>CM068385.1:28405797-29005797 GCA_034770075.1 Aralia elata | reverse complement strand
GCTATAAATGAATTGGATATGGCGTCGGGGCGCCAAAGGCAGTTTAGGCGCGGCAGTTTATCTACTAGAAGCAGAATTGGATACGGAAAAGGACTTAATGCTTATCTTATGTAATTAGGGCAACATTAGAATAGAGGGGGATTATTATTACTATTCTATTTTTCTTTAAAGAGAACTTAGAGATATTGTGTGGATTACTTTTATTGAAGCTTTGGATTTTGATGTGGGTGTAAGCTTACTTTGGATTTCATTCACAATTGGGTTTGATTAATCTATTTCTTCTTATTTCAATTGCTTGATTAATCTCCATGTTTAAGATTGATCCCATAATGGTTTTTGGTTCAGACATGAACTAATATCCATTATGGGATTCTAACAGATTGTAATATGTAGTTTAATTACAGTCTTGATTGCTAGATTGATTTATTTATCATAAGGAATTTCTATCATGATTGTTTTGCATGTGTGAATGCTTGATCACCATTCGATTTTAGTACTTGTATGGAATTGAAAAATAACATATAAGTTTGGATTGTAATCATGATAGCTTGCGAATAAAAGGTTTAGTTGAATAGCTTAATATTTTGTGGACCAGATAGAATTATACTGTTTCACCGTAAGAGTCAAAATAAGGACTTGTGCTTAAAATCAATATAATTGCAATTTCACATAGAAATATAGTGATTTTGGTTATAGTGGTGATTACATGGTGTCTATCAAGTATGGATGTTATGTAAGTAGGTCATAATGCATTGACAAGTGGTTATGTCTATTTTAGTGTCCTTGGCTACTTTTCTGTGATATGTGAACTTACTAGCATGACAGTGGTAATTAGATGAACTATTAAATGAAGTTAGGATCCCATTAATTTCTAAGCTTGATATATTTCGTTAGTATTTGCATATTGAGTTATTAATTGATATAGAAATAATTTTGTCACCAAAAGTAAGTTAATAGTTTAGGCAAATAAATATAGTGATAGAATTAATGCATAGTGATTTAATTTAATCTTTTCTCTGTGGGACGATACTCTACTTCCTCTGTATTACTTGTTGACCGTGTACACTTGCACGAGTTAGAGCTATTTTATTAAAGACTTAAAAAGAGGCAACAAGTTTTTGGCGCCGTTGCCGGGGAAAGGCGTTAGATTTTTAGTATTATCATCAGTTTTAAGCTATATTGTTTGACTTAGACAAATCTAATCTTTTCTCATTTCTATTTTTATTTTTGTTTTGGTTTCAGGTATTTGTAGAATTTTTATGCACACACGCTCATCCAACTCAGAATTGACACCAGCTCAAGATAATATTGACGGAAGAGGTTGGAAAGCAAGAGTGCGTAGGAATTTACAAGCACAGTTAGAAAGAACTATTCCGAAGATGGAGGAGGAACAGAGAATTGAGCAAAGAGAGGAACATAAAGTTTTGAGGGACTATTCCATGCCAAACATCACGGGATTACAGTCTAGCATAGTCAGACCGGCAATAACAGCAAATACCTTTGAGATTAAACCAGGAACCATTCAAATGGTGCAGAATTCAGTCCAGTTTGGGAGTGATGCTATAGACGATCCTAATGAGCATCTTTTGAGTTTCATTGAAATTTGTGATACATTCAGATACAACGGGGTGACGGAGGATGCCATTCGACTAAGACTGTTTCCATTTTCATTAAGGGATAGAGCAAGAAGTTGGCTCCATTCTTTGCCTGTAGGATCAATTACTACATGGGAGGACCTAGCACAAAAATTTCTAGCCAAGTTTTTCTCAATGGCTAAAACTGCAAAACTAAGGACAACAATTTCTCAATTTGAGCAACAACAGGGTGAGTCCATATACGAGGCTTGGGATAGGTACAAGGAGATGCTAAGGAAGTGTCCACACCATGGGATGCTAGATTGGATGGTGATCAACACATTTTAGAATGGATTGGGATGGCAGTCTAGGAAGATGGTAGATGCAGCTACGGGTGGAGCTTTAGGGGCAAAGAACTATGACGAGGCTTATAACCTTATCGAGACTATGGCAGCAAATGATTTTCAAAATCCTACAGCCAGAACGTCACAGCCCAGAGTTGCAGGTTTGTTGGAAGTGGATGCTATTACCCAGTTGTCAGCACAGATGGCGGCTATGGCAAAGAAAATAGATTCGTTGTCAGAAAGCAAAGCCAAGTCAGTTGCCTTCGTATGTGAGATTTGCGCGGGGTCGCACTCAACAGATCAATGTGCTATCAACTCGGAGTCGGTGCAGTATGTGAACACTTATAAGAAAGACCAAGGTCAGTTTCAGAACACATACCACCCCAACAACCGCAATCATCTAAACTTTAGTTGGTCAAACAACCAAGGAAATCAGCAGCAGCAGTTTCAGCAGAACAATCAGTTTCAGCCGGCGCAGCAACAGTATGCTCCATGACCACCTTTTCCCCCGGGATATTCTCAACAACAACATCCTACTCCATATGCACCTCCGCAGGAAAAGAAATCAGAAATGGAGGAGATGATGTTAAAGTACATGGCAAATACAGAGGTGATGATCAAAAGTTAGGCAGTGGCTATTAAAAATCTGGAAGCTCAGATGGGGCAAATGGAGACTATGCTTAACAGCAGGCCCCAGGGTTCATTGCCAAGTAACACAGAGGCAAATCCACGGAGAGAAGGTAAGGAATAGTGTCAGGCCATTACACTCAGATCGGGAAAGCAATATTCAGGAAATGTACCAGACGTAGCAGCACCGAGTTTACAAGGGGATGACACTGGGGTAGAAACTGAGAGAGAAATTGAAGATGAACAGAAAGAGAAGAAGGATAACTACGAGTCAGTGGAGAAGGAGAAAGCTAGTTCAGATAAGAAGCCCGTGAATACAGTACCGCAAGTTCACCCTCGAGTTCCATATCCGCAAAGATTGAATAAACAGAGGGATGATAAACAGTTCAGAAAGTTTTTGGAGGTTTTTAAGAAACTGCAGATCAACATACCTTTCGCGGAGGCTTTGGAACAAATGCCAAGTTATGCAAAGTTTATGAAGGGTATACTGTCAAGGAAGAGAAGGTTAGACGAGTTTGAGACAGTGGCCTTGACAGAGGAATGCAGTGCAGTGCTTCAACGTAAATTACCTCCAAAGCTGAAAGATCCGGGCAGTTTCACAATTCCATGCACGATCGGAAAGATGAGCTTCGATAAATGTTTGTGTGATCTTGGGGCAAGTATTAACCTGATGCCATTGTCAGTATTCAGTCAGTTGGGACTGCCGGAACCAAGACCAACAAATATCTCTCTGCAGTTAGTCGATAGATCTATCACATATCCACGGGGGATAGTGGAAGACGTACTGGTGAAAGTGGACAAATTTATCTTTCCGGCGGACTTCATCATTCTGGATTATGAAGAGGACAAAAATATACCAATCATACTAGGGAGACCATTCCTAGCCACTGGGAGGACTTTGATAGACGTGCAGAAAGGGGAGCTTACAATGCGTGTACATGACCAGGAGGTGACGTTTAACGTTTTCAAAGCAATGAAGCTTCCAACCGATGAAGAAGAATGCTTCAGAGTAGATTTGGTGGATAGTATAGTGCATGATGAAGTTGGAAGTTTGTTGGGATATGAACCACTGCAGCGAGTGATTGCTGAAAATTCAGATTTGGAGGATGAAGAATGTGCTGAACTTGTGCAATATCTGAATACCACCCCCAAATTCGGAAAATTCAGAACACCTATCGAGCCACTTACGAAAGCGGGAGAGACATCAGTAAAGTTGAAACCATCTCTTGAGATGCCTCCTGAACTTGAACTTAAACCACTTCCAGAACATCTCAGGTACGCATTTTTAAATAAAGATTCAAAGCTACCTGTGATTATTTCTTCTGCACTAACATATTTTTCAGGAGAAAAAACTGCTACGAGTGCTTAGAGAGTTTAAATTAGCTATTGGATGGACCATAGTCGATATCAAGGGAATAAGCCAGTCTTTTTGCATGCACAAGATCTTACTGGAAGATGGTAGCAAGCCGACAGTTGAACAGCAAAGAAGGCTCAATCCTATAATGAAAGAAGTGGTTAAGAAGGAGATACTGAAATGGCTGGATGCGGGAATAATCTATCCTATCTCGGATAGTGCATGGGTGAGCCCTGTGCAGTGCGTACCAAAGAAGGGTGGAATGACCGTTGTCACCAATGAGAATAACGAGTTGATCCGAACGCGAACCGTAACAGGGTGGAGAATTTGCATGGACTACCGCAAGCTTAACAAAGCTACAAGGAAGGACCATTTTCCACTTCCGTTTATCGATCAGATGTTGGACCGACTGGCGGGTCATGAGTACTATTGCCTTCTGGATGGGTATTCAGGCTACAATCAGATTACGATAGCTCTAGAAGACCAGGAAAAGACTACGTTTACATGTCCATACAACACTTTTGCCTTTAGAAGAATGTCTTTCGGGTTGTGCAATGCTCCAGCCACTTTTCAGAGATGTATGACAGCGATTTTTTCAGACATGGTCGAACAGAATGTTGAGGTATTTATGGATGACTTCTCGGTATTTGGTGATTCTTTCGATCTATGCCTTGAAAATTTGGTAACGGTTTTAAAGAGATGCGTTGAGACAAATTTAGTATTGAATTGGGAGAAATGCCATTTTATGGTGCAAGAAGGAGTCATCCTGGGACACAAAGTGTCGAAGAAAGGCATTGAGGTGGACAGGGCAAAGCTGGAAACAATTGAGAATTTACCTCCACCCACGTCAGTAAGAGGTGTCCGCAGTTTTCTTGGTCATGCAGGCTTCTACCGCAGATTCATCAAGGACTTCTCCAAGATAACTAAACCATTGTGCAGTTTATTAGAGAAGGATGCACAGTTTAATTTTGATGAGGCTTGCATGAGGGCATTTGAGCATTTAAAGAATAAGTTAACATCAGCACCAGTTATCACAGCACCAGATTGGGCGTTGCCGTTTGAGCTGATGTGTGATGCCAGTGATTACGCAGTGGGGGCTGTTTTAGGGCAAAGGAAGGAGAAGATGTTTCATGTGATATACTATGCCAGCAAGACCCTTACAGATGCACAGTTAAACTACACCACCACAGAGAAAGAGTTATTGGCAGTGGTCTATGCCTTTGATAAATTTAGGGCATATCTGATAGGCACAAAGGTAATAGTGTATACGGATCACTCGGCAATTCGACATTTAATGGCGAAGAAGGATGCAAAGCCCAGGTTGATCAGGTGGATATTGCTGTTGCAAGAATTTGATTTGGAGATCAAGGATAGGAAGGGTACCGAAAACCAAGTAGCAGACCACTTGTCTCGACTAAAGCAGCCGGAAAGGGAGATCAAAGACAAAGTTGAAATTAATGAATCTTTTCCAGATGAGCAGTTGTTTGTGGTGCAAGGGGAAGTGCCATGGTTTGCGGATTACGCAAATTATTTGGTGAGTAAGATGATACCTTCTGACTTGGTGGGGGCACCAAAAGAAAAAGTTCTTGCACGATGTTAAATGGTATATATGGGATGAGCCGTATTTGTTTAAACAATGTGCGGATCAAATGATAAGAAGGTGTATCCCATATAGTGAGACCGAAGGGATTTTACAGGATTGCCATTCTTCTATATGGAGGACATTATGGAGGAGAGAGAACAACGGCTAGAGTACTTCAAGCAGGATTCTACTGGCCGACAATCTTTAAAGACGCTTACAGTTTTGTTTAGCGGTGTGATAGATGTCAGAGAGTTGGTAATATTTCAAAGAGGAATGAAATGCCTTTGAATACCATCCTTGAAGTAGAAGTTTTCGACGTTTGGGGGATTAATTTCATGGGGCCTTTTGTATCTTCGTGCGGTAATCTCTACATCTTATTAGCAGTTGACTATGTGTCTAAATGGGTAGAAGTGGCAGCACTTCCGACAAATGATGCCAAGGTAGTCCTAAAGTTTTTGCATCGCAGTATTTTCACGAGATTTGGGACTCCTAGGGCCATTATTAGCGATGAAGGTAGTCATTTCTGCAACAGGCAGTTCACAGCGTTGCTGGCCAAGTATGGGGTAAATCATCGTATTGCTACAGCTTATCACCCCCAGACGAACGGACAGGCTAAAGTATCCAATCGAGAAGTAAAAAGAATCCTCGAAAAAATTGTGAATCCGACGAGGAAGGATTGGTCCTTGAAACTGGATGATGCTGCGTGGGCCTATCGGACTGCTTATAAAACTCTGTTGGGCATGTCACCATTTCAGCTTATTTATGGAAAAGCTTGTCATCTTCCTATGGAGCTCGAGCACATGGCATATTGGGCAATTCGTAAATTGAACTTTGATTCAACAGCTGCAGGGGAAAAATGACTACTTCAAATCAATGAGTTGGACGAATTTCGATTACGGGCATATGAAAACTCGAAGTTGTACAAGGAGAAGATGAAGAAATGGCATGATCGTAAGATCATAGAAAGAACATTTGAACCGGGTCAAAGGGTTTTACTTTTCAACTCCAGACTCAAACTTTTTCCCGGGAAGCTGAAATCAAGATGGCCAGGACCATTCACAGTGAAGACGGTTTTTCCACATGGCGCAATTGAAGTATACGACAAATTTCTGGATCAATCGTTCAAGGTGAATGGACAGAGGTTGAAGCATTACTTTGGGGATGAGGTGGACAGACAGAAAGTCACCTTAGTCCTTTCTACAACATGATCTTCAGAGAAAGTCAAGTTAATTGACTATAACTTAGCGCTACCTAGGAGGCATCCCAGCAGTTTAATTTTGTATTTTTCCTTTGTTTAGTTAATTGATTATGTTTTTTAGGACTACTTTGGGTGTTTGGGTATTTTGTAGAATGTAGAAGCTTGAATTGGACAACATTTGCTTAAGTATGGGAAGAAGGTAGTCATCAAGCACAAATCCAGCGCCCCCGCGCCAAATGCAGAACGACCTAAAACGTTATAGCGCCCCGGCGCTAAGGCTCACTCACAGATACTGTTTATGGAGCCCCGGCGTTATAAAACAAAGGAGTATGGCGCCCCGACGCTAAAGCCAATATCTAGACACTGTTTATAGCGCCCCGACGTTGAAGGTAAGGCAAAATATGGAGCCCCGACGCTATAATCGGCATTTAGAAAAAAAAATAGGGCTTCCAGCCCTAAACAGGTACCGCACAATAGCAGCCTTTGTTCTTGTTTCTTCCTTTTTCTTCCATATATCTCAATTTCTCCCAAGAATTTTGTTCCCAAGTAGTTAGTTGCACACAAGCAACTTTGCTAGCACGAATTTAGGGTCTGGATTAAGCACTCTCTCCCTACTTTTTCTCTCTTTCAACGGTACATCAAGGTAAGTTTATTTTGTTGATTAAAATTGAGTTAGTTATGCAAGGTATGAGGCTAAATTATCAATAAATCTTGTTTGTTTGATATGATACCTTGTTTGGGAGTGCCTTATCTATGATTGGGTTTCATTCTTGCACTTATTGAAGCATCACATATTGAAATTTACATGTCGCCCACAAGGTGTTTGATAATATGCTTGAACGAATTTTCTTGGAGATAATATGAAATTGCATGCTTGATGGCTCATGATTCATAATTAACTCGCATTGCTGACTATTCATGACTCCCAGTTGATTAGATTGCCTATGGAATTGCATTGCCACACTCGTTTTGGGAAACCCTCATGATGTTCGTTTACAATTAAGTTTATACAAGTTTAGACATTAGTTTGGCATCATGGTAACTGAGCAATATGGTATAACTTGAGTGGTATATGTTTGATACTCTTTGCATGTTTGTTTGAATGTTGGGCATTGTCATTGCTTTCTCGTTTGGTTCTTGTAGCAATTATGGGCATGATGACACTTATGTGGCTTGAATCACTATGAAATTGCTATAGACCTTACGTTTGGGGGTTTCCACTATGCACTTGTTATATGATCATTGCACTAGTTCTTAGTTGACTATCTTGTTGTGCAAATATTTTATGGTACAATGGACTGAATTACGCTATTTCTTGCTTTTAGGTAACTATGGCATCCAAAAGACAACGTGGGGAAGGATCTACTTCTACTCCAACTAAGACCTTTGACAAGAAGCGATTTGCTAGTGCAGAAGCGCAAGATAGATATCTTAAATTCCCACAGCGGCCATTAGTTCCAGAACGGGGGTTGCAACCAACTGCACAAGACGGCGAGATGGTTTTAATGATTACTGAGCGTCGATGGGGTTTGTTCACGGCACAACCGGATCCAGCAGTTATAGCCGTGGTAAAGGAATTTTATGCGCATGTTACGGACCGTGACGGGTTTACAGTGCGAGTGCGAGGAAAGACTGTGAATTTTGATTGCCCGGAGATTAATCACATCTATGACTTGGCAGATTCGGGTTCTCGAAATGAGTACACAGCTTTTGTGCGTAATGGACCTGACTATGATCAGATAATTCAAAATTTGTGTCAGCCGGGTGCAACATGGAAAGCTCGTGGGCGCGGTAGCATGAACTTTCCGCAATCCAGGCTCAGTCAGTATGGAAAGGCCTGGTATGCTTTCTTGTGTGCTAAACTAATGTCGTCTACTCACGTGAGCGATGTGACAAAGGAAAGAGCCGTGCTTTTGTATTGTTTGGTGACTGGGAAGACAATGAACGTTGGCCTTATTATTAGGAACTCCATTATCCGTGCTGCAGAGGGTGGTACCACTGGTGGGTTACCACATCCCTCTCTTATTTGTGCTCTCTGTGCACGGGCGGGGGTCAAATGGAAGGATGATGAGATGATGCAGCCGCTTATGCCTGTTCTGGACCACAAGATGATTATACGCTATACCGTTAAATGGACAGGAGGTAAAAGTCATCCGCGTGGGTTAGGATTTATAGTTTCACAGCCAGATCCTGCAGCTCAGCCAGCACTTAACCCTTCATCATCTAGTTCTTATACTGCACTGCCTCATTTTGAAGTCCCGTTTGAGGTCCAACGTGAGATTGATCGGTGGTTCTACAATATCGAAGCCCAAAATGTTCGTTTGGCTGAGCGACAAGATACCATGTACGAGTATAATGTCTCCTTCAACACTTCCATGGTCAATATGTTTGCTCGGCTGAATCCTTCGGTTGATTCCAGTCAGTTCCCATCTGCACCTGTTTTACCTGTGTTCCCTCCGTCTGATTTGGAGCGCAGTGATGATGAGGACCAGAATGATGAGGAGGTTCCTCCTGCAGCGTAGTTTGTTCAGGGATGTCCCCCATTCTTCGTTTTTTTTATTTATGCTTTTTCAATGAAGGCATTGATTTACTTAAGTTTGGGGGTTGTTTTTTGTTGTTTTGTGTTTGACTTATTGATAGTTAATGCATATAGAGTAGGTGCACGTTGTTATTGATGCATTCATTTTTGTTTCGTTATACTTATGTTTGCATAACATTGATAGATTAGGATTGCATTTTAGGTTGTGTTTTGCATTTAGCTGCATGAATCGAGCGATAAATGATGTAGTCCTTTAATTTTGGGCGAATGATGAGAATTGATTGATAATTTGAGATTCACTTAGAGTTGAAAGCTGATGGAAGTGATGATGTAACCAGTGAGTTAATTTGGCTAGTTTAATACTCATGTTAGCAATCTAAAAAAATTGATGTATTGGTTAATCTAATTCAAATCCTTACATACTCTATTTATGGTAAGAACTTTGGGAATAATGTGATGAAATCGGTGAATCCTCTTTGAAGGCTAGTGTAAGCAAGGACCTAAGTTTGGGGGAGTCCAAGGAAAAAAAATGGAAAATTTTGAACTTTTACCGATTAAAGAATGGAACATGTGGTGGATTGAGATGGAGCGTAAAACGCACTCATTCATAAACACATGTAACGAGATGGAGCGTAAAACGCACTCGTTCAAAAGAAAGTGAGACGGAGCATAAAATGCACTCACTAAAAAGTTAAAAATTGGGGAAGGGTTGAAAAAAAAAAGATTTAAATGTGATAATTAAACCTTGGTGACAATCCTGTGCTTAGTAATTGCTTACAGTAGATAGATTGGTTGTGTTCTCTGGTAGAGTTAAGTAAAACTGGAGTTCTTTCTAAGAAATTGATTTAGTTTGTGATTTGAGTTAAGATTGACTGAAGCTGTTGGTTCGCACATAGCATGGGTGTTGACAAGTGAGATTTGGCTAACTGGTTTGTGTCGGAACTCTTGCATTAGTTGAATACTCTATTTGAATAGTGGTGTTATCTTTGAGGCCAAAGTTGGATATTGCGTTATTTGTTGTTTGATTAGGATTCATATAGTTAGGGTGATTTGCATATTGCATTGCTTGGGGACAAGCAATCGGTTAAGTTTGGGAGTATTTGATGAGTAGGTTTTATACCTACGAATTTAGTGCTTTTGAGCTTAATTTGTTGTTATCTTTGAGTATTTTATTATCATTTTATTCGTTTTTGTGTTTATGTTGCGCAGGAGGGAATTGGAAGGGTAACAAGGTCAATTCAGGTGTTTGGGAACTAAACTTGAAGCTAGGGGCATTTTTGGTAATTTTGGAATATGGCGCCGAGGCGCTATAAATGAATTGGATATGGCGCCAGGGCGCCAAAGGCAGTTTAGGCGCGACAGTTTATCTACTAGAAGCAGAATTGGATACGAAAAAGGACTTAATGCTTATCTTATGTAATTAGGGCAACATTAGAATAGAGGGGGATTATTGTTACTATTCTATTTTTCTTTAGAGAGAACTTAGAGATATTGTGTGGATTACTTTTATTGAAGCTTTGGATTTTGATGTGGGTGTAAGCTTACTTTGGATTTCATTCACAATTGGGTTTGATTAATCTATTTCTTCTTATTTCAATTGCTTGATTAATCTCTATGTTTAAGATTGATCCCATAATGGTTTTTGGTTCAGACATGAACTAATATCCATTATGGGATTCTAACAGATTGTAATATGTAGTTTAATTAAAGTCTTGATTGCTAGATTGATTTATTTATCATAAGGAATTTCTATCATGATTGTTTTGCATGTGTGAATGCTTGATCACCATTCGATTTTAGTACTTGTATGGAATTGAAAAATAACATATAAGTTTGGATTGTAATCATGATAGCTTGCGAATAAAAGGTTTAATTGAATAGCTTAATATTTTGTGGACCAGATAGAATTATACTGTTTCACCGTAAGAGTCAAAATAAGGACTTGTGCTTAAAATCAATATAATTACAATTTCACATAGAAATATAGTGATTTTGGTTATAGTGGTGATTACATGGTGTCTATCAAGTATGGATGTTATGTAAGTAGGTCATAATGCATTGACAAATGGTTATGTCTATTTTAGTGTCCTTGGCTACTTTTCTGTGGTATGTGAACTTACTAGCATGATAGTGGTAATTAGATGAACTATTAAATGAAGTTAGGATCCCATTAATTTCTAAGCTTGATATATTTCGTTAGTATTTGCATATTGAGTTATTAATTGATATAGAAATAATTTTGTCACCAAAAGTAAGTTAATAGTTTAGGCAAATAAATATAATGATAGAATTGATGCATAGTGATTTAATTTAATCTTTTCTCTGTGGGACGATACTCTACTTCCTCTGTATTACTTGTTGACCGTGTACACTTGCACGAGTTAGAGCTCTTTTATTAAAGACTTAAAAAGAGGCAACAAAGAGTCATAGTAACCTTGCACCATCTCTATCTTCATCTTCATCCACTCCATTCTTCCCTATTCATTGCTTCCTTATTAGTCCATTTGCTAAGAGAGGAAGGAAGCAAACTGCAGAAACAAAGAAGAAAGAAGAAGAAGCAAGAGAGAGAGAGAGGTTCTAGAGAGAGAAAGGGAAGTGGGTGCTTGGGTGAGGAAGAAGAAAGAGCCTAGGCCAAGATAGAGCACTCAAGACAAGTCCTAGATAATCTTCTTATCATCTAGGAGGGGATTTACAGAGGTAAAATATTAACTCAATCCATTCCATTTGATTTGGTTGAGGTTTTTTTTCGAAGTTTCCATGGTTTGTAAGCTTTTGTGCTTGTGGGTTGGTTTTTGCTGCAATTCTTGATGTTGTTGCTTGTTATGATTATGTTTAAATGTCGTTAATAGATTATGTAAGCCATTAATAACTTCAAAGTGGAACAAAAATGGAATAAACCCGTACCTATGCTTAAAGAGGATGAAGAACATGAAGAACAATGGACTTTGGACATGAACATGGATTGTTGGACGATTTAGAGGACTTTGTAGCTATGATTTTTTGTGTGTTTAATTTATTTGTTGTTATGGTATGGTAGTTCAATGGGTTACCAAGTTAAGCTAACTGGAATCGAGTAAAAAGGTGTAAAAACAAAGATTTGGTGACGATTTTAGTGAAGAACGCCAAGAACACGATAATATAGCATGAGTTGATACTTTGACCTAAGATTTGGCCATGTTAATATTAATGGATAGCTCTGAATTTTTGATATGGTGTATCCCTATGTCTTACGAGTTCATAGAGTCTGGAACGGACCAGTTTGAACGTGTATTGAGGGAGTTATGGTGGTTGGAAGCAAGATAGGTCTAGAACACCAAAAACAGAGCATTTCGGGAAGAAAACGGGTTGGGAGACTCAGGCCGAGCGCCTAGGCGCTTGGCTAGGAGCTGCCACGAGTCCAGATACTGCGAGAGAGCGCCTTAGGCGCTGCTCATAGGCCATTTTGAGCGCCTAAGGTGATGAGTGGGTTTTATACCTACGAATCAGATACCATTATACGCGAATTATTGTTTATTTCCATGGTTTTCCGTTACTTTTCATGTATTTTGTGTGTTTTTGTAAGTTGCACATGTTGGGATTGCATTGGGCGAGAATTGGACGTTCGAGTGGATGATGTTGCTGATGTTACTGACGTTGCAGGATTTCAGAGCAGCGCGATCGTGCCCAAAATGAACTGGGTAGCAGCGCGGCCGCGCATGATGTCAGAGTTAGAAAAAAAAATTGCTGCCAGGGTGGCGCGGCCGAGCGCCTTGCAAGCTTAATCCAGGTGCGGCCGCGCCGGTTCGAGTGATGGCAAAGTTGACTTTTTAGATGTTTTAAATGGTTTTGATTTGAACTTGGTTTTGAAACTCTGTAATTAATTAGGGGTTTTATCAGATATAATAAATAGGTGTTTTCTAGTTGGTAGTATATATCAATTGTTAGCAAACCCTAGTTTGGAGCAATTGGAGAAGATTTGAAGCAAGTTGATAGCAAGGAGAAAGCAAGGAGGAGCAGGACAGAGATTGAAGGATTGCTTCAGTGTTTCTTCTCTTTTCTCTCTATTCCAACTTTTGATGTTATTAAACTTGTGGATGATGAATTCTAGTTTATTTATGAACTAAGTTTCTTTTAAGGCTATAATGGATCTTAATGTGTAGTTTTGAATAGCATGCTCCTTTGAATATTATGATTAGTTGTTATTGGATTGTCTATTATGGTTTGTGCTGAATTGCTTAATTATCTGGCCAATAATTACTGAGATAATCTGTATGAATTTGAGAGATGAAGTATAGATTTAGATCTGACCATAATAGCATGTGATTGTGTTTTCTGTTGTCGATGGAATTCATAATTTGTGATTAGAATAGAGATAGACCGATTCACCACATGTAATCAAAATAGGGAACTTGGGCTTTAAATCCTTTTTAATTGTAATTCACATAGAAATATAGTGAGTTAGTTATCTAGGGTGATTAACTTGAGTCTGTCAATTGTGGATTTAAGTTAGGTTGTTTATGGAACATTGAAAGATGATCATAAATAGTGATGCGTTCTTGGTTAACAATTCAGAATAACTAGTATAATCCAAAGGGGAGCATGTTAAGTCAAATAAAGCATTAAGTGAAGTTATAGTCTTAACTCTTTAAAAATCTATTTTGAAACTAGTGTTAGTAATTTAATTTAGAATTAATTAGTTAAATTCAAAAATCTCAGAAATTGTTGATCATTCGTTTACTAAAATAGATTTGATTTACATTTGGAATTTGTTATTATAGAATCAATTCTTCTATGTGGGACGATACTCTACTTTCACTTTATTACTTGTGGACTGCGTATACTTGCGTATTTTTGCTAGTATAGATTTTGGCAAACAAGTTTTTGGCGCCGTTGCCGGGGAACAATTGTGTCTATAATTTCAAGTTTTAAATTTAATTAATTCAGTTTTAGTTAACATTGTTTTTCTTATTACTTCCTGTTTCAGGTGATCTCGGTTTGTTTATGCAAACACGATCCAAGCAGCCGGAACTTGTGCAGAGTGAAGACGATCTTGAAAACAAGTTACGCAAGTTGAGAAAGTTTTGCCGTGAGACCATCAAGAAAGAAAAAATGGCTAACGAAGAACAGAAATCATTGAGGGAATATGCCATGCCTAAGCTTGATGAAATCAGGTCAAGCATCACGAGACCAGCCATCATGGCTAATTCCTTTGAGATCAAGTCGGGTACAATTCAGATGATTCAGAATGCGGTACAGTTTGGGGGATTAGCCAACGATGATCCTAACGGGCACTTGGTTAGTTTTCTTGAGATTTGTGATACATTTAAATATCCCAATGTAACTGATGATGCGGTGAGACTACGTTTGTTTCCGTTTTCACTAAGGGATAAAGCAAAGAGTTGGTTGCACTCACTTCCACCAGGGTCCATCACAACTTGGGATGACTTGGCCCAGAAATTCCTAGCAAAATTCTTTCCGCCGGCTAAGTCTGCTAAGTTGAGAAACGATATTTCCACTTTTGAGCAAAGTCATGGAGAGACACTGTATGAGGCTTGGGAAAGGTTCAAAGAGTTATTGGGAAGATGTCCACATCATGCATTACCCAAGTGGCTGCAAGTCCAGACATTCTACAATGGGCTGAGTAGTAATACTCGAACAATTATAGATGCAGCTGCGGGGGGAGCACTTATGGATAAGAATTTTGATGAAGCTTACACCTTGTTAGAAACTATGGCTGCAAATAACTATCAATGGCCGACGTCGAGGATGAATCACCAAAAGGTAGCTGGAGTTTTGGAAGTAGATGCAGTCACTGCACTAACAGCTCAGATGGCGGCCATGTCTAAGAAACTTGAAGCTTTGGCAGAGTCGAAAGTCCAACAAGCAGCTTATGTGTGTGAGCTATGTGCAGGTGCACATCCGACGGAATATTGTGCTATTAATCCAGAATCTGTACAGTACTTGGGGAGTTACAACCGACAGCAACAACCATATCAAAATGCATATAATCTGGGGTGGAAGAATCATCCGGGTTTCTCATGGAGAAATAGCACTCAAGTTCAAAATCCCGCTCTAAGATCACAGAATCCCCCGAGTTTTCAGAACGAAGCTCCACAACAGGCAGAGAGAAAACCCAATTTAGAAGAGTCTTTGGCAAGATTTATCACAGCATCGGAGAAAAGAATGAATGAGCAAGATAAGTTGTTAAATCAGGTAGACTTGAATGTGAAGAGCCAAGCGGTATCAATTCGGAATCTAAAAAATCAGCTCGGTCAGTTGGCTCAAGTCTTGAACAATTGACCGCAAGGAACACTTCCAAGTGATACAGAGGTTAACCCCAAGAGAGAGGGTAAGGAACAATGTCAAGCTGTAACACTTCGAAGCGGGAAGCAACTCCAGCAGACCAGCGCGGCCGCGCTTGAAATACAAGGGGAGGCAGCGCGACCGCGCCCATCCCCAGTCCCAGATCCTGCAGAGAAATTGGTAGGAAAAGACAAGGAAACTGAGAATGAGGAGAAAGACAAGGAGAAAGCAAAGCAAGCAGAAGTATATCCTCCTGTTCCATATCCTCAGAGGTTTCACAAGCAGAAATTAGATAAACAATTCTCCAGATTCCGTGAAGTCTTTAAGAAGTTGCAAATCAATATACCGTTTGTCGAGGCCTTAGAGCAGATGCCGAGCTACGCCAAGTTTATGAAAGGAATTTTGTCGAGGAAGAAAAAGCTGGAGGATTATGAAACAGTAGCATTGACTGAAGAGTGTAGTGCTATATTGCAGAAGAAGTTGCCACCGAAGTTAAAGGATCCGGGTAGTTTCACTACCCCTTGCACCATTGGCAGCTTATCAATCAGCAGATGTTTGTGTGATTTGGGTGCGAGCATCAACCTTATGCCGTTATCGATATATGTCCAGCTGGGTCTACCTGCACCGAAAATCTCTCTTCAGCTTGTTGATCGGTCGGTTACGTATCCTAGAGGTATCGTGGAAGACATCTTGGTAAAAGTGGATAAATTCATATTTCCAGCCGATTTCATTATTTTGGACTACGAGGAGGACAAAGACATTCCTATCATACTTGGGAGACCTTTCTTGGCAACGGGAAGAACACTTATAGATGTCCAAAAAGGAGAATTTACTATGAGGGTGCAAGACCAAGAAGTGACATTCAATGTGTTCAACGCCATGAAATTTCCTACGGATGGGGAAGAGTGTTTCCGGTTGGATGTGGTAGAAAAAGTGGTGGAAGACGAGTTTTTAAGGAAATTGACTGAGGATCCGTTGGAATCTGTTTTATTAGGGGAGGCTGACATGGAAGACCTAGAGATGATGGAATTTCTTCACAGTTTAGATACAGTGCCGAGAGTACGCAAATTTTAGATCCCCTATGAACCTTTGGAACTTACTCACAAATCCTTATAGCGCTTGAAGCCATCTCTTGAAATACCTCTTACTCTTGAACTTAAACCTTTACCGAGCCATCTGAGGTATGCTTATTTGGGTGAATCATCTACTTTGCTTGTTATTATTGCATCTGTACTCAACGAATTGCAGGAAAGTAAGTTGATTCGAGTTCTACAAGAATACAAATCAGCCATTGGTTGGACCATCGCAGACATAAAAGGAATTAGCCCATCATTCTATATGCACAAGATCCTTTTGGAAGACGATGCCAAACCAACGATAGAGCAACAAAGGAGGCTAAACCCGATCATGACAGAGGTGGTGAAAAAGGAAATTTTGAAGTGGCTTGATGCGGGTATCATTTACCCCATCTCCGATAGCAGTTGGGTAAGTCCAGTACAGTGTGTGCCTAAAAAGGGTGGTATGACGGTTGTAGAAAACGAGAATAATGAGTTAATACCGCCAAGGACAGTGACTGGATGGAGGGTTTGTATGGACTACAGGAAATTAAACAAGGCAACCCGCAAGGATCACTTTCCTCTACCCTTCATTGATCAGATGTTAGATAGACTGGCTGGACACGAGTTTTATTGCTTATTGGATGGCTACTCAAGTTATAATCAGATAGTGGTTGCCCCCGAAGATTAGGAAAAGACCACCTTCATGTGTCCTTATGGCACTTTCGCTTTTCGGAGGATGTCTTTTGGCTTATGCAATGCACCAACGACGTTCCAAAGATGCATGATGGCTATTTTCTTAGATATGGTTGAACGTAACATGGAGGTATTCATGGACGATTTTTCAGTATTTGGTGACACATTTGATAGTTGCTTGGAAAATCTGGTCCTGGTTTTGAAAAGATGCGTGGAGACCAATTTAATGCTCAACTAGGAAAAATGCCACTTTATGGTGCAAGAGGGTATAATTCTTGGACACAAGGTGTCGTCAAACGGGTTAGAGGTAGATCGAGCCAAGCTGGAGACAATAGAAAACTACCTCTACCAACTACAGTCAAGGGAATACGGAGTTTCTTGGGACATGCCAGATTTTATAGAAGATTCATAAAGGACTTTTCTAAGATCTCTAAGCCTTTATGTAGCCTATTGGAGAAAGATGTTCCCTTTAAATTTGATGATGAGTGTCTTGCAGCTTTTGAATTGTTGAAAAGGAAATTGACTACAACACCAAACATTGTAGCACCAGATTGGTCAAGGCCGTTTGAGTTGATGTGTGATGCTAGCGATTATGCTATTGGGGCTGTTTTGGGCCAACGAAAGGAAAAGATTTTTCACGCCATTTATTATGCTAGCAAAACATTGTCCGATGCCCAACTCAACTATACGACTACCGAGAAGGAGTTGCTTGCGGTTGTGTATGCCTTTGACAAATTTTGGTCATACTTAATTGGAACTAAAGTAGTGGTGTTCACTTACCATTCTGCTATAAGATACCTGATTTGGAAGAAGGATGCAAAGCCAAGGCTGATTCGATGGATACTCCTACTCCAAGAGTTCGACTTGGAAATCCGGGATAGGAAGGGGACGAAAAATCAAGTGGCAGATCATCTCTCGAGATTAGAAAACAATGACCACGTCAAGGGTGACAACACGGTGATCAATGTGTTCTTTCCGGATGAGCAATTGTTTTTGATCCATTCAGAAGTCCCATGGTATGCCGACTTTGTCAATTATTTGGTTAGCAACGTACTTCCTCCTGATTTGACCAGTCAACAAAAGAAAAAGTTTCTGCATGATGTAAAAAGGTACATGTGGGATGAGCCGTTTCTGTTCAAACATTGTTCCGATCAGATGATTAGACGGTGTGTGCCACAAAGTGAAGTAGAGAGTATTTTACATCATTGCCATGACTCGCTTTACGGAGGTCATTATGGAGGCGAGAAGACAGCGGCGAAGGTGTTACAAGCAGGATTTTTCTGGCCAACGTTGTTTAAGGTCGCCCACCACTTCGTGCAAAGATGTGATAGATGTCAAAGGGTGGGAAATATTTTTAAGCGTCATGAGATGCCTATGAATGCCATTTTAGAAGTTGAAGTCTTTGACGTTTGGGGAATAGATTTTATGGGACCATTCCCATCGTCCTTTAACAACCTCTCCATCCTTTTAGCGGTCGATTATGTCTCTAAATGGGTGGAAGCAAGTGCGTTGCCGACTAATGATGCCAAGGTGGTTCTTAAATTTCTGCAGAAAAATATCTTCACACATTTTGGCACCCCAAGAGCAATTATCAGTGATGAAGGGAGTCACTTTTGCAACAGGTCTTTCACGGCTCTTTTAGCTAAGTATGGGGTAAACCACCGAATTGCTACAACATACCATCCCCAAACCAGTGGTCAAACCGAAGTTTCAAACAGAGAAGTGAAAAGAATTCTGGAGAAAATTGTCAATCCGAGTAGAAAAGATTGGTCAGCAAAATTGGATGATGCACTTTGGGCTTATCGGACAGCTTATAAGACGCCCATTGGCATGTCACCGTACCAATTAGTCTATGGAAAGGCGTGTCACCTACCGGTTGAGCTAGAACACAAAGCATACTGGGCCATCAGAAAGTTAAACTTTGATCTCGCGGCTACTAGGGAAAAGAGGCTACTTCAGCTTAACAAACTCGATGAATTCCGGTTACAAGCATATGAGAATTCGAAGATATACAAGGAAAAAGTCAAGAAGTGGCATGATCAGAAAATCATCAATAGGACTTTTGAGCCGGGACAAGCAGTGCTTCTTTTCAATTCTAGGCTGAAGTTATTTCTAGGGAAGCTCAAGTCTAGGTGGTCGGGTCCTTTCATTGTTAAACAAGCATTCCCTCATGGCGCCGTTGAAGTTTTTGCAAGCAATCTGGAAGAGTCGTTTAAAGTCAATTGCCAAAGATTGAAGCATTATTGGGGTGGTGGTGTTGATCGCCAGAAAACCTCAATCACTCTTGCCGATTAAAGATGAAACAAGAAGTAGTCAGGCTGAAAGACTTTAAATCAAGCGCTACTTGGGAGGCAACCCAATTTTTAATTGTTTTTAGTTATCAGTTTGTGATTTTTAGGACTTAGATTTAGTCTTATTTTTAGGGCTTAGATTTAGTCTTATTTTTATCTTGTAGTAATTAGATACTTTGTTTATGGGTTTTTATTGTTTATAGGTCATACACCAAGGAGTATACATGAAGAAATCATCAAAAGGGCTTAACAGTTAAAATTCCAGATTTTAGCTCAGCGCGGCCGCGCACCAAATGTGAAGAAAACCAGCGCGGCCGCGCCCTGCTTCAGAAAGTTGAAAAAAATGGCTGGCACACCAGTGCGGCCGTGCCCCATTCAGGTCAAATCCAAGCGCGGCCGCGCCGCGATCGAATCCCAGTTTTTAAAAATCGAGTTCGACCCGACCCACGACTGCTATTTATTTCCTTTTCCCGCTTGGACTCTATTTCTTCACACCTATTCCATCTAAAAAACCGACTCTCTCTGTTTCCTTCTCTTCCAAATCGGATTCCTTACCAAATCCCAATCTCTACCAAATCATTCTACAAATCATACTCTACCAACATCAAACCCTAGTTCATATTATCATTCATATCCATTTTCTCTCTAATACATACATACATAGCCGACACTCTCCATTCACTTCCCAAATTCAATTTCTTCAACAATCATAGAGTTCATCAAGGAGATTGTCAGTGCAACGCAGTGGGTTAGCAAGGAATCACAGTGGGTTTATTGAAGTAAGTATTTTTCAATTAGGGTTTTATATTGTACTAAGCTTCTTGTCAGATTTTACACAGGGGATTGCATTAGAATGGTTTTGTTGCTTGTAATCGAGTTGTGCATGCACGTATTTTGGATTGTTATTGTTTGAGAAACCATAGTGTAGTTTCTTTCAAGTTTGGGGGAGATATTTCATTACTGTGTATTGGGACTGATTTGCTATGGCTTCCAAACGACCACGAGGGGAATCATCCAGTTCACATGCACACACTGAGGATGTAGATTTTGATAGGAGTCGGTTTGTTTCGGCTGAGGCGGAGGACTTCTATCACCGGGTTTTGTTGGGCAAGACCTTTGTATTGGAGCGTGGGCTAAGGCCCGACCCAGATTTGGATGGTCAAATGATGAGCATGATCCGAGCAAAGGGTTGGTTGTTGTTTGTTGAAACACCATTGGCAGCCCCGATTTCAGTTGTTCAAGAATTCTATGCTAACGCGAAGATTACCAAGGACGGGACTGCTTTTGTGCGGGGTTGTCAGGTGCCATATGATAGCCAGAGTATCAACGCCATCTATCACTTGCCTTCTATTCATCAATCTGATCGTGAGAGTTTCCATTCTACGAATTGGGACACTAAATTAGAGCGAATCAAGAATACTCTGTGCAAGCTTGGTACCGAGTGGACTACGAAACAGGGGACCAACCAGAAGCTTCACTTCCCACACACTGCCTTGAGTCGCTACGACAAGGCCTGCTATGTTGGTTATGTGATTCACCAGTCTATTCGTCGTTACCTTCAGGGAGGTACTTCAGGTGGTATCCCGCATGCTTCGGTGATTACCTGCTTATGTTCAGCTGTGGGGGTGGAGTGGGCCGACAGTGAGCCAGTGCAGCTCCCGATGAACACGATTGATCACGCGACGATAGCAAAGTATAAGGTGTGGGAAGGAGCCCCGTCGCATGCTCGTGGATCCGGATTCTTGTTAGGGGACTATTCTGAGAGTGAGGAGGCGTCTGATCAGCCGGTGCCTGAGCCTGAACAACCGGTTAATATCTCGCAGGCTTGATTGGATCGCATGGAGAGACGTATGACTCGCAGGATGGATGCTATACATTCGAGTATGACCGAGCTTCGTTCTTTTTCCACTCAGCTTTCAGATAGTTTTTCGCAGGCCTTTTCTCAGTTGGGCGTTCAAGTCCAATTTCTGACGTTTGGTGCAGCCTCAACTTATCCACCTCCGGACACGCCTTCCGATGGGGAGGAGGCAGATGATGCTACTTCGGATTAGGGGAGTTTTTCTTTTCTTTTCCTTTTCTTTTATTGTTTTATCCAATGAGGGCATTGTCTGTTTTAAGTTTGGGGGAGTTCTTTTAGGTTTTTGTTTAGCATGTTTACTGGTTTTGTGCATCATATCTGTTAGTATGTTGGTATATTAGTATCTTGCATAGTTTAGTTTGGTGGTGTTAGGTGCATTTAGTTTGTTTGCATGAATCCAATTGATTAGTTGGTATGATTTTGGCTAGGGCAATGATGAGATGGGTATTATTGTGTTAGCTTGGACAGTTTGAAAGTCGTTAGGGATATAATAATTTTGATCATGAGGGTAATTATGCCTGTTATAACTTGAGTTTTTGGATTGCACGAATAAATTGATTAATTTGACTGCTGGGGTTCAAAGGGTTGCATAACTGATTTTTACATGAAAATTGGGTAAAACATTGATAGGTGAATTAACAAGGAAGGTTAAATAGGGTAAAAGCTGAGTTTGGGGGTTCTTTTAAGGTAAAAACAAAAAAAAGAAAAAAGAGGAAAAAAAAAGAAAATAAATGCAATAAATGTTGACTGGTTGGGTTTCGTGGCCTCTATCACTCGGGTAATTTGATCCGTAGGGGTGTCTTAACACCTAGTGCCCTAAAGCCGTCTGGTTTGGGAGTCACTGATTGAACACTCGCTACATGGGTGATTTTGAAAAGCCTAAGGGAACTTGACATTGCATAGTTAAGCATAAATACGAGATGGAGCGTAAAACGCACTCGTAGTAGAATAAAGTAGGAATAAAATCTTGTTAGAACCTTCATGCTCGGTATTTGCTTGATTTTGGCTGGTTTGTTGTGTTTGCTTGAATTGAAGTTAAAATAGAGTATTCTTGTTATAGAGTTGGTTATGAGGCTTTATTTTGAACTTTGGGCAGTTAACTTGATTGATGAACACACACGCACAACTTGGGTGATGATAGGTATTTATTGCTTGATTAGTTGAGGTTATTAGTTCCTTGTGACTGGATTTGCTGTTTTAAGCTGCTTATTGATATCTCTGAGGCATATAGTTAACATTCATACTGGCTATTGGTTGGATTCGTAGGCATGCTAGTTTTTAGTTATTGCATTACATTGTGTTGCATTGTGTTAGTTATTGCATTACATTGTGTTGCTTGGGGACAAGCAATAGTTTAAGTTTGGGGGAATTTGATGAGTGGGTTTTATACCTACGAATCGGATACCATTATACGCGAATTATTGTTTATTTCCACGGTTTTCCATTACTTTTCATGTATTTTGTGTGTTTTTGTAGGTTGCACATGTTGGGATTGCATTGGGCGAAAATTGGACGTTCGAGTGGATGATGTTGCTGATGTTGCTGACGTTGCAGGATTTCAGAGCAGCGCGGCCGCGCCCAAAATGAACTGGGTAGCAGCGCGGCCGCGCGTGATGTCAAAGTTAGAAAAAAAAGTTGCTGCCAGGGTGGCGCGGCCGCGTGCCTTGCAAGCTTAATCCAGGCGCGGCCGCACCGGTTCGAGTGAGGGCAAAGTTGACTTTTTAGATGTTTTAAATGGTTTTGATTTGAACTTGGTTTTGAAACTCTGTAATTAATTAGGGGTTTTATCAGATATTATAAATAGGTGTTTTTCTAGTTGGTAGTATATATCAATTGTTAGCAAACCCTAGTTTGGAGCAATTGGAGAAGATTTGAAGCAAGTTAATAGCAAGGAGAAAGCAAGGAGGAGCAGGACAGAGATTGAAGGATTGCTTCAGTGTTTCTTCTCTTTTCTCTCTATTCCAACTTTTGATGTTATTAAACTTGTGGAAGATGAATTCTAGTTTATTTATGAACTAAGTTTCTTTTAAGGCTATAATGGATCTTAATGTGTAGTTTTGAATAGCATGCTCCTTTGAATATTATTATTAGTTGTTATTGGATTGTCTATTATGGTTTGTGCTGAATTGCTTAATTATCTGGCCAATAATTACTGAGATAATCTGTATGAATTTGAGAGATGAAGTATAGATTTAGATCTGACCATAATAGCATGTGATTGTGTTTTCTGCTGTCGATGGAATTCATAATTTGTGATTAGAATAGAGATATACCGATTCACCACATGTAATCAAAATAGGGAACTTGGGCTTTAAATCCTTTTTAATTATAATTCACATAGAAATATAGTGAGTTAGTTATCTAGGGTGATTAACTTGAGTCTTTCAATTGTGGATTTAAGTTAGGTTGTTTATGGAACATTGAAAGATGATCATAAATAGTGATGCGTTCCTGGTTAACAATTCAGAAAAACTAGCATAATCCAAAGGGGAGCATGTTAAGTCAAATAAAGCATTAAGTGAAGTTATAGTCTTAAGTCTTTAAAAATCTGTTTTCAAACTAGTGTTAGTAATTTAATTTAGAATTAATTAGTTAAATTCAAAAATCTCAGAAATTGTTGATCATTCGTTTACTAAAATAGATTTGATTTACATTTGGAATTTGTTATTATAGAATCAATTCTTCTCTGTGGGACGATACTCTACTTTCACTTTATTACTTGTGCACTGCGTATACTTGCGTATTTTTGCTAGTATAGATTTTGGCAAACATAAGGCGCTAGACAAGAGACTGGGCAAACAGCTTTGACGTCCTTTAGTAAAATGCGCATAACTTTGTCATACGAACTTGGATTGAGGTGATTCAAGATGATTCGGAAAGAGAACGAGTAGACCTACAACTTTCGTTCTTTAAGTTTTTCAATTTGATGTCTGTAGAATGGCCTAAATTGGCCATTTATAGGACTGATATGTAATTGGAGACAACCGGAGGGTGTCGGGCATGCACGTAAGCACATGTAATGCTCCCGACAATGTAAAATGACGTTCTAAGTTCCAAAACATGAATTTTATGAATTATAATGATACTTAGCATTAACGAATGAGTATTAGATAAATTGAATGGGCATGCTATGCGTACGCAAATGCGTGTCGCCTGGACGTTCGAATAATCAAGTTTGGCGTACAGACGTGCAAGCGTCGTAACGCCGTAACTAGTGTGTATAATCTTGTTTAATATTATGTTTCTAATATGAATGAGATATTATAGAGTAGTATAAACCATTATTTGGTATCTGGTATGTGACTAATTGTTATGTGAATATGTACTTAATTGTGTAGGATATTAAGGAGCGTGTGTTGTAATATTGTAGCAGACGCACCGGACAAGTTTCCTAACGCTTGTCTAACCCTTGTGTTGGGCAAGTTTCCTATCCTAACTCAATTTATTTATTGAGCCAGTTTCCTCAACCGTACAACTTTTGTTATTGTGCGAATTGTTTATTTATTGAGCAATCATTCTATGTTATTGCAAGTTTCCTATTTCATACAAATGTTGTATATTGTTGCAAGTTTCATGACTCAAATCGAGTTATTTCTTTCAAGTTATATTAGTGGATTAGTTATTGTTAATTATTCCACATCAAGGATAAATTATTTATATTCACAGCTTATGCATTTGAATTCATTATCTGTTATTGGATTGTGAAATGTTAAGTTCTTCATTCATAAACTGTTTAAGGGAATAGTCTACACCACTTGTTTCGGCTAGACACGTACATGTTATTATTTTAAAAGCTATCCAAACCGATTGTTGGTGCGGATTCTTGGACTAAGAGAGAGCAACCCTTATGTAGGGGATTTTAATGTGTCGGTTATTCGATGCAGTCAGAGTTAAATGTTATGCATATACATAGGGTACTAGAGGCTGATCCCCTCAAGTACTACTGACAAGCCAACTCTTAAAAGAGTCAGTTGAATGATTGATTCTTAGGGCCAAAATGTTCATGGTCTATTGGATCACTCAGCAGTAAATAATCAACATTCATTGTTTCATTTGAACTTTGATTATATTGTCAACTATTTCTTCAATGTTCTTAAATTGTTAAACTATGCGATTATTATTCTTATTCATTCATGATATATCTTCTTTTCATTCATTTTAAACTTGCTGGGCAAAGTAGTTGCTCACTCTTGCTATATCATGAACCTATTGCAGTTAAGCCAGAGAGTTCCAAAGTTGACAAAGGCAAGGGAAAGCCTAAGGAATAGTTATATGTACTATCCCGTTATGTAATCGTGGAATTGTTTTGTATTATTAATGTATTCTCTGATGTATTTTATTTAAGGTTATAGACATTGGGACCGTAGTAAATTTTTGTAATGAACAACATATGTTTATTTATTCCGCATTTGTTGATTTATGTTGTTCAGAGGTGTATGGATGTACTTTATCGTGAGCACCAGATTCGAGGTATTGGTACCTGAATTTGGGGGTGTCGTAGTAGTGCCAAACTTCTAACTTTGGCAAAGATTGCTCGTGATGTTTTAGCCGTTCCAGCCACTACCGTAGCATCTGAGTCTGCTTTTAGTATAGGAGGTAGAGTAATTAATGAGTCATGTGCCTCTTTACTTCCTGAAATTGTGGAGGCTTTGGTAATTACGGGTGATTGGATTGAATCACAAAGAAACACTAGTATGCACATTTTGTTTTGTTATAATTAATTTTACTTTCTAATTATTGCATTACTAATTTTATAAATTTCATTTATAGATGTTGCAGATTGTTTGCAAACAGGTATGCAAACCGGTTTGTACCAGATTGTATCATGACATACATGCTCTAATTCATCTTGGGAATACTTATAATCTATTTTTATTTTTTTCTATTTATAGGTGATGAAGTTTGTTGGGTCCTACAATGAAGGCATTCATTCAACTGCTAAGACTTCCATGCTTGCGCAAACAAGAATTCATATGATGTTGCAACTTGCAAGCCTAACCTGTTGATATGTTTGCTAGTCAATTTTTAGCAATCTATTTGGTTTACAACATCTTGTGTACTACGACTTCTGATTAATGCCTTCATTAGCTTCATTACCTCTAGTATAAAAATGTAATCGGATGGAGTTTTATTGCTTGTTATTGGTCGCTTGAAGCCTTGAATGTTTTATTGGAGTTTTATTGCTTGAATGTGTGCATGTTACTTGGCTTAATCAGATCGGATTAATGGATCATTATCGGATTCGGATTCGGTCCTTAATATATGAGATCCGTCGGATTATTGGATCGGATTCGAATCCGATAATTCCTTGATGGTTCAGATTCGGATCACCCTCGATCCGATCCGATAAGGACCCGTTGACAGTCCTAGGTGGGAGCGATGCTCTGACTAAGTATAACCAGGAGTAGAAGAAGAAGAAGGGTGAAAATGAGAATAACAAAGCGAGTGGTAGTAACAGTGGTGGTCACAACCAGAAGAGGAAGTGGAATGATAATGGATCAGCTGGGAATCAATAGGGAGGTCAGAAGAAGAAAGTGGAAGCGTGTGTTACATGCGAAAAGAATCACGTGGGGATATACCTGAAGGGGAAGAGGGTTTGCTACAATTGCGGTCAGGAGGGCCACATATCACCGAATTGTCTGAATCCAAAGAAGGGCGCTTGTTTCACTTGCAGATCAAAGGATCATCTGGCTAGGGATTGCCCTAAGAAGGCAGTAGGAGAAGTAGGAACAAGAGGGAATAGGGGACACAGTGGTGGTAGCACATTAACCATAACTGGATCAGCACCAACAAACCGACCTACCGCCAGGACTTTCAAAATGACCGTGCAAGACGCCGTACAGTCTCGCGATTTGGTGTCAGGTAACATTCCGATCAATAATATAGATGCTTATGTATTGTTTGATTCGGGTGCTACTTGTTCATTTATATCTGATGACTTTGCTAAGAATTTATATTTGCCTAGGGAGGAATTAGATTACCTTTTGAACATAGAAATTGCGAATACGGAGGTAATTCCTGTTAGGTACATACATAAGAACTGTAAGGTGGACATTAAGGGAAATGTGATGACTGTAGATCTAATCCCAATCAAACTTGGGGAATTTGACGTTATTTTGGGAATGGATTGGTTATTCAATTATGGGGCGATAATTGATTGCCAAAAGAAACGTATTAACCTTATGACTTCGTTAAAGGTGGTATTTTAGGGCAGCAAGTCACCTAGGCTAGCGAGTTGTCTGACGATGATGTAGGCCAGGAAGTTTTTAACACAAGGCTGTGTGGGATACTTAGCCTACATAGTTGATACTCGAAAAGAGAGTCCGAAATTAGAAGAGATACCTGTCGTAAGGGACTATGTAGACGTCTTTCCAGACGATTTGCCAGGACTTCTGGCAGATAGGGAAGTTAAATTTGTAATCAATTTGGTACCAGGAACCGCCTTGATATCGAAAACTCTGTACCGTATGGCTCCAGTAGAGATGAAAGAATTGATGGTACAACTGCAAGAACTTTTAGATAAGAAGTATATTCAGCTGAGTGTATCGCCATGAGGAGCGCTGGTATTATTTGTCAAGAAGAAGGATGGATCGATGCGACTTTGTATTGATTATAGAGAGTTGAACAAGATCACGATTAAAAATAAATACCCGTTGCCAAGAATCGACGACTTGTTTGATCAATTGAAAGGAGCTAGGTATTTCTCAAAGATATATTTGAGAAGTGGTTATCATCAGCTAAAGGTCAGGAAGGAAGATGTACCGAAGACAGCATTCAGGACTCGTTATGGTCATTACGAGTTTCTAGTAATGTTATTTGGTCTAACGAATGCTCCTGCAGCATTCATGAACTTAATGAACAGGGTGTTTAAGCTGTTTTTAGATAAGTTTGTAGTAGTATTCATTGATGATATTCTAATATATTCCAAAACCAAGGAAGAACATACATAACATTTGAAAGCGACATTGGAAACATTAAAAAGAGAGAAGTTGTACGCTAAGTTTTCAAAATGTGAATTGTGGATAGAGCGAGTACAATTTCTTGGACATGTGATTGACAAGGATGGGATTTTGGTGGATCCGTCAAAGGTTGAAGCAGTGCTTAACTGGGATCAGCCAAAAACACCATCGGAAGTAAGGAGTTTCCTAGGATTGGCAGGTTACTACAGAAGATTCATTCAGGATTTTTCCAAAATTGCGACTCCGTTAACGAATTTGACTAGGAAGGCGGTGAAGTTCGTTTGGACGAAAAGGTGTAAGGAAAGTTTTCAAGAATTAAAGAATAGGTTGAGTACGACACCTGTGTTGTCTCTACCGGATAGCATAGGAAATTTTGTGGTGTATAGTAATGCGTCGCATAAAGGACTAGGTTGTATGCTTATGCAGAACGGTAAGGTCATTGCGTACGCATCACGACAATTAAAAGACTATGAGAAGGGGTATCCTACCCATGATTTGGAATTGGCCGCGGTAGTATTTGCTTTGAAGATCTGGAGGCACTATCTTTACGGGGAGAAGTGTGAAATATATACGGACCACAAGAGTCTGAAATATATTTTTACACAGAAAGACCTGAATAGGAGACAGAGGAGATGGTTGGAATTGATAAAAGATTACGACTACGAGATTTTATACCATCCGGGTAAAGCAAACGTTGTGGCCGACGCCTTAAGCAGAAAGGGTCAGGAGAAACTATCTATGTTAACCGCTCATGAGAAGCTAATCACAGCAATGGCGAAACTGGAGTTAGAGGTGAAATATCCGGAGGAGTCTAACGAAAAATTATTTCAATTGAGAACCGGCCCAACATTGGTGAATAAGGTTAGGGAAGCACAAATTCAGGACGAAGAATGGGAGAAAATCAGGAAAAGAATATCTGAAGGTGATGAAGTAAAATTCAAAATTGATAATGAAGGAGTGTTAAGATTTGAGGGAAGAATTTGGGTTCTGCCACTACCAGAGGTTAAGGAGGAAATTTTAAGTGAGGCTCATAATTCAAGATATTCAATTCATCCGGGTAGTACGAAGATGTACCAGGATCTCCGACATCATTTATGGTGGCCGAATATGAAAAGAGACGTTGCCGATTGTGTAGCCAAGTGTTTGACATGTTAGAAAGTTAAAGCAGAACATCAGAGGCCAAGCGGGTTACTACAACCGTAAGAAATCCCAAAATAGAAATGGGAACATATCACCATGGATTTCGTAATAGGTCTTCCGACGACTCAGAAAAGTTTCGACGCAGTTTGGGTTATCGTAGATCGACTGACGAAATCAGCACATTTCCTACCGATCAAAATCAGATTTAACCTAGATCAATTGGCGAAGTTGTATGTGAAGGAGATTGTTTCAAGGCATGGTATTCCAGTTTCAATCGTCTCAGATAGGGATCCGCGCTTCACATCAAACTTCTAGAAACGACTACAAGAATGCATGGGAATGCAGTTACGTATGAGTACGGCATATCATCCACAGACCGACGGACAGAGTGAAAGAACGATTCAAACACTGGAAGATATGTTAAGAGCTTATATCATGGATTTCAAATGAAATTGGGACGATCATCTACCATTGGTGGAATTTGCTTACAATAACAGTTACCATGCAAGTATTGGCATGCCGCCTTACGAAGCATTATATGGCAGAAAGTGCAGAACTACACTATGTTGGGATGAAGTTGGCGAACGTCAATTGCTAGGACCAGAACTGGTACAACAGACTGCAGAAATCGTCAAAGTAATCAGGGCAAGATTGATGGCTGCTCAGGATAGACAAAGAAATACGCAGATCAAAACCGCAAGGATCGAGAATTTGAATCTGGTAGCTACGTTTTCTTGAAAGTGTCTCCTTGGAAGGGGAAAATTCATTTTGGTAAGAAGGGAAAACTGAGCCCGAGATTCATTGGACCCTTTGAAGTGTTACGAAGAGTTAGTGAGGTCGCTTATGAGGTAGCTTTACCTCCAGCATTAGAACACATTCACAATGTTTTTCATGTTTCGGTGTTACGACCATACAAACCCGACGACAAACATGTTATAGAATATGAACACCTACAAGTTGAAAAAGATTTATCTTACGAAGAAGAGCCTGTTCAGATAGTTGACAGGAAAGAGCAAGTACTCAGAAATAAAATTATACCTTCTGTTAAGGTGATCTTGAGGAACCACAACGCTGAAAAAGCTACGTGGGAACTCGAAGATCAGATGATGAGAAATTATCCATAGTTATTTGCTTAATCTATGTGTAGCGATTCTGGGGACAGAATCTTTATAAGGGGAGATAATGTAACGGGATGAAGTAATTGAGTTGTGATTCTGGGGACAGAATCCTTTTAAGGGGGGGGGGGGGAAGATGTGACGAACGAGATTTTTTTTTAATTTAAATATTTATTGAATTAAATAAATATTTTCGATTATTTAATTAATAAATTAAATAGTTAATTGATGAATTTGTAGTAGATTAATTTAATTATATATGTTACATTAGTTAAATTAATGTGGAGAATTTTTATATTCAAAGTATGTATTTAATTGAGCTTATTTGATTAAATGCATTATTTAAATAAGCATAATGTTATTCTAAATAATTTAATAATTAATTAGAGATTTAATGATTTGTCATAATCAATAAATGAGAATTTTAATTATGTGATTATGTGATTTAATGTGGTATTATTCTATCTTATTTAATTGATTTAAATAAGATTATTTGGTTAATTAAAAGTGTGACATTAAACTATATAGTAAACTAGATAATTAAAATAAACCAAAAGAAGAGCTTATAGGGACTAACCAAACAAGGCCTTAATAGAGGTTGGAGCCAGTTAACTCATTATGGGATTAACTGACACCCCATGTTATGCCAGTTATTATTATTACGTATAATGTATTTTCAGTTCATTCATTTCATTCTAAAAAGCTAAGCCAGTGAGAAATACAGAGAGAATTTTGAGAGGATTTGAGAATTGAGAGAAGAATTTATCTCATCATCTTACATATTCTAAACTACTGATCAAGGTAATTCCTTAAATTCAAACTTTAATTTATGTTTTTTTAAGTCTTCTCCATGAACGTACATTGAGTTCTCTGTAATTTGAATTTTATGGCTAAATTTTAAATAACTTGATGTTAGATGTTTGTAAGCATGCATAAATGTATTTTATATGATTTGTATATGGTTTAGAGTAATTAAATCCATGAAACTATGTTTAATTAGAGTTTAAAAATTTACAGAGAAGAAAAAAAATATAAATATGGCTTAAATGTATGAAAATTTATGTTTGAATTACATATTAATCGGTAAATTGATGGTTGATTATGTTTATGCATGTAAAAGTGAAGAAAACAAAACTTAAACGGATTAATTTGGTGTTATAATGAATCTGTTATGTGGGATTTCATGAAATTTGACGAAACTTTGAAAAATAGCAAGAACATGAAAATTATGAGTTTAAATTCAGTTTTTTTAGTTGTTAAACTTGATAAAATCATGTTATGATTGTTATTACACGTTTCTGTAAAGTTCAGAACCTATGGGTAGTATTAAATTTGTTGTTTGAGAAAAACTTTGGCCAAATTTGGCATTTGTTGTGTTTTTCGCGAACTGCAGAAGTTTGGTTTCAGGTTCACCGCCCCGGCGGTGAAATTACACTAGGTTTGTCGTCCCGGCAGTATAATTGAACTGAGTTTACCACCCCGGCGGTATCCTCGCCCCGGCGCCCGAATTGTACCGCGTTTGCCGCCCCGGCGATGTTTTGTGGAGAAATCTGTCGCCCCGGCGGAGATGCAGAAAATGAAAATTTTTCTTCTTTCTTTGTGGTCATGTTATGTTATCCTAGGCATGTTTAAAGCTTAGACTAAGGTATTAAATGAATATTAAGATACTGTGATAGATGGTAAGCATATACCCATTGATTATCAGATAACAATTGAGATATTAAGATGAGATTAGATGAGAGTGAATCCTGAAGTGTTGATAATATTGTAACTAATCATTGTTATTGCTTTATAAACGAAATGTGTAGGTTGTTTAATGAACGTGAATTTTAATTTATAATCTACGCACGAGACAAGTTTTCTACCCTTAATCTTTTATTTTGTTAAAAGCAAGTTTCTGAACTTCAATCTTTTATTGTGCAAGTTTCCTAACTCCATTACTTTATGGAGCAAGTTCTTTATCCTAATGCATTCAATTTTATGAATTCAAATGAGATATTCTAATTCCCTTTTAGTAATAATTCACTTATACAAAGTTTATTCAATTGTACACTTTGTGAGCTTCAGTCTTTGGTTCTTGAATACCGTTTACATTTTTATTATTGAGCCTTGATTGACTAGCGATCCCTTATTGATTCGACTAGTCCTTAGTTGATGAGCGTTCTAAATTCTAGAAACGTTATTGAAGCAAATCCAAACCAAACTTCCTTTGGTGCGGACTCTGATGTCAAACTGAGATGAACAACCCTTCTATAGGGGATTATTTTAAGCATTAGCGTTTAGATGTTGTGCACATACATGGTACAAAGGGTTGATCCCCCTAAGTACGAGAAGTAAGGTCCATATAGTCTTACGACTGTTAAAGGTTTAAAGTAGAAATAGTTAATAACCTAAGACATAGTTCGTGGTCTTGTGACCCTCAGATGTTCTTTTGATTCTTATTTTCTAATCTTGATTCAAAAGATGAGTATTCGATCATCCGATATCCATTGATTATTCGTATGTTATTATTATTTTTATTGTGTTACTTGCTGGGCAATTGTTGCTCACCCTTGCATAATAACATTGCAGCTAAAGTTGAAAGAGTTGATGAGCCATCCACTAGTAAGGGCAAAGGCAAAGCAAACAAGTGATGAAGACTTGTTTAATTTATTGAAAGATGTTATGTAATAGACTTATGATATTTATGTTTTTTCGTATTGATGTTTTGTTTAAGGTTAAATGACTTGGGATTGATGTTATTAAGATGTTGTAACCCTTTAATGGGAGATTTCTATTTCAATTAAGAATTTTCATTTATATTTGAATGGGTAGTTAGATGTGATGTGATTTAGTTGAATAGTGAACACCAAATCTTGTGAGAATGAAGTACTCGGATTTGGGGGTGTCACATTGGGCGCTGCTGCGCCAAAAGTCCCTGACTAGATACCGCTGCCGCACCAAACAATTTGCTGAAATTTTCTACTCTGACGTCCTTTGGTAAAATGGCCATAACTCTCTCATCTGAACTCCTATTGGGACGATTCAAGATGTTCCGGAAAGGTAAAAAGTAGATTTACAACTTTCATTCTTTGATAATTAAGAGATTCTAGCTGGATTGAGGCAAAAATTGGGCTTTCAGTGGATGTTATGTCAATGACAACTCCAAACATTGAGGTTTAACGTCCGTTGATAAAAAAGTCATAACTTTCGATCCGGGAGGAGTTACGGGGCGTGCCACCTATCAAATCGAAGCTCTCGACAAGCACTATAATAAAATTTAAGTCCCAACCCATGAGCATGCATCCAACTTGGCAGTAAAAACCCTTTAATCTTCCCTTCTTGCATTTGCTTACATATTATACACCAAAATATGTCTGAATTGCGTTTCCTTGCTTATTCCTACAAAATAACATAAAAACACTATAAATATCTAATAATAACTTAAAATACTTAAGAACTCATAAATTATCAAGTCAAATGTATTCAATTTGTAGGTATAAAACTCACTCATCATATACCTTCAAACTTAAATATTTGCTTGTCCTCAAGCAAAACACTAAAAAAATAACTATAATAACTAATACTAAATAGCAAATCACGCGACTCGAGCAATGAATCAACACAAATTTGCATAATAACCTCAAAGATTTCCTTCAATGATAACTCAAGAAATTTTTTCAAAAACATGCAAAGCCTAAAATTTCAACCTAATCATCAGTTCCACAACTACTCATGATCCTTTAAGTGCCTGTGTGCATCCAAATGTTCAACTAGTCATGGCTCACACTAGATCATATAATCAAATACTCATAAAAGATTTTCAAATCAACTCTAAAAACCTGCTTATTACATCAATCTCCACTAATAAAGACAAAACATAAAATTTAGAGGATCAAAAGGAAATTTAAAACATTTAAGTACACTCGAACCCTTCCCAAGTAATTCAAAAACACAAAAAAAATTTCTTTTTAGTGAGTGTGTTTTACGCTCCATCTCACTTCCCATTGAACGAGTGCATTTTATGCTCCATCTAGCTGCATGTGTTTATGAGTGAGTGTGTTTTACGCTCCATCTCAACTCACCACATGATTCATTTTTTCTACTCGGGAAGGTTCAAAATTTCAAAATATTCAAATAATCGAAGATTTCCCCCAAACTTATATCAATGCCTAAATTTCGCTTCGAATGATGCTCAAATAAGTTTTTTAAGTTTCAATGATATCCCCAATAAATATTCAACCAAACTTTTTTCCTTAAGAAACAACTAGCTAAACAGATGGATAGGTGCTTTGAAGTTCAAAAAGATCACAAATAGTGTAAACCAAACTCATAAGTTAAAATATAAACTAAGCATGCTTCTCAACTCTACAAGAGTTAAAAAATTAATCAATTTTTTTTCTTATCCTTATCGGCCATAATCAAATTCAATCAAACCATTGCTCAATTATCCTAAAAACATACTACCTAAAATGCAAAACTAATAACCTAAAATGCACAAGTACCACATAAAATAAGAAAACTTAAGCTAGACATTGTCCTCAATGGCTAAGATAGAAAAAAGTAAAGCGGAGGACTTTCCTGAAAATATAGCAATCTTCCTCCTTGTTTGCTAAGTCTGAAGAATAGGCTAGGCACATTGGAATGACTAAGGCATCGCACTTGAATTGGACTCGAATAACCTGTAAACACAATAGAAGCAAGTTTATTAAATCCTACTAAATGCAAGTTTATTAACTACTATGAAACCTAATAAAATAAACAAAAACTGAAACTAAAAATTAAACTTGGGTTGCCTCCCAAGAAGTGCTTGTTTTAAAGTCTCAGCCTGACTACTTCAATATTTTATCCAATTCCCCTTCGATAGTTGAGTAACCCTCCATCCATTAGTAGCAATGTAACATTTGAGGGCTTCGCTTCTATAAGGGCCATTGTTTCAAATTCACCTAGCTTGTTCTTTTTAGATAGAATTGTAACACCCCCTCTCCGAAATAAGAAAGGGAGGTCACGTGCAAAGCACAACAGAACTTATAAAATAAATCAAAAGCTATAAACTACAAAATAGATAACTCCAATAACTAATAATTGCCATAAATCAACCCATAATAAATGTCAAATAGTTCAACCCATATTTAAAATATTTAATACAACTCCAAATCAACCTAAACAAAATATCTAATTCATTGGATAGAAGAGATCTCTCATCACACTTGTCCTTGATCCCCCTGATTACCTGTCGGAAGAAAAATACAGCATGAGCCAAATGCCAGTACGAATATAGATATACAAAAATGTACAACTGAAATACGAAATCAACTGAGATAAATAGATAGAGTACAAAAATAATAAGCTGAATCAAATGGATGGGTGTTATAATTTCATACTGAGCTCAAATACAAATAGCCAAAGGCTAACAAAATACATCGGTACCATGATCTATGCATATCAAACCGGATAGTACGCACGACACATACGTTACTAATCCGTCCAAACCAATCAAATCAAATCAAATACTGGGTCGACCCATACGTATTCTGAACAAATATATCAAATGGCCAAAGCTCACACACCATAGCATACAAAAGGATACGTCGTGGACTGATCACACCGCCACGAAAGGTGTCATGACCCGGTGTCAAGAGGATATGCATGTGGTACCCCCACAGGTGGTTAGCTCAAGTATACCCTAAGGATCAAACTATAAAATGTAAGCCAAAAGGGGTTCAAATCGTAAGGCTTACATGACCATCTCCAAATGATATCGAATTATTTCAAATATGAAACATATTTCACTATCACAAGATACCAACGATCAAAATAATTTAAAGAGTACAAATACGAATTCTAAACGCCAAAGGTAATCATCATATGAATTTCACAAGAACAATTATATGAAATAATAACGAAATTCGAAACGAGGAACAAAACGAATTAATTAACTTTCACAAGAATATCGCTGAAGGAGTACGGAATCCGTACCTGAATTAAGTAGTGTAATACCCACAGAATAATCCAATTATAACTTGTTAAATTTCTTTTGTCCGAGCTAATTAAACAAGATAATAATATTAAATGTAAGTACATTTGGAAAAATATTCTTCCATCTTTAGCCCGTTAATAAACTCATTTTATTATTAATTATTATTATTATTACATTACTATCTAAAATATTACATAGATATACATATACTAATTAAATTGGCCTACTGGGCTACTACAACTCCAATTGGTAGATCAATTAAATCTTCATAATCGATGTACGTTTATAAATCATTCAACATATGCATATTTATCCAACATACCATTTAACTAAGTATAAAAAAAATTACTTCCAAAACTTTTATTATTTAGTCAGACAAATGATTCCTTGTTAAATTTCTTTCTCTTTGATATGCACCACTTGTCTCTCTTCTTTTTCTTTTTCTCCGCAGCAGCAACTTGTTTTATTTATTTTTGATCAAATAGAAAAACATCTTTTGGTCTTCAGTATATATGAGTGATATGAGAGAGGAATGGTAGAGAGAGAAACAAAAGAGGGAGAATAAATGGGTTTATTGATATAGATAGAGAAAGGAAGATGAAGAGATAGAAGGAGAGGAATCGTTTGGTAGGTGAAAGGTTAGTAAACTTTATTATTATTTTACTAAAAGGTTTGTTCTTTTATTAATTTATTATTATTTGTTTTACCCGGGTATTACATCACCTCCCCCTTAAAAAGGATTCCGTCCCCGGAATCAAATGAATGGGATGTACCTAAGTATCAAATAGATGCGGATACTCCGCTCTAATAGACTCTTCCATTTCCCAAGTAGCTTCCCGCTCCGAATGGTTTCTCCATAAAACCTTAACAAACAGAATTGTCTTCCCTCTCATAATTCTCCCTTGACGATCCAAAATCACCTCAGCTTGCTCCTCACAAGTAAGATCATCCCGAATTTTGTCGAACGAATATTGCACCACATGCAATGGATGATACTGATAATTCCTTAATACTGACACATGAAACACATTATGCATATGAGCTAGCTGTGGAGGCAAAGCTAATCGATAGGCAACCTCACCAACTCTCTCCAAAATCTCAAATGGACCAATATAACGCGGACTAAATTTTCCTTTCAACCCAAATCGTCGGATACCCTTCCAAGGAGAAACTTTTAAAAACACATGCTCACCAGGTTTAAACTCTAAGGTCCTCCTATGTTTATCAGCATAACTCTTTTGTCGTGATCGAGCCGATCTCAATTGTTCCTTAGCCATCGCTACCTTCTCCGTAGTGATTTGAACTAACTCAGGCCCTTCTATGGCCTTCTCGCCAACCTCATCTGATAAGTGCATAATATTCATTTATTTTCATTCCTTTATATTTAGTTTATTGCATGTTTTATTGTGTATATGCACTTATTAGGTTGTTTATTGATTTCAGGAGGACTCAGAGTCAAAAGTAGAAAAATATGGAAAATCGGAGCCAAAACGAGAAAAGTTGAAGAATTGGAAAATTGTGGTTCTCGCCCCGGCGAGAACTTTGTATTGGAGTTTCTCGCCCCGACGAGAAACCTTCTACCCGTTTTTGCCCCAGCTGATCCAGAGCTCGCCCCGGCCCGAACTTTCTGCTCGTTCTCGCCCCAGCGAGAAAGGCGGCGTTGACCAAGTTTGACCAGCTTTGACTTTTTGTAATTTTTGAGGATTTCTACTTCAGATTGGATTCTTAATTCTTAGAAACTTAGGATATTATCTTAGGACTATAAATAGGTGTTTTTGGTTTATTATTAGGGAGATCTTGACAACTACAATTGTAATCTTAATTGGAGGAGATTGAAGGCATGTCAGGCTAAACTCTTACTTTCAGTTCTAAGGGATGTTGAACCTTTTTCATAATTAATGGTTTAATCAGGTTTTATTTATTTATTCCTTCTTGCATGAGATTTATTTTGATAATCTGTTTTAACTGATTATATGTTATTTAATCTTTTGATTTGATTTGGCCAATTGAATTAATTTGATTAATATCATCTGTTAGATTAAGATATAGTATTAAGTAAATGATATTATATCTGATCATAGATAGCGAGTAATAGTATTTGATTGTGGACAAGCTTTTGGATATTATTAAGATTATTAAAAGGCAAGTTAAATAATTCCTGATTGTGTAATTGTTGCTTGAAATAACCTAATTCTCTAATTATTCATGCCGCTGTTATATTAAATCTAGACTGATAGTTCTAGGTTATATGATAGTTAGGGTCTCTTGAGGCGATTGTCACATTAGATTTACACATAAGAAGAATTTCGGATAATTAGCGATTGCGGTTATCTAGGGTTATTAATCTCATTGAAGGATAAATAGTATCAAACTTGACTTTTCCATGATTGTGATGAGGTGATACTGAACTGAAGAACTGAAGCTTTTTATTTATTGATCACTCTTAATTACTTTTGTTAGTTTAGTGAATCAAACTCAAAATCCCCCCATTAATAGAAATAATAGGAATATTAGAATAAGTAAAAGATTAATTCATTTCTCTGTGGGATCGATCCTTGCTTGTCATTATACTAAGTTTTGTGCTAATAGAGTGTTAGTAAGGTATTAATTTTGGAGTGTAAAACGACAGCTCCCAAATTTTGGCACCGTTGCCGGGGAAGTGTTATTTATCTTTATTTATTCTTCATTTTATTTTATTTTTGTTTATTACTGTAGTTTATGACACGATCTTCTCAATCCGGTGATTTGAATTTTGATCCAGAAATTGAGAAAACTGCACGCAGGCTAAGGAAAGAAGCTCGTGAAGCTCGAGGCATCACTGCAGAGTCAGACGAAATTCCATCACCGGGACTCAACATAGCACTTGAATTACTGTCAAATACATCATCCACCGATTCAGAGGAAGAAGAAGAAATGGCGGTGCCAAATAACAATAAAACACTTAAAGAATTAGCCACTCCTAATCTCAATCAACAACCCTTATGCATTGAATATCCTACATTAACTGCTGCTTTTGAACTTAAATCGGGACTAATTCATCTTTTGCTTACTTTTCGTGGTCTCACAGGTGAAGATCCGTACAAGCACTTGAAGGAATTCCATGGGGTGTGTTCCACCATGAAGCCACATGGAATAACAGAGGATCAAATCAAGCTAAGGGCATTTCCATTCTCATTGGGAGATCTAGCGAAGGACTGGTTGTACTATCTTCCTTCAGGGTCAATACAGTCATGGAATGAGATGAAAAGGCTGTTCTTGGAGAAGTACTATCCTGCTTCAAGAGTTGCCAACATCAGAAAGGAGATATGCGGCATTTGACAGTTCAACGGAGAGACACTGTATGAGTATTGGGAAAGATTTAAAAAACTGTGTTCCAGTTATCCTCCCCATCAAATAGACGATCAACACCTGATTCAGTACTTTTATGAGGGATTATTACCAATGGATCGGAGTATGATCGATGCTGCAAGTGGAGGAGCACTAGTGGATAAGACACCGGAGGCTGCAAGGACTTTAATTGAAAATATGGCTGCTAATTCTCAGCAGTATTGGACAAGGAATGACCATGCACCTGTAAAAGTGAATGAGATTACCACTAGCAATCTCGAACAACAAATTTTTGATTTGACTGCGATGGTTAGACAATTGGCTACAGGAAATACACCAGCAGCAAAAGTTTATGGGATATGTTTAATGGATGGTCATAGTACTGATTCTTGTCCGACATTGCAAGAGGATGAAACCGCACAACAAGCTAATGCAGTGGGAAATTATCAAGCACAACCTCAGCGGAAGTATGACCCATATTCAAATACTTACAATCCAGGATGGAGGGATCACCCTAACCTTAGTTATGGAGGAAATAGGCCACCAGCGCAAAGCATGTATTCGGTTAGACAACAAGGGTTCCCACAAGGCTCTCAACCAGGTCCACATCAATATTAACCTAGACAGGCAGCTCCTGCAAATTCTAGAACATCTTTGGAAGACATGTTCAAGGCATTCATGAGTCAGACACAGCAGTTCCAGCAGGAAACGAAAAATTCTGTTCAACACTTGAGAAATTAGATAGGTCAACTTGCCACCACAGTGGGGAGGTTGGATGCTCAGGGTTCAGGAACGTTGCCCTCCCAAACAGTTGTCAATCCAAGGGAGAATGCTAGTGCGATTACACTAAGGAGTGGAAAAGAGTTGGTAGTACCCAAAACAGTGACGAAAATTGAAAAGGAGAAGGCTAGTGATGAGATAAAGACACCGAGGGAAGCTGTTACCCCATCTACTTCAGTTAAGACCCCACCGTTGCCGTTTCCACCTAGAACACACAAGACTTCAAAGAAGGAGGAAAAGGATAAGGAAATCTTGGAAACCTTCAGGAAGGTAGAAGTCAATATTCCTCTTTTGGAGGCCATCAAACAAGTGCCCATGTATGCAAAGTTTTTGAAAGAATTGTGCACTAACAAAAGAAAATTGAAAGATGATGAAAAAGTCACTGTAGGAGAGAATATGTCAGCAGTGCTTCAAAGAAAAATGCCTCCTAAATGTAAAGATCCAGGAATGTTTACAATCCCATGCAGAATAGGTAATACCAGATTTGAGAAAGCCATGCTAGATTTAGGAGCGTCAATAAATGTCATGCCATTATCTGTATTTGCTTCTTTAAATCTAGGACCTTTGAAACAAACTGGTGTTATCATTCAACTTGCTGATCGTACTAACACTTACCTTCAAGGGGTAATTGAAGATGTCTTAGTGCAGGTGAATCAGTTAATATTTCCTGCAGATTTTTACATTGTGGATATGGAAGATGACAGATCTCCAAATCCCTCGCACATCTTGCTAGGAAGGCCATTCTTGAAAACAACAAGGACAATGATCGATGTGCACAATGTGACCTTGACCATGGAATTTGATGGAGAGAAAATTCAGTTCAATATATATGACGCCATGAGGTACCCTAGTGATGTTGATCATGTTTTTGCCATTGACATCATTGATTCTATAGTGCAGGGATCTTTTGAACAAGACCACAGGGAAAGCTTGGAGATGGCTATTGCTAACAACTTGGACATGCATAAAGAGGAAGAATTTGACCAGAATCAGGAATTGAAGGAAGTTGTGGCTGCATTGCATTCTTTACCAAAATTCACAGATAAATATGCAGTTCAATCAATTTAATTGCCTGTTTCTCATAAAAAACTGTTACTATCTGTGGAGCAAGCTCCAATCTTAGAATTGAAACCTTTACCTGCTCACTTGAAATATGCATATTTAGGGACTAATGAAACTTTACCTGTGATTATTGCTAGTAATCTAACCAAAGTGCAGGAAGAGAAATTGTTAAGAGTTCTAAGCGACCATGTCACAGTGTTTGGTTGGACGATAGCAGATATCAAAGGTATAAGCCTCGCGATGTGCATGCATAAGATTCTTTTGGATGATGGAGCAAAGCCCACGAGAGAAGCATAGCGAAGATTAAATCCACCCATGACGGAGGTAGTCAAGAAAGAGGTGATTAAATTACTTGATGCAGGCATAATCTACCCCATCTCCGACAGTCAGTGGGTGAGTCCGGTACAGGTAGTTTCGAAGAAGTCTGGAATAACTGTCATCACGAATGACAATAATGAGTTGGTGCCCACACGGATACAAACAGGATGGATAGTGTGTATTGACTACAGGAAACTAAATGCTGTAACCAGAAAAGACCACTTTCCTCTTCCCTTTATTGATCAAATGCTAGAAAGATTAGCGGGGCATACTTATTATTGCTTTCGAGATGGTGTTTCAGGTTATAATCAGATCGTGATTGCACCCAAAGACCAGGAAAAGACCACATTCACGTGTCCATTTGGTACTTTTGCATACCGGAGGATGTCGTTTGGACTTTACAATGCACCAGGTACTTTCCAGCGATGCATGGTAAGCATTTTTTCTGATCTTTTAGAAAATTGCATCGAGGTCTTTATGGATGATTTCACAGTACATGGTGATTCTTTGGATTTGTGCTTGGACAATCTAACTCGTGTGCTAGATAGATGCTTGGAAACTAACCTTATTCTTAATTGGGAAAAGTGTCATTTTATGGTAGAACAGGGTATAGTGCCTGGTCATGTTGTGTCAACTAAAGGTTTAGAGGTTGATAAAGCTAAGATAGATATTGTGTCTGCTTTACCTTACCCCGCTAGTGTGCGGGAGATTCGCTCTTTTCTTGGACATGTAGGTTTCTATCGGAGATTTATCAAAGACTTTTCCAAAATAGCTCTGCCATTATGTAAGTTGCTACAAAAAGATGTGGAATTCCAGTTCGATGATACGTGCAAGGAGGCATTTGACATGTTGAAGAGCCTATTGACCTCCGCACATGTGATACAACCGCCAAATTGGAATCTTCCCTTTGAAATAATGTGTGATGCAAGCAATTATGCAGTCAAAGCTGTTTTGGGCCAAAGAGTTGACAAAGTTGTCCATGCCATCTATTATGCCTCTAGAACATTGAATGCAGCTCAGATTAACTACTCGACAACAGAAAAAGAACTTTTGTTTGTTGTTTTTGCTTTAGATAAATTTTGATCTTATTTACTTGGCACTAAAGTTGTAGTTTATTCTGACCATGCAGCTCTTAGGAATTTGTTAGCCAAGAAGGACTCTAAACCCAGGATTATCAGATGGATTCTGCTGTTGCAGGAATTTGACTTGGAAATCAAGGATAAGAAGGGAGCGGATAACTTGGTAGCAGATCACTTGAGTAGACTGGTGAGTGATGAGGAGGCACTACCATTATATAATTCCTTTCCGGATGAGCATCTCTTTTCTAATCAGGAGGAATTGCCTTGGTATGCTAATATTGTTAATTATTTAGCAAGTGCGTATATTCCTAATGAATTTTCTAAAAACCAAAAGGATAAGCTTAGGAGTGATGCTAGACATTATGTTTGAGATGATCCATATCTGTGGAAATTTTGTGCTGATCAGATAATCCGTAGATGTGTGCCTAATACTGAAACATTGTCTATTCTAACTTTTTGTCATTCCTATGCTTGTGGAGGTCATTTTGGACCAAAACGGACTGCTCATAAGGTTTTAGAAAGTGGTTTTTATTGGCCAACAATTTTTAGAGACTCATATTTATTTTGTAAATCATGCGAGAATTGTCAACGAACAGGTAATATATCACATAGAAATCAAATGCCACAGACTCCCATTTTAATTGTTGAGATTTTTGATGTTTGGGGTATTGATTTTATGGGACCTTTTCCTGTTTCTCATGGTAATATTTACATTCTCTTGGCTGTCGACTATGTTTCTAAATGGGTGGAAGTTAAAGCCACCAAGACTGATGATTCTAAAGTTGTTGCAGATTTTGTCAAAACTAACATATTTGCCAGATTTGGAACGCCTAGAGCTATCATCAGCGATAAAGGAACTCACTTTTGCAATAGGATGTTAGCAGCACTTTTCAGGAAATATAATGTTTTGCAAAAGATTTCTACATCTTATCATCCGCACAGCAATGGTCAGGCTGAAGTATCCAACCATGAAGTGAAATCCATTTTGGAAAAGGTCGTCAAGCCAAGCAGAAAAGATTGGAGTTTGCAGTTAGAAGATGCATTGTGGGCGTATAAAACTGCGTACAAAACCCCTATTGGTATGTCTCCGTACAGATTGGTTTTTGGGAAGCCATGTCATTTACCCGTGGAATTAGAACATAGAGCTTTTTGGGCGATCAAACAATGCAATATGAGTTTGGATGACGCGGGAATGCATAGGAAGTTCCAGCTACAAGAACTCGAAGAGATGAGGAATGAAGCATATGAGAGTTCTAGACTTCACAAGAATAAGACAAAGGCCTTCCATGATAAGCAGATTTTGAGGAAAGATTTCATCGTTGGACAACAAGTTCTCCTATTCAATTCAAGGCTGAAGTTATTTCCAGGTAAGTTGCGCTCTCGTTGGGAAGGTCCATTTGTTATTACTAATGTGTTCTCTCATGGTGCTATAAATATACAGAATCCAAAGACAGGGAAAGTATTCAAGGTCAATGGACATAGGCTGAAACCTTTCCGTGAAGGATTTTCGATGGAGAGTGTGGAGATGATAGACCTAGTGGATCCGAGTTATGAGTGATTGAGGAGAATCGATGTCGGGCTAACGGCGTTAACCAAATGCGCTACTTGGGAGGCAACCCAAGACATCAGATTTGCTTTTCTATCCCTTTTTATTTATTTGTTTGTTTTTTTTATTTATCTCGTCTTTGCATGATTGTCTTATATTGGGGACAATGTAAGGTTTGAGTGTGGGGGGAGGGGTTTAGGTTTAGGATAGTATAGGGTAGGTTTGCTTTAAATGTGAAAATCTGAGTTGTTTTGTGGAAAAAAATTTTGTGTTTGGTCAAGTTTTCAAAGGTTTTTGGTTTTAGAATGAAGATTGATGCCATTGATTGAATTTGTTTGATGCTGAATTAATTGATAAATGATGATAATGAAGTTAGGACCCATAGTTGACTGATTTAGATTAAATTGGTATTGCATGAGTACTTGAGTATGAGATACATGTTTACTTGACTAAGTTATCTGTGGAGTTGACTTTGTGCACTGATTTCATGATTTAGAACTGTGTAACTGCTTATCTTGTTTGCAGGACCATGTGAAAAAATTGGAAATTTAAAAAAGAATTGAGAGTGAAAACTGAAAAATTTTGTCTCAAAAGAAAAACATGTGGTGGGTTGAGATGGAGCGTAAAACGCCCTCACCCATAAACACATGCAATGAGATGGAGCGTAAAACGCACTCGTTGGTGAGCAGAAAAGTGAGATGGAGCATAAAATGCACTCACTTAAGAAAAGAATGAGAAGAGGTGAAATGGAGCATAAAATGCATTCACCTGAATGAAAAAAATGGATAGCAGAAAGAAAAGAGAAAAAAACATGTTCTGGTTTTGAGTTAGTGTGCACGGTTGTTGTTCCATATGACCTGAGTTGAGTATCTGTGTTAATCATAGGAGATGCATATGTAGTTTCAATTTGATTTAGAGATGTTCAGTGGGGAATGATGGGATTATTGTTATGAGTTGATTGATGAGGTATTGATCAAATTTCTGTTGATTGGTGTTAGTATTCATAGATGCTAATAGAATTTGAACCTTTGGAAGTTTGGTTGAATAGAATTCTAATGACTTCAATATAACTTTTGTTTTAGTTTACACGAGTACGTGTAAAGACTAAGTGTGGGGGAATTTGATAAGTGCATAATATTCATTTATTTTCATTCCTTTATATTTAGTTTATTGCATGTTTTATTGTGTATATGCACTTATTAGGTTGTTTATTGATTTCAGGAGGATTTAGAGTCAAAAGTAGAAAAAGATGGAAAATCGGAGCCAAAACGAGAAAAGTTGAAGAATTGGAAAATTGTGGTTCTCGCCCCGGCGAGAACTTTGTATTGGAGTTTCTCGCCCCGACGAGAAACCTTCTACCCGTTTTCGCCCCAGCTGATCCAGAGCTCGCCCCGGCCCAGAACTTTCTGCTCGTTCTCGCCCCGGCAAGAAACCTAGCCATAAAATTCTCGCCCCGGCGAGAAAGGCGACTATTATTAAGATTATTAGAAGGTATTAGAAGGTATCTGATCATAGGTAGCGATTAATAGTATTTGATTGTGGACAAGCTTTTGGATATTATTAAGATTATTAGAAGGCAAGTTAAATAATTCCTGATTGTGTAATTGTTGGTTGGAATAACTTAATTCTCTAATTATTCATGCTGCTGTGTTATTAAATCTAGACTGATAGTTCTAGGTTATATGATAGTTAGGGTCTCTTGAGGCGATTGTCACATTAGATTTACACATAAGGAGAATTTCGGATAATTAGCGATTGCGGTTATCTTTATTAATCTCACTGAAGGATAAATAATATCAAACTTGACTTTTCCATGATTGTGATGAGGTGATACTGAACTGAAGAACTGAAGCTTTTTATTTATTGATCACTCTTAATTACTTTTGTTAGTTTAGTGAATCAAACTCAAAATCCCCCCATTAATAGAAATAATAGGAATATTAGAATAAGTAAAAGATTAATTCATTTCTCTGTGGGATCGATCCTTGCTTGTCATTATACTAAGTTCTGTGCGAGTAGAGTGTTAGTAAGGTATTAATTTTGGAGTGTAAAATGACAGCTCCCATCATCCCAACAAGCTGGTGCCCGACACTTCCTACCATACAATGCCTCAAACGGAGCCATTCCAATACTTGCATGCCAGCTGTTGTTAAATGCGAACTCCACCAAACTTAAATAATCATCCCAGTTTCTTGTCCATTCTAAAGCACAAGACCGTAACATGTCTTCTAATGTCTGAATAGTTCTCTCTGATTGCCCATCCGTTTGCGGATGAAAAGCTATACTATAATTGAGTCGCGTTCCCCAAGATCGTTGAAGCCCTTTCCAGAATCGTGAAGTGAACCGTGGATCCCGATCTGAAACGATAGACACCGGAGTACCATGAAGTTTAACAATCTCCTGCTGAAAGATTTGTGCCAACCTGTCTACCGAGTAACCCTCGTGGATAGCCAAAAAGTGTGCCGATTTGGTCAACCGGTCTACCACAACCCAGATAGCATCATTCTTCCTGAAAGTCTTTGGCAAACCAGTCACAAAATCCAAATTGATATCCTCCCATTTCCATATTGGAATTTCTAACTGTTGCAACAATCCACTAGCTCGCTGATGCTCTATCTTCACTTGTTGACAAGTAAGGCACTTCCCCACATATTCAGCCACATCTCGTTTCATCCCATTCCACCAAAAATTCTCCTTCAAATCCCTGTACATCTTTGTAGACCCCGGATGAATAGAGAATGGCAAACTATGAGCTTCGGTCAACAATGCCTCACGAATCATTGGATTCGATGCTACACACAATTGCTTACCCAACCAAATCACACTATGGTCATCAATACAAAACTCGGGTTATTTGCCCTCTTCCAAATTCTGTGTCATACCCCACAACTCACCATCCTCCTTTTGGGCTTCTTTAATCCGCAAAATAAGAGAAGGTTCCACTCTCATGCCTGCTACCAACCCATCAGAACCTTTAACATATCACTCCAAACCTAAATGTTCCATATCCGAGATGAGTTGGGATTGTGTAACCAAGGAAGCTACACTCCCTGAACTATTTCGGCTAAGAGCATCAGCAACCACATTAGCCTTACCGGGGTGGTACTGAATTCTGGCATCATAATCCTTGAGAAGCTCTAACCAATGCCTTTGCCTCATGTTGAGCTCTTTCTGAGTAAAAATATATTTAAGGCTCTTGTGGTCAGTGAAAATGTCACAAGTCTCTCCATATGATAGTGTCTCCAAATCTTTAGGGCAAAAATAATTGCTGCTAACTCTAAGTTGTGGGTAGGGTAATTCACCTCATAAGATTTAAGTTGTCTGGAAACGTAAGCAATTACCTTACCATGCTGCATTAAAACACACCCTAAACCCTTCTTAGAAGCATCACTGTAAATCTGATAACCTCCTGTCCCCGATGGTAATGTGAGTATTGGAGCTGTCACAAGCCTCTTCTTAAGCTCCTCAAAACTTTTCTCGCGTTCTTCATTCCACACAAACTTTGTACCCTTTCTCATCAACTGAGTTAATGGCAAAGTTAACACGGAGAAACCTTCTACAAATCGCCTATAGTATCCTACCAAACCCAAGAAACTCCTAACTTCAGTTACCGTAGTGGGCCTTGGCCAATTAGTAATAGCCTCAACCTTCGCAGGATCCACCTTAATGCCTTCTTTAGACACGACATGTCCCAAAAATGCTACCTCTTTTATCCAAAACTCGTACTTGGAGAACTTAGCATATAACTTGTTCTTATGTAGAACACCCAAAATAGTACAAAGATGCTCTTCATGCTCCTCCTTGGACTTGGAATACACTAAAATATCATCAATGAAGACAATAACAAATTGATCTAAGTACTTGCTAAAAACCCGATTCATCCGATCCATGAACACTGCCGGAGCGTTAGTTAGCCCAAACGGCATCACCAAAAACTCGTAATGCCCATACCGAGTATGAAAAGCTGTTTTAGGAATGTCTTCATCCCTCACCCTTAACTGATGGTACCCTAACCTCAAATCTATCTTTGAAAAGAACTTTGCCCTTTGGAGCTGATCGAAAAGGTCATCTATCCGTGGAAGTGGATATCTGTTCCTGATAGTGATCCGATTTAGCTCCCTATAATCTATACACAACCTCATAGATCCATCCTTCTTCTTCACAAATAAGACTGGAGCTCCCCATGGCGATACGCTCGGTCTAATGAATCCACGATCTAACAACTCCTGCAATTGTTCCTTCAACTCCTGTAACTCTAATGGAGTCATCCTATAAGGTGCCTTAGAGATAGGTTCCGCTCTAGGAATGAACTCAATTGTAAACTCAACTTCCCTTAGCAGTGGTAATCCTGACAGATCTTTAGGAAATAATTCAGGAAATTCTCACACAATTGGATAGTCTTCAAGTTGAGACTCATCCTTTGAGGTATCTTTCACATAAGCCAAATAACAATCAGATCCTTTAGAAATCATTTTGCTCGCCTTCAAAGCTGAGATTAACCTTACAACACTATTCGGCTTGGAACACTGAAACTCGAATTCTGCAGATTCTAAAGTTCCAAAAAGAACCTTTCTCGCCTGACAATCAATAGTGGCTCGATGCTTACTCAGCCAATCCATACCTAAGATGATATCAAAATCATGCATTACCATCGGAAGTAAATTAACTGCATACACCTTCCTCCCTAACTTTAAAGGACACTCGTGAAATTGCTCAGAAATAATCACAGAATTTCCCATCGGGGTAGCAATAGATAAATGAGGATCTAATATATGAGAAGACACTCCAAGATGACGAATAAATGAAAGTGCAACAATAGAATGTGTAGATCCAGTATCAAACAAAACTGATGCCTCACGATTCCCTATAAAAAGGGTACCTGAGACGGTACCTGGTGCTTGAGCCGCCTGATTAGCTGTCATTGTAAATACTCTCCCACCGGTGTTACGCTGACCGCCATTACCAGCATTACCGCCTCCCACATTACCACGTTGAACTGTGCAGTCCCTTACTTTATGCCCTCTTTGACCACATAAGAAACAAGCCCCTGTCTCTCTATAGTACGTCCTACCAGCATGATATCCACCACAAGTAACACATGGACCTGGTGGAAGTGGCAAAAGGTTCGGATTGCCCCCACCTACTGGTCTTGGATATCGCCCCTGAATCTGACCTCGCTGACGATGCTGACCCTAAGTCTGATTTTGCTGGAAACCTGTGTTCTGTTGAAATCCCCTATTTTGATATTACCCTCCAACTTGCCACTGACTCTACTGCTGACCTCCACGATTACCCTGCTGCGTTGAGTAAGTAACATCCATTCGAGGATTAAATCGCTGACCCGATGGAGGCTCATTCAAACTATACTGCCTTCTACTTTAATTTCTGCCAAACTGACCCATTCCTTGCCCTTGTTGATCATCTCTATCTCTCTTTCGACTCCCTTCTGATTTGGAAGCTCGAAAGTCCTTATGCTCCATTTCTACACTCGTAGCTGTATTAGAGACCTGGGACACATCTGTAAATATAGTGTGGATGATCGATCACCTATATTCATATTTCAAAGCCCATTTGAATTTTTCTGCCTGCTGTGCAGTTGTCCCTGCTATTGAACCCGCAAAACAGGCCAACCTAGTAAACCTCGCCATAAAATCAGTAATAGTCTCATCCTCTTTCTGCCGAATGGACAAAAACTCCCTAGAGTACGCATCCCTATCAGCATTTGGGAAGTACTACTGATAGAAAAGTTCACAAAAATCACTCCATATCAGTTCATCCATGAATCCATTCCCCTACGTAGCCTTCAATGATTTCCACCATCGCTGAGCATCATCCTCTAGCTTATAAACTGCTAGTTTCACCTTCTGATTTTCTGAACACCCAATCACATCAAAAATCTTCTCCAAGTGGGCGATCCAGTTCTCCGCATCAATCGGAGTCGTAGCTAAACGAAAAGATTTGGGCTTTTGCTTAATAAACCTCTCCAACAACAGATATAAAGGTTGCATTGGTTGACCCTCTTGATCCTCGGAATACTCATTTTGCTCATGTTGTGATATCTCTGCATCACCCCCCATACTATTTGCTTGATGACTTCCTTGCACCTGCGGAATACCCTGCATAGCCTGTGCCACAGCCTGCGTAACTGCCTCATTCACCATCACTGCTATCATAGTCGGGGTTATTCTTGCGTTACCCTGTGTCTCAGCGTTTCCACCCTGATTAACAGCTTCACCCTGGGGCTGCCCTGACCCCTCCTACCATTATTACCCTACCTCCCAGCAATTCTCGAAGACCTACGAGCCATCTATGATACAAAATCAAACAAATAAGAACGAACAAAACAAAACAAATAATCGAAGCCAAAATTATGTAGAACGAAGATCAAACACAACATAAACACTATAATAAAATCTTATAACTACCGGTGGTCTACCCATAACTCACAAGTGAAGCCTAAAAGGCAATCTACAAGATCATAACCTAAGCTCTGATACTAACTTTGTAACACCCCCTCTCCAAAATAGGAAAGAGAGGTCACGTGCAAAGCACAACAAAACTTATAAAATAAATCAAAAGCTCTAAACCACAAAATAGATAACTCCAATAACTAATAATTGCCATAAATTAACCCATAATAAATGTCAAACAGTTTAACCCATATTTAAAATATTTAATACAACTCCAAATCAACCTAAACAGAATATCTAATTCATTAGATAGAAGAGATCTCTCATCACACTTGTCCTTGATCCCCTGATTACCTGCCGGAAGAAAAACACAGCATGAGCCAAATGCCCAGTACGAATATAGATATACAAAAATGTACAACTGAAATACGAAATCAACTGAGATAAATAGATAGAGTACAAAAAGAATAAGCTGAATCAAATGGATGGGTGTTATAATTTCATACTGAGCTCAAATACAAATAGCCAAAGGCTAACAAAATACATCGTTACCATGATGTATGCATATCAAACCGGATAGTACGCACGACACATACGTCACTAATCCGTCCAAGCCAATCAAATCAAATCAAATATTGGGTCGACCCATACGTATCCTGAACAAATATATCAAATGGCCAAAGCTCACACACCAAAGCATACAAAAGGATACGTCGTGGACTGATCACACCGCCACGAAAGGTGTCATGCCCCGGTATCAAGAGGACATGCCTGTGGTACCCCCACAGGTGGTTAGCTCAAGTATACCCTAAGGATCAAACTACAAAATATAAGACAAAAGGGGTTCATATCATAAGGCTTACATGACCATCTCCAAATAATATCGAATTATTTCAAATACGAAACATATTTCACTATCACAAGATACCAACGATCAAAATAATTTAAAGAGTACAAATACGAATTCTAAACGCCAAAGGTAATCATCATATGTGTAACGCCCCCAAATTCTCTACACTTACCTGTAGCAGATCTGGTGCTCACGTGAAACTATACAACTATAAATATTCAATAAAATATGACTTCTATCTATCCAAGGTTCATAGTATCCCCTAATAGATGATAATTCCTACTAGAACGTTATCTGTGTTTGGATACCCTCACTTGGATGTATAGATTCATATCTCATGAATACCTCTTTCATATCGATATTCCCTATCTATCTGACATTCACAGTATTAACGATAAGATTGTCCATAGAACTGAGTGGCGCATTCCGGTAAAGATGGCACCTTACCGGTGCTCGTGTAACCTCAGAGCTTATAGGACTTTCAATATCATTCAATACCCTGATTCAGATGTATAGTTCGTATGGATACTGTACTAACTTAGTACAACTATTTTAAATAATTTAAAGATCAGAGTATAATGCAATTGACATAGAAAACGATGATAATATATTACAATAGTATTAAGTTCGGTTACACCGTTCTCAGTATCAAGTTTCGTATTACAACAAAGCCTTAAAAGACTTGAATTTATACAAATGATAAGGTAAAACTAATTAACACGGTCGTTTCCCTTTGGTCGTCTCTGAAGTTCCAGATTTATCAGTTAAGACTGTAAAAGAGAATATATGCAAGAATGAGCTACAAATGCTTAGCAAGTTTATTTGAAAACGTGAACACAATGTGTTGAGTTGAAAGATTTCAAAGATGTATAACTGAGGGTTCTGTACATGAACCATATATTTCAATTAGTACTATCAGTCTTCAATGACTTAGAACCGCTTGATTTCGAATATTGTAGACACCCAAATTTTGCGTTTCCTTCTACTAACCATGACAGGAGGGCGAAATCGACAATTGAACCGGCTTGCGGAAGCAAAGGAGCGGGCACAAGGGCGAGCGCCCGGCAACGCCGCAATGATTTGGGCAGCCCAAGTCGACATGACAGCATGACCGTCCGAGGCAGGCATTTCCGAATGAGGTGGCACGTCTCCCGGAAGTTCCCGGACTGCGGAATACGAGCCTGTCAGCGAAAACCGACGTTACGGTACGAAAATCGAGGCGTGGCACGAAAATTGAGAAAGTCAAGCCCGCCAGCCGCGGATAGATCTGCGGCCAAGTGGGTGCGCCAGCACGAAAACCGGGAAATCAGCACTCAGCAGCTGAGTGCGATGGGAGGCGTGCCAGCTGGCCAGCCGCAGATCCATCTGCGGCCAGCCGCAGATAGATCTGCGGCTGGCTCTGGCCAGCCTATTTAAGCCAGCTTCGGCAGCATACAGGGGGTTCAGCAGTTTTGGGAAGAAGAAGGAAATTCCAGCAGCAAAAGAGCACGGAAATAGAGAGAAAATAGTGAGATTTTGCTACAAAGATAGGAGAGAAAGGAGAGAAAAAAAGAGAGAATTCAATCCTTTTAATTTTGATTGTATCAAATACACTCCTTATCCTATTCAAATACACAAGTTCATATCCATTTGAGATCAATTGCAAGGTGAAAATTCTATTTGTTCTAGCAATTCATGTCATATTGATTGGGTAAAATTAGATGTAACTTTCATGTATCTTGTTGAACAATGAATTAGGGATTATGAGTGAAGTTTCCATCGGAATAAAACTCTTCCTAATAACCCGATGATATTCGTTCATTAATTTCTTTGTTTGTTTTAAGGTGTTATGTTTGGTATCAATTCCTTGAAATCGTTATTTTAGGATGTCTTGGTATTGTTAGATTATCCGGGTTTGGTTTATTTTCTTGTAATATCCGATTGTTTGTGTGTGGATACTTGGTTGTGAGCCTAGGAAAGCGACCCCGGGGTCCCAATCCGATGATGGACATATCTTGATGTAAGAAGTAGAAATGACGTAGTTCTCATTGTAAATATGTAATCGTTGGGCCTTAAAACGACGCTAAGGCGAGAATCGTGCTTAAGGCCCCGAAATAGTGAAATTCGTGATTGTTGGCGTTCGGGGATATTTTGATGGCTTACATGCCCATGAATAGCTCCGACGCGTGTTTATGCTTGATTTGATTTATGACACGAAATCGATTTCAAAGCTAAATGATAAGATTTTCATAAAATCAATCAAAGTAGGATATTAGAATCACGAGGTTAAAATTTGAGAAACGTTAATGAAATGTCGATTCATATCTAACGAGAAAGCTAAAAAAAATCGTTTTCCAAAACAACACACGAAATGATTTTATAAATAATTGACGTTTTATTAAATCTTTGTGCATAGGGTGAAAGAGATCCTAGAAATTGCCCATCATTTTATGAAAGCAACGTATAGATCTCGATTCCTATTTTGACGAAGGTTTAAAATCCTTGTTTGTTAAAACGACACTTAACGAAAATCTCATAGTTTTGATAATTAAAATCAAACCTTTCTCATAAAGCTTTCTCGTGTATGCCGAAAAGACATTCCGAAGCATTCTCAAAGTAAAACACGATCTTCCCTAAAAACCAAATGATTCCTTCATACAAACTCACCACAACATTCACATAAGCACACATACACACACACGCACGCACACACACACACATTTCATGAATTAAAAGATAGGAGAAGCATCAAGATTGCGGTAACCGTGTTTCACGGAAGTCGAGGGGTGCCTAACACCTTCCCCTCACTTAAGCAAGCCCCCGAACTCTATGAATCTCGATTCGCAGACCAATTAATTCGGAGTCACATATGAGCCAGCGATTTATAAAACACGAAAATTCGGATGAGTTGGTACATCCATTTCAAATATACCAACTGGCGACTCTGGTTAATTGGCTCATCATAAAAAACGATCTTTCAAAACCCCGTCGACATCAATGCCGACCTTTTCCAAACGTCATCTAAATCAAAAGGCTAAAATTGGAAAAGACGAGAAAGCGAGAGAAACCCGGCGTCGACAGCTGGCGACTCTGCTGGGGACATTAGAGGGCTTAAGCCGCGTTCAAATCTTGATGTTATTCTATCCTTTAAAAATTCATGAATATGTGTGTGCATGCGATATTTTGATCTTTTGTGTTTTTGTTGTGTGAATGCGTGTTTTGTCCAATGAATGAATGATTGAATGGAATGGCTTTACTTTAAAGAAATCATTTGCATACGGTGAGGACGATGAATGTGAATGTATGTTGAGAGAGTACCTCCTCCTGAGGCGAACCTGTCGGTTGCTTATTACTGGACTCGATGGGGCTGCTCCCCGGAGAATGGCTCAGGAAACGCACCACTCAAATCCGCTCCAATCGAAAGGGCTCAAACGAGTAGATTGCGAAGATTTGGGAACCTTCATGCCGAAAAGCCCGTGAGAGTAACCCTAGGATAGGTCATCCTCAGAATAACCCAACGCAGGAAAAGTCTCTTCATGCCTTTTTACGTTTATATGTCTAAATGTCATGATCTCATTCAATATTCATACATCCCTTTTTTTATGTCGAAAGAGATTACTAACCGCTGTGAATTGCAGGGAATAGTTGGGGGAGCATAATAAAGCATGTTTAGCATTGGTTATGGCACTAAAGGACTACTAACTTTCTCTTTTGCAGGGAAAGATTAAAGAACCCCAAAACACAAAAAATTTATAGCTTTAGCATGCATCCATGTTTTCAGTTCCCCAGGACTAAACTTCGAACCATTTGTCTCTGTAGGATTGCTCCTCAAACTCGTTCGCAGTCTAAGAAAGCCCAGGTCTCTACATCTGAAATGGCTGATCTTCCTAACCATAATTCCATATCTCGGGAGGAGTTTGATGATTTTAAAAGACAGATGATGGAAATGGCCACAATGTTAAAGGAACAGTTCTTAATCAGACAGGATCCGGTAAACCAGGGATCGCATAATATTCCACCACCAGGGGATGATCAGAATCCTCCTAAAAATGGTACAAACTTGCTTAAAGAGGACCAACCCCGACTCAAGGACGAGCCAGTCATCCCAAAGGCCGTTCCCATACCTAGCAGGACAGTGATTACTATCCCAGAAGAAGGGGACAATGACGACCTTCGGAGAAAAATGAAACACATGGAGGAGACCATCCAATCTCTAAAGGGCATAGGCTCCCTGGGCAGGGTTAATTATTCAGATCTATGTGTTTTCCCTGGAGCCAGATATCCAGAAAAGTTCAAAGTTCCCGAGTTCGAAAAATACAATGGAAAGGGAGACCCCTATACACACTTGAAAATATACATTGGAGAACTCGGGTCTTATGCCGAAGACGAGGGGTTAAGAATGCAACTATTCCAGAAAAGCTTAACGGGGGAGGCAAGAATATGGTATGCCCGCCTCGACAACGCCCGAATCCACAACTGGGAGGAATTGGCCCATACTTTCTTAACCCAATACAGCTTTCAGGCCCAGATGGCTCTTGACAGGTACCAAATGACAAAGGTTAAGAAACAGCCTAGGGAATCCTTCAGGGAGTATGCACAACGGTGGAGGGGCATGGCCGCACAGGTGACCCCCCCAATGAACGAATCAGAGATGGTGATGACCTTTGTAGACATCCAGGAGGCACCGTATTATGAGAGGGTCATCTCGGGGATTGGAAGACCTTTTGCTGAAATGATTAAACATGGAGAGATGGTAGACATGGGGTTGAAGTCGGGTAAAATCCGGGATCTTACTGCTTTAGAAACTGCTGCCGAGCAAATACAGAATGGAAACTATGGCAGCACTTCCCGGAGGGTCCAAAAGAGGAAGGAAGAGGATGTTTCCCTCATCCTACAAGGGTCGTCCAGTAAAGCAGAAAGCCATCTTCCGGTACAGGCACAGAGGGGAGGGCCACCCCGACAGCCCAATTTCTCAGATCAAAGAGCAGAGGGGCGAAGAAGATTTGAGGCCTCGCAAAACCGAGTATTCACCCCGCTCGGGGAGCCGCTTGAACGAGTATTAGCGGTATTAGTAGCCCAAAAGAAGATTGTTGGTTTGGCACCCCCGAGTGACCCAAAGGGTAGAAGGTTTGATCCGAGCAAGCGGTGTGCATACCACTCCAGTTCCCCTGGCCATGATACACAGGATTGCTGGACGTTAAAGCATCGAATCCAAAACCTGATTGACAGTGGAGAGATTGTGGTGGAACAGCCGGACTCCCCGAATGTTAAGGCAAATCCCCTGCCAAGACATGATGGAGGGGGAGTCAATGCGACGGAGGCAAATGAGGCGGGGGAGCCGCCAAGGTTGAATTATGTGCAGAAAGTTGAGGAGATGATAAATGTGATACATGACCATGGGAGTGCGAGGGTAACGCCCATCAAGTTGATAGGGGTAAGTACGAATAACATAGAGGGACCTATCAAGTTGACAGCTCCGAGGCCCATCATTTTTGCTGCAAGGCCACAACTCCCTGTCAGTAGTCTGAAGAGTGTACCCTGGAATTATGGGGGAATACCAGAGGAAGCGGCCAGTTGTGCTTCCGTGACGACCAAGGGGAACCCCTTATATCTGCCCGGGCGAGTCCTTGAGAGCCAAAAGAGAAAAAATGAAGAGGTTTCCGAGGAAAGGGCCATAGAGTTTTTGAAAAGGATGGATCACCCAGAAATGAGGGGGATCCAGATTTTAAATGAGGAATCAACCCTAACATCCGTCATGGACTTGGTGTTGTCATCCAATGAGCATTGCAAAACCCTGATGAAGGTTCTGGAGGAGGCATTTGTGCCCAAAGAAATTAGTGAGGAGGGTTTCGGCCGGTTGGTAGGCCACTTATTGGAAACCGACGCAATATCCTTTACAGATGAGGACATTCCCGAAGAGGGAAGGGGGCACCGAAAACCGCTACACATCGCGGTAATCTCCTCAGGATATGTCATGAATGGGGTGTTGATCGACGGGGGATCGGCATTGAATATATGTCCTCTCAGCACGCTGAAGAAAATGAACATCAGTCCCAAGCGCCTCCGAGCCAGTCATGTGGTGGTTCGGGCTTTTGACGGATCCCGGAGGGACACCATCGGAGAGATAGAATTGCCAGTGGAGATAGGACCCTGTACTTTTGATATCTCTTTCCAAGTCCTGGATATCACGGCAAGCTACAACCTGCTGTTAGGGAGGCCGTGGATACACATGGCCGGGGCAGTTCCTTCCACGCTCCACCAACAAATCAAGTTGATCATCGATGGGAATCTGGTAACAATCTCGGCCGAATGTGATGACCCTTCTCTTCCCAGGAGTGGCCTACCAGTAATCAATGTGGATGAGTCAGCGGCTCCTGCCAGCTTTCAAGCACTAGAGATTAGCACTCCCCATTGTAGATGCCTGGGAGCTCCAGCTGTGAAACCAAGGGTCTCTCCGGAACTCACCTTTGTGGCAAGGGAAATGATTAAAATGAACTTCCAACCTGGACAGGGATTAGGGAAAAGCAGTCAGGGAATCACCAAGCCCATCCACCTACCACAGCAGATAGGCAAGGCAGGATTGGGATACCATGTGGGCGCAGTACGGGGACACCGTCAGGGTGCTACTCCGATTCGACTAATTGGCAGTCCAGCGACCAAAGCCAACAATGAGCAGGGGATCAGCGGACCTATGATTGGGGCAGGGAATGAAGAGTTAACCCCCACACGTAATGAGTCGGCCCAGAGGGAAAGTTTCCTGCAGGAGGTCGCAAAAGAGTTTGAAACCAAATGCTACATCCCCGGACAATCAACAAGCAGTAAGGAGGGGACGAATACGGTCATACCACCGGGAGCCCAACAAGTTGTGCCTGTCATCGATTGGGCAGGACTGATTATTCCTGGAGAGGGTATGGAGGAGAACTCAGGCGACGTATCCGTAATCATCGGGGAGGTGTCCGATGTGAGGACCTCTTTCATCCAGCGCATTTCAGCTGACCTGACCATCGACAATTGGACCCAGAAACCAGTGATATCCAAACAGGGGTAAAGCTCGACGTCAGGGTGATTGACCCCCGATGATGGGGGAATGAAGAAGTTTATTTTTGTTGTTGTTTTATTTCTGCATCATTATGTCGTTTCTTCTTGTTATTTGAAAATGCGATCATCGTGAAAAAATGATTTATATATGACAAGTATTTTGTTTCATGTCAGGTGTACCAATTTGAGTAATCCTTTGCCTAACAAACGGTCTTTCAAATTTGAATGATGATTATGATTTTGACATTGAGCTGGATTTCGATTTAATGGGCATTGAACAAGATGAGACAGATTACGACGACGCACCTGACGAGATCAAGGGATGGGTCGAGGATAAACCCAAACCCAACTTGGACCAAACCATCACCATTGATATTGGAACCCCTGACCAGCCAAAGGAACTCAAGATAGGGACGGACCTTACCCCCAGCCAAAAATCCGAAATGACTGAGTTGCTTAAACAATATGAGGATGTCTTCGCCTGGTCTCATGAGGATATGATTGGCTTGTCCACCGACATTGTGGTACACCGATTACCCATCAAGGAGGGTTTTCAGGCCTGTCAAGCAGAAACTAAGAAAGTTGAAACCTGAGTGGAGCTTAAAAGTGAAGGAAGAGATCATCAAGCAGTTCAGGGCGGGAATCATTATGGTGTCCACTTACCCCGAAGGGCTAACCACAGTGGTCCCAGTGGCAAACCCTGGAGGAAATGTTATTTTATTCGTGGACTACAGAGATCTAAACAAGGCCAGTCTCAAGGACAACTTCCCGGTGCCTTTCATACACATCCTGGTGGATAACACAGCCCAGTACGAAATGTATTCTTTTGTGGATTGCTTTGCGGGGTCTCATCAGATAATGGTGGCAGAGGAGGATCGGGAAAAGACCGCATTCATCACCCCCTGGGGCACTTTTTGCTATAGACGACCGGCTTTCGGTCTCACAAATGCCGGGGCTACTTATCAGAGAGCCATGATGGCCTTGTTCCACGATAAATGATGCACAAGGAGATAGTCGGGTCTTACGTGGATGACATTATTGTTAAATCAAAGGTAGAATCCGATCATATAACTCATCTTAAAAAGCTATTCGATCGGCTCCAGAAAGTATAATTTGAAGCTCAATCCAGCCAAGTGCGCTTATCGGAGTACAGTCGGGCAAGCTCTTGGGTTTCCTGGTTAGTGATCGGGGCATTGAGTTGGATCCAGCAAAGATTAAGGCCATTGTGGATATGCCAGCACCTCGCACAGAGAAGGAGATAAGGGGATTCCTCGGAAGGATAAACTTTATCAGCCGTTTTATATCCCACTTGACGACTACATGTGAGGCCCATTTTCCAAACTGTTAAGAAAAGGGGTTTCCCAGGAGTGGAATGAGCAATGTCAGAAGGCTTTTCAGACCATTAAAAAGCAGTTGACTGAAGCACCGGTGCTGGTACCCCCGAAGGATGGGATCCCTCTGTTTGTGTATATATCGGTAAATGCCATCGCGATGGGATGTATGTTGGGACAGAAAAATGAGGCGGGAAAAGAGCAGGCCCATCTATTACCTCAGCAAAAGATTTAGCCAATGTGAAACAGAATTACACTCCCATCGAGGAAGACCTGTTTGTGCTCTGGCCTGGGCTGCAGGGAGATTGCAGCCATTACCTCCATGGGCATACAACGTACCTGATATCAAGAATGGATCCCCTAAAATATATTTTCGAAAGGCCCATGCTGAATTGTCGACTATCAAGATGGCAGTTAATTTTACAACAGTTTGACATGGTGTACGTGACCCAGAAGGCCATGAAAGGGCAGGGAATTGCAGATCAGTTGGCAGAAACCCCGTCAGGTGGGACGGAGCCGTTAGAAACTCCTCTCCCGGGCGAGGATATATTTTGGGTATCGCGCGAAAAATGTGATGACGAGGGACAATCCTGGAAGCTGTATTTTGATGGTGCCATGAATGCCGAGGGGGCAGGAGCCGGAGCGGTCCTAGTCTCTATCACCGGAGAACAATACCCCGTGGCCACTAAACTTCGTTTCAGCAATTCGAACAACACCGCTGAATACGAGGGGTGTATCTTGGGACTCCGATTGGCCCGTGACATGGGAGTAAAAAGACTAGCGGTGTTCGGGGATTCAGAATTGGTAATCAGACAAGCAATTGGGGTATACAACACTAAGGAGCTTCGATTACTTCCATACCATCGTTGTGTCACCCAGCTTATGCAAGAGTTCGAAGATATCGCCTTCCGCCATATTCCTCGGGGACGAAATGATTTTGCCGATGCATTGGCGACTTTGGCTTCCTTAATCCACGTGATCAAGAGTAGGGACAGTCCACAGATTGAGATCACCGTACAGAATGCCCCGGCGTATGAGGAAAATGTGGCAGTGTTATCAAACGAGGTGGTGTTGACAAGACAGCCCTGGTATCATGACATCAGGGAATATCTGAGAGACAGATCCCTTCCCGATCAGGCAAATCGGACTGAAAGGATGAGAATTCAAAAGATGGCGATGAAGTTTTACCTGAGTGGCGATTCACTTTATAAAAGGGATGCCGGGTTGGGACTGTTGCAGTGCGTAGATGAAACACAGGCCCGAAAGATTATGAATGAAATACATGGTGGAGTGTGTGGGCCCCATATGAGTGGACCGATGCTTGCCAAAAAGATTTTGAGGACAGGGGCATTATTGGTTGACGCTGCGGGCCGAGTGCGAAGCTCATGTCCAACGGTGTTATCAATGTCAGGCGCACGGTAATGTGATCCATACGCCTCCCCATGAACTGCACTGTATGACCTCCCCGTGGCCATTTTCGATGTGGGGAATGGATGTGATCGGACCAATAGAGCCCAAAGCAAGCAACGGGCATCGATTCATCTTTGTCATGATCGATTATTTCACCAAATGGGTAGAGGCAGCTTCTTTCCCTAAAGTAACTCAGGAGGTCATCGTCAGCTTCATCAGGAATAATGTCATTTGCCGATATGGGCAACCTGAGGTTGTGGTCTCCGACAATGCCAAGAATTTAAACAACGCCCTCATGAAGGGACTGTGCGACCAGTTCAAGATTAAGCACCTCAATTCCGTCATTTACCGTCCCAAAATGAATGGGGCAGTGGAGGCGGCCAATAAGAACATCAAGAAGATCATGGCGAAAATGTCTGCTAATCATCGGGGATGGCCGGATCTGTTACCCCTCACCCTGCTGGCATACCGAACATCCACGCGTACTTCTACGGGAGCAAACCCCTTACGCCTTGGTATATGGAATGGAGGCTGTTCCTGCCAGTTGAAGTTGAGATGGCGTCCCTCAGAATAATGATCGATGCTCAGATAAGCGAAGAGGGATTGGATGCAAAGTCGATACGACCAATTGGCCCTAATTGATGAAAGGAGGGTGGCTGCTGTTTGGCACGGCCAGCTATATCAACAGAGGATCTCCCGATCATACGACACAAGGATCAGACCTCGGAAAATTCAAGGAGAATGACCTTGGTGCTAAAAGAGAATCATGTTCTTGTCAGGACGAAGCCAGGGGGAAGTTTGCCCCGAATTGGGAAGGACCATTCGTGATTAAGAAAGTGCTGTCCGGAGGAGCCCTCATATTGCAAGAAAATGGATGGTGAGGTATTTCCACAACCCCTCAATGCTGACTCGGTGAAGCGGTTCTACGCTTAAATTATCAGTTCTCTTTTCCTTTGAGAGCGAACTACGTAGGACCTGATCTCCCAACTTGTGGGGGTACGTAGGCAGCCATCATGGCGCGGTCCGATCCTTTAAAAATAATCCTTTCCCCAACCAAAACCAATTTTCGATAGCCAGATAAAACCTTCCTACACCCTCAAAACCTTCCCGAAACCAACTGCCTAACCAGTTTCATCCCAGAATACATACCCTGATCCAACCCAAACAGTTACCCAAAATCTGAGATTCAATCCGACGAAATCAAAAGGTGTGCGGCAATATTTGTCAAAATCTCCATCAAGTCTTGAGGAAAGAAAGAAGGCGAAATGTCAAAATCATGGTCAGTTGGATAAAATGATGATCAAATGGAAGGCAATGATACGACAAAAAGGGAAAATGACTAAATTTAAATGCATGTCTATATATATATAAGTCGTTTTATTACAAGATTTATCTTTCAATAACTGATGAAACCAACATAGTCTATGCAGGAAATAAAATAATCTACAAATCTGAAACTAGCCGAAGCAGGATGGACAGGGTGGTGGATAGATCTGAAGCATCAGCATCTCCTGCAATCTGCTGCCCCATCATATCAATACGATCCAGTAAAGCAGTTAGCTCGGCTGACAGTCCCAAAATGAGCATCTACCACTGCCCTGGTCTGAAATACGATGGCCTCTCTATCAGCAATGGGCAGCATCTCTAGCCCGAAGGGCCTCATCTCTCTCGGCAAGGGCGGCCATCCCTCTCGGCTTCAGTAGTAATCAGGGCCAGGCGGAGTCGGGAATCCTCAGCGACCCGACTCGGGGCAGGATCGGCTGAAATGGAATGGTCTGTGATATCTTCTGTGAAAATCACTCCAAAGTCATCAAAGGCCCCAGTCCGACTCAAACTAGCCGAATCCAGGTCTCCACGCAACCACTGTACGTGGGCAAATGTCTGGATGTGACAGCTCGCACTATATTCGGACAAAGATCCTGCGATCCCAAAGCTCGTATACCTGCAATAGATCCCTCTCTGTACAGAATGATATAAGGAATCGATATGCAGCTGTACCCGTGAAGAGGTGGAAATCCTGTGTCTGATCAAACTGCCCCATGACCGCCAGGGAATGATAAGTCGTCACGCCCCTCAAACCAGCAATGGGAATGAAATCCAGGTCGGGCACATGAGTCAAGAAGCCCCTAAAGGAGCAATAGCCCGAATAAACCAATAGATGAAAGGGGTCCTCAATGATAGACAAAAATGATGTCCAGGAGGCCACATCAGTACAACTCACGGGACGAAACGAAAACTGCGCGGCTATGTTGTGACTGAAGCAAAACCCTTGGCGGCGGGAGTGGCCGATGGGACTAAGATGACTCATGAACCACACATACAGCAAAGTCGAGCTCCCTCTGAAGAATCTTCCTCGGAAGGACTGGCAATATGTGGCCGACATATAGGTGTCCGCCAATATCATGGGGAGAATGGTGTGATCCTCCTGAAGGGCCCTAATGGCCGCAACAATCCGCATGTCCAAGTGATTGGATCCTGCAGGCAAATACAAAATTGAGATGACACAGGCCATCAGAACGCCCACTCTCAAGGCATCCCAGCGCTCCTCGGACACGGAAAAATCACCGAGGAAAAGACGGAAGCTGTCAGGTGAGCCAAATCGGTCAATCAAGAATTGAAGAGGAACCATATGGTCTGATGTGATTACCGGTAATAAGACAGCCCTCCGCAAACCGGTAAAAGTCAAGAATTGACGGCGCATGGAACCAACGGTAACCCTAGCACAGGGACCATCCAACGGCAAGCCGGTGAAGCGAGCATACTCCTCAAGGGTGGGGGTCAGCTCTACTGTCCCAAACCTAAACACCTGACGGGCAGGGGCCCAACAGCTCAGAAGACCATCCACAAAGCCCGCTGGCACCCGGAAGGTTAATAAGGACCAAGAATGTCCCAAAAGACCATCTACGATAACCCTATCTGCCGGCAGTAAACTGTCCAACCAGCGGAAGAGGCTGCCAATCAACCCTGTGGGAGGAATGGAATCCAAACGAACCACGGCATCCGAGGACGACATCTGTGGGAAAAATAGTATCAAAAAGACTGGTACAGGGGGTCATTCTCTACCCATAAATAAAAAGCATGGCATCATACAGTTAATAATAACAAGCAAGGTTGTAATTCCATAGAGAGATGAACACAAGCAACTGTGCATAACATAAATAAATGAGTTCCAGTACATAGTGCATACAATGACAAAAGAAAATCTAAGCAGGTGGCCGATAACACAAAGGCCCCTATCCCTATCCTGGTCTACAATAACAATCCCAGTATCATCTATGAAAGACTAGGATCCTCGAAACTGATCCCCCTGGAGTCGTTCCGAGCTCGGAGGCCCCCAAAGTTCATATCAGGAATGTAGGGATGCGCTCTTGTGGCATCAGATGAACTCGGGCCTGCATCATAACCTTGCACCTGTCAGGATCGTAGGTGTAGCTTCCTCCGGGGTCCGGCCCAATCCTCGAATAAAACAGGTTGGACAACTGATCTACCTGACGGGTCAATGAGGCGATCTGCTCAGCGTGGGTAGGGTGTGAGGACGTAACACAGGGCAGCCCCGCGGTCATCGTCACCTGAGCCCTGGAACCATGTTTCCCAAGGAACGACAAGTGGCCCGAGTCTGAGGACCGATGTGGTAACCGGGGCACCCACCCTGTACGGAATTTGCATCCACTCCGTAGGTGGGACACTGTGGCAAAGCATACCGACCATCCTCCCCGGCAAGCATGATCTCTGAAGGCATGAGGAATCCAGCGGCCAGAAGATAAGTAGTGAAAGAAAAGGAGATGTGCGGGGTATGCGGATTCCTCTCCAGTGACGCATCTGAATGACGCCGCTCTCCCAGATACATCACCCAGCCTCCTCAACACTCTGCAAGTGATGGCGACGGGGTGGAACGCGTCCGAACTCCGGGCCGGAAAGAAAGGATGCCCGTCAGCACAACCCCACAGTCAGAATGATCGGAGAGGTAGGGAATCCAGGCGACGTCGGGCCAGCCGTGATCAACTCCCCAGCTGAATTACCGACAATGTGCCAAAGCTGCCCCCCGACACGGGGACCTCCTCCCAGAGTACTGTGATGCCATCGCCGACCCCGAGGATAAAGTGTCCGGGCCCAGAGTAGTGATAGGCCCTCAGACATGGCTAGCGCTCGTTAAGGCCCAGAACTGTGACATAGCAACAAAGTCCAGTGGCTATGAGTCACTAATCAAATACAGAAAAAGAGATGAAAGGCAAAGAAGTCACAGTAAGATGAGAGGAGGAGGGGATATCTCACCAACAGAAACATGGTTAGAAGCCGAGCCAGGCATCAGTCCAGGTCCTTCTGAGCGTTTAGGACGCATGCCGTGGAGGAAATTACGGCCCCACAGGTGAAAGTGGACCCCCAGTCTATAATCACCGAGGCGGTTCCACCATCTTATGAACCGCTTCCTACGACGCTGAAATGAATGGCCTGGAGGAGTTGTTCCCCCGAGAAAACAACCCCTCATTGATGGTCTAGGAACAGGCGTCGTATAGCAGAATTTGTCCCTGGTGGTCCCTGATCTGCAGTGGAATAGGACAGGCATAGAGACCCCCGACTTGCATCGACTGTTACAAGGCACCAGATCGGATGCGGCGGGCCTTAAACGTACCCGGTCCTCAGCACGCGGAAGCCCAGCAAAAGGCTCGAACCTCCACCGGTGGTTGGGTGAGTGATATCAAGATCCAAAGGGGACGCGGGACCCGGTAAACTCAAGATGCCAGTAATGCTACTCCTGAGTCCACATGGGGTCGTCAACACGAACTCGCAGGCGTGAGGGAGATGAAGAGGCATTGAGCAGACTGCGTTGGTGGAAACCCATCCCGTCGGATTCTAAAGGCCCTCATGTAACCCCCCCAGGGGCACTGGCGGGGGATGATAGTGAAGAAATGTCGGACAGGAAAGCCCCAAGAGTCCACCCATCGCCCCAGATAATCACCTGTGGCAGGGCCGCCGTTAAAGGGAATAGATGTTGAACCAGTTACCCCTCGGCTGGGTAAACTCGGGATACCTGGGTTTTTTTATTATTTTTGGGCTAATCACCAAGGGGTCAATCGCGTAAAAAGGAGACTGGAGAAAATGCGAAGAATGAAATCAGAATAGAGCTGAAAATATACCTCGTTAGCCACGAGAGATGCCGTATGGGTGACGACTGAGAATCCGAGCCAAAAGACTCGAGGTATCTGCACAGAGGCGCCAGATAGGTGCCTGATGAGTAGATGGAGCCGGAGTGCTTGGAGGATGGCCCCTCTGCCGCGACCTACGCCCCAGGAAACAGCCTCCTCAACGTCGGAGGACCAGGACGAATAACAGCCCTCCGTACAAAACGGACCAGAGCTGCCGGGTCGAAGGGAGGAACCAGGACTGTGGGATGCAGCCCTACGACGGCGAACACCCGAATGTCCGAGAGGCGGGGGAGACTACTGGGCGCATCACGATCCATAGCAGGAATTAGAACGGGCCCGAGAAAGAAGGTAAGTTTCCTTTTAAAATTATGTAATGAACTATTCTAACTTTCGTAGCCTCATTCATATGATTAATGCAACATGATGCATGCTTAAACAAAAAAAAAAAAAACAAAAAAAAAAACAAACACAAAAAAACAATACCAAAAAAACAAAAAACACACAAAAAAAAAACAAAAACTCGGCAGAGTTCGTTTGTTAAATTTGAAACATCCAGGCATAAGCCAAACGCGTTGTTTTCCATCAATCCAAAAGCCTTCAAACCGATTTAAATTGCATTCATATATGTAATTACAGCCTTGTAATGCCCATTGATTTTATTGCAGAAAAGGAATAACAATATGTGGGTCCCCGCCCTCTTCATGAACATCACAATAGGGATCTCACTAGTTGCATTACATAGCTATGTAATATATGATGGTACATTACATCGCCATTGTAAAGCCATTCACCATTTTATCTCTAAACACTGCAAACTAGGTCAATGTATAGCAAAACATTGACGAAAATTGAAAAGTGACCGGTCAAAGTGTTACGTGTTACTATGTAGCGTGTAAGATCAATCCCTACCGGAACAGGTTTATAGCAGGAAAGTTGACCAAAATCGCACCACAAACGCCCCCTTGCGAACAGCCCAGCAAAAATCGCGCAATGGAATATGTGTGAATTGAAAGTTGAAAGTGACCAGGATCTGGGGAAGCGGGTACGCGGGATTTAAAGGCACCGAATCTTTGGCCGCTGATGTATCTGCGGCTGGTCCGCAGAACCAATCTGCGGCTGGCCCTGGTGGGTCCCGCCTTGTCTTCCCTTGCAACCATAATAGAGTTGATGGGTGCTATTGGAAGATGAAAAGTTTACGATATGGGTGACCGGCGACGATACCCGGCTCCGACCATGTCGATCGATCGGCGAACGGATAAACCGGCGATCACCAAGATGGTACGACCGGCGACGATAATAACCGGCTCCCGACCAAGATAACCCGACCGGTCCGGACGATAACCGGGAGGTTACGAGATGGGTTCGGGACCGGCGACGATACCCGGGGGGCCCCGACAACGATGAGTCGAAGATGCGACCGGCGACGATAACCTGGAGGTTACGAGATGGGTGACCGGCCGACGATACCCCGGCCCCGACGTGCCGAGTTTCGACCGGCGACGATCACCGGCGATCACGAGGTGATGGTATGGACCGGCAGACCGACTACCCGGCTCCGCAGAAGATAACAGACCGAGCGACGATAAACCGGAGGTTACGAGATGGGTGACCGGCGACCCGATAACCCGGCCCCGCCTCCCCGAACCATGACGCGGATCGGACCGGCGAACTGATAAACCGTGCCGATTCACGAGATGGAGATGACCGGCGACGTATAACGGCTCCGACAAGATAACCTCCGACCCGGCCGACGATAAACGGAGGTTCGGGGGGGGGGGCGAGGAATGGGTGGACCTGGCGACGATACCCTGGCCCCGACATGACGACGCTTCGACCCGGCGACGATAACCGGCGATTCACGAGATGGTGCTATGGACCGGCGACGATAACCGGCTCGACCAAGATAACCGACCGGCGGCGACCGATAACCGGAGGGTTACGAGTATGGTTGTGAGCCCCGGCGCCGATACCCGGCCCCGACGAGGGCCGATTCAGTTCGACCGGCGACGATAAAACCCGGCGATCACGAGATGGATGTCCGGCAAACGATAACCGGCTCCGACCAGTATAATGGCCGACCCGGCCCGGGCTCGGACGATAACCGGGGGTTACGAGATGCGATGGAGTGACCGGCGACGATACCCGGCCCCGACATGACGAAATCGACCGGCGACGATAACCGGCGATCACGTGTATGGATGTCGGCGACGATCTAACCGGCTCCGACAGAGGAAAACCGGGACCGGCCGACCGATAACCGTGGGTTTAAAAAAAAAACCGCGATGGCAGTGGACCGGCCGACGATTACCCCGGCCTCCGACCGAGGACGACCGATTGAAGGAGTGAACCCAAAGGACTAACGAACACGGGTTCTAAGGGGTTGATAAACATTGACACTCTTACGAATGCCTATGCATGCATTTGCATCTTATGTTGCATCATAAGCTATATGTGTGAGGGCTCATCCATGTATATACTCTGTATCCTTCTTAACATTGTCATTCATTGGCATCGAGTGTCTATTCTTTATCCTGTTCATTTCATTTCTCATTTCATAACCATGATAAAGAGGAGGCAGTGTAGACACCCACATTTTGCTGTTTCCTTCTACTAACCCATGACAGGAGGGCGATAATCGGACCAATTGCACCGGCTTTGCGGAGCAAAGGAGCGGGCACCAAGGGTGCGAGCGCCCGGCAACCGCCGCCAATGATTTGGGCAGCCCAAGTCGAACATGGACAGCGCTGATGGACCCGTCCGAGGCAGGCATTTTTCCGAATGAGGTGGCACGTTCTCCACCGGCATGTTCCCGGATGCGGAATACGAAGCCTGTCAGCGGAAAGACAACCGACGTTGTTACGGTACCGAAAGCGAAATCGAGGGTGCGTGGCACGACAAATTGCGAAAGTCAAAGCCCGCCAGCCCGCGGGGATAGATCTGCGGCCCAAGTGGAGTGCGGGTGGGGGGGCCAGCACGTAAACACCGGGAAATCAGCATCAAGCAGCTTGAGTGCCGATGGGAGGTGTCGTGCCAGCCTGGCCAGCGCAGATCCATCTGCGGCCAGCCGCAGTCGATCTCTGCGGTGGCTCTGGCCAGCCTATTTTAAGCCAGCTTCTGGCAGGCATACAGGGGGTTTCAGCCAGTTTTGGGAAGAAGAAGAAATTTCCAGCAGCAAAAGAGCACGGAGAACTAGAGCGCAAATAGTTGAGATTTTGCTTCCAAAGATAGGCGAGACAAGAAGAGAAAATAAAACGAGAGAATTCAATTTTTTTAAATTTTGATTGTAATCAAATACACTCCTTATCTCTATTTCAAATACACAAGTTCATATCCATTTGAGATCCAATTGCAAGGTGAAAATTCACTATTTGTGTCTAGCAACTCTCAGTGTCCATATTGATTTGGGTTAAAAATTCGATGTAACTTTCATGTATCATTGTTGGAACAATGAATTACGGGATTATGAGTGAAGTTTCCATCGGAATAAACACTCTTCCTAATAACCCGATGATATTTCGTTTCCATTAATTTCTTTGTTCTTTGTTTTAAGGTATGTTATGTTTGGTATCAATATTCCCTTGAAATCGTTATTTTAGGATGTCTTGGTATTGTTTAGATTATCCGGGGTGGTTTATTTTCTTGTAATATCCGATTGTTTGTGTGTGGATCCTTGGTTGTATGAGCCTAGGAAGAGAGACCCCGGGTGGTCCCAATCCGTATGGATGGACCATATCTTGATGTAAGAAGTAGAAATGAACGTAGTTCTCATTGTAAATATGATATAATCGTTGGGGCCCTTAAAACGGGACGCTACAGGCGAGAGAGAATCCGTGCCTTGAAGGCCCCGAAATAGTGTGAAATTTCGTGATTGTTGCGCGTTCGGGGATTATTTTGATGGCCTTACATGCCCATGATCAGCTCCGACGCTGTGTTTATGCTTGATTTGAATTTATGGACACGGGAAATTGATTTCAAAGGCTAAATGATAAGATTTTTCATAAAAATCAATCAATAGTAGGATATTAGAATTCACGGATGGTTAAAACATTTGCAGACAACGTTATATGGAAAATGTCGATTTTTCATATCTAACGGAGTAAGGAAAGCTAAAGAAAAATCGTTTTTCCAAAAACAACACACGAAATGATTTATATAAATAATTGACCGTATTTATTAAACTCCTTTGTGTCACTAGGGTGAAAGAGGATCCTAGGAAATTGCCCATCCATTTTATGAAAGCAACGTATAGATTCTCGATTCCTATTTTGACGAAGGTTTTTAAAACTCTATGTTTTGTTAAAACGACACTTACACGAAACATCCTCATAGTTTTTGATAATTAAAATCCAAACCCTTTTCTCATAAAGCTTTCTTCGTGTATGCCGCAGAAAGGGACAATTCCGAAAGCATTCCTCAAAACAGTAAAACCCGATTTTCCCTAAAAACAAATGATTCTTATCATACAAACTCACCACTAACATTCACATAAGCACACCATACACACACAACCAGCACGCACACCCCACAACACACCATTTCATGAATTAAAAGGATAGGAGAAGCATCCTAAGCTTGCGGTTCAACCGTGTTTCACGGAAGTCGAGAGGGTGCCTAACACCTTTCCCCTCACTTAAACAAGGCCCCCGAACTCTATTGAAATCTCGATTCGCAGGGGGACCAAATAATTCGGGCGTTCACATATGAGCCAGCGATTTATAAAACACCCGCAAAATTCGGATGAGTTGGTACATCCATTTCAAAATATACCCAACTTGGCGACTCTGGGTTTAATTGGCCTCATCAAAAAAAACGATCTTTCAACAACCACCGTCGACATCAATAGCCGGACCTTTTCCCCCCAAAAAAAAACCCCCCCCCCCGGTCATTCTAAACCAAAAGGCTAAAATTGGACAAAGACGGGAGAAGCGACGAGAACCCCGGCCGTCTGTGACAGTTTACATAGACAAATTCGCCGTACATCATATACCGTCGATCACAAGCTAATTAATTACAATTAAGAGATATTTAGACAACCTTCCTGTTTCCATGCACTCTCTAATCTTTATCACCACGATTATCAAGGATAAGTTGCATTGCATCGTTAATAAAATCTGCAAAAGTTTTATTTTTGCAAGAATTGAGCACGACGGGCCTCAACAAGAACCTAACAGTTTTCACCATTCCATGCTGTCACGTTAACACATATAAGTTTACTATTTTATCCAATGGATCATGATTTCTCATACTATGCATCTTACTCATGCATTATAATTCTTATGCCATTCATCTGTATACATGCATCATGTATCTCCATAGCATACTTTCTTACATCTCACCATTGTATCTTCCACCAATAGTTCGAGTCCCCACCATCAGAACAATATAGTCCACATAATTGCACATTGTGCACAATTTAATCATGCTCGCCATTATACTCCTCATAATAATGGGAGAAGATTTTAGGTAATCAAGTCATGTACATCAATACCATTTCAAACAAGGATTAACAAGTATACTGAACAGAACTTGCCTTTATAAGCGTTTCCTTGCCAAATTATGATGGCCTCGTCCTTCGAAATATCCTACACCAATTTATTTAAACAAATTAATAATACCCAATTAGCCACTAAAATAAAAGTCTTCATATAAATGGTTTATTAATATAAACCCACATTCATATCTGTATTAATGTTTCGGTTTTGTTTGTTTAAATCCCCGAAAACACTATTTAAGTTCCGTTATAACCAACTTTACGCCGGGCGTTTTCGACGTTTACACGTCACACACTAAAATTCGCCTCCTTTTGCATATGCTTAGCATGCTCCATTACATTGGGTTTTATAACACTCTATCATGTTCCATTATTATTAGAAAACAAAATATTTAAACAAGGTGATATACATACTTATTACCAGGCGGTTACGGACGTTTTTGCACGTCATGCGCCAAACTTGTCTATTCAAACGCCCCCAAGGTCACACGGCGATTGCATACTGCTTAGCACACCATTCGAATTGTCTAACTACCCAATGGTTAATGTTAAGTATCACTTAATAAATCATAATCAACCAATAATTTTAGAACCTTTAGAACCATCATTTTTACAGGGGTCGGGGGATCCATGGAGGATGACAGAACGTGTGCAATATGCGCTATGCCCGACCGCCCTTACGGATTTGACCCCAATTAACGCTATCAGTCCTTATTAAAATTGGCTAATTGTTAGGCCATATGATACAGTCTCCAAAATCGAAAACTTATACTTTAAAGAACGAACAGTTGTAGGGGCTACTCGTTCTCTATTCCGAATCATCTTGACTCATCTCAAACCTGATGTTCGTATGCAAAAGTTAATGGACCATTTTACTAAAGGATGTCGGAAGCTGTTTTGCCTATTAGTGTCTGTGGCCAGCGTCGGGGCGCTCAAAATGGCCTTATGGCCCAGCGCCGGGGCGCTTATAACCAGCAGCTGGCTGAGCTCGTTGTGCCAGTTCGTTTTTGCTTCCCAGACATGCTCTTGGTTTTGGTGGTGTGTTCTAGATCTATCTTGCTTCCAATCACCCATTAACCTCCCTCAATACCACGTTCACAAATTTAGTTCGTTCCAGACTCTATGGACTCCTAAGACATTTTTTTTGTGTTAGGGCTTGACAACAATATTAAAAATTCAGAGTTTATTCCATTAACATTAACATGGCAAAATCTTAGGCTAAAGTATCCAAACTCATGTTTTTATTTTCGTGTTCTTGGTGTTCTTGTTGTTCTTCACTAGGATCATCACCAAACTCTTCGTTTTAACTCCTTTTTACTCCATTTCCAAACTGGTTAACTTCGTAACCACATGGAAGTGATAAAAAACATCATAGCACACAAACTAATCCTTAAAATCAACACACAAAGTCATAGCCATAAGTCCTTCCTCATAAATTCGTTTCCAAAAGTCCGATGATTTTGTTCAAAGTTCATTTGTTCTTCATGTTCTTCATCCTCCTTAAGGCGATAGGTACGGATTTATTGCGTTTTTGTTCCACCTTTGATATTTATTAATGGCTTAGTATAACCTCTTAAACCAACATTTACAAAACAATCACCACAACACCCCACAAAAATCCCACCACCAGAATCGCCCCAAATCCGTGACCCCACAAGCTTAAGCGCTCAATGCAAATATAAGACCATTGCGATTTACTGTCAAGTCTTATTTTTATTTAGATTATTTGTATTTTCGATTTCCCAAATGCACACCTCTAAATAATACCAACATTAGATCCCACTCCTTTCACTAATTTCATTCTGCCTTTGGCCAAGGACTACTGATGTTTACTCATTTATCGAAATCACATAGGACATTCACATCTTTTACTAGACGTGGTCAGGGATTTTTCTATTTGTTGGATTTTGATATCCATTCACCTATAACTCTATACTACAACTTATTTATACCCAATCATACCCTTTGATATACCTAAAGGTCTTAAGGGACATGTCAAAGTATAAACTCATCATACACAAGATACTATGATGATCTCAAGTCCAAGGATTGCTTGTACTACTATCACTAGAGGAATTCTTATTGACAGGCGAGTAAAACTCCATTAGGTATTTCCTTTAGCGCCAGCCACGTTCAGTGAACTTATTCTCCAATAAGCACCTACATACTTGCTTTAGTGTCTCCACACAAATAATTATGAGATCAATCATCCTCTTTGTGATACCCCCAAATTCGGGTTTCCTAACCTCGAATTCGGTGTTCACGATACTCAACAACAAACATACTTTCTAACTAATGCGGAATAATAAACATACAATGTCTATCGAAATAGTAATAAAATCTTACAATCATGGTCCCAAGGTTCTTTAACCTTAACTTAAAACATACCTTAATACAATAAGAGTTTCACATAACCAAATAACATTTAAGATAAACTAGTACATAAAGCCATATCAGGCAACTACTCTTGCACCTACCCTTTTCCTTTGTCTCCTTTAGACGTTTCTGCCTTAGCTGAAATAAAGATCATGATATAGCAAGGGTAAGCAACTAATTTGCTTAGCAAGTTTATACACAAGGGAGATATATCATGAATAGAAAGAAGTTTCGCTTTCAATGTTCAACATCAGTATAAAATTGTGAAGAAAAATGAATTAATAGTCGACAATTGAATATTCAAAAAATTGAATGACAGTTACTGAGTAGTTGAAAATAACATAGACATTTGCCAAGGTTCTCAGCATTTAAACTAGACCTCTTAATATGTTTTGGTAATCAAGGGGATCAGCCTTTCATATCCCATGATTTATGCATAAACACTTAATAAATCAGCATTGATATCATGCCTTAATCAAATTTATCCTTTTCTCAACCAAGAGTTATTGCTATAGCAAATTAATAAGAACAGCTTTTAAAATACATTTGATTTCACAAATTTAGACATGCTTAATCTAGCTGATACAAATAGTATAGATCTATCTCATAAACAGTTCATGCTTGAAAGAACTTTAATCTAATTCACAATTCAATAACAATAGAATAGGAATTCAATTACACAAGGTGCGAATCTCAATAACCAGTATAGATATGAATAATCAACAATAATTATTCACTAACATGCTTCAAAAATCATAACTCGAGTTTGAGTTAGGGAACTTGCCTGTCTGCTCAGCTACAAATAATTCTAGCTTTAACTAATTGGCCTTGAAGAACCTAACATTGATAACGTCGATCTACCAATTAGTACTGCGTAGTTGTATATCGATACGCTTACTTATGCTATTTATTTAACAATTAAGCAAAATCACATAGCCACACATAAGTTAATAAACTATCGTAAATCCTATAAGACACTTAATATAATTAATCCTTGATAATATTTAATTCACCTCTTAGTATTATTAGTCCACTAATAACACTTTTATTCGTTTACTAATATTATTAACATCTTATAATATTTTAATCATCCAATAATAGTTTAATCTAATATTATTAATCTCTTAATAATATTTTAATTCTCATATCATTAATAATATTTTAATCTAATATTATTAGCCATTTTAATAATATCTTAATCATTTATTAATGCTTAAAACAAATATTATTACCCATTCAATAATATTTTCATGAAGTTTTAATCTTAATATTTCTTTGTTTACTTAAAAATATCGAATTCTTATATTACAAATATCATCATAATATTTTAATAAGTTATTAGGCGAATAAACAATTTATTCTAATTGTTTTACCCTTTATTAAACAACTCCTTTACTACCCATAAAAGGTCATAAATATTATTTCTCATTAAATATTACCAAAATACCCCTCCAATAGTCAGAATATATAATATTAGGAGTATCCAAGCTTAAAAATCACATTTTCCTTATTTATGACATCATTTAACCATTTATTTTCTGTTTAACAATAACTATAACATTATTATGAAAAATAGCAAATAGTTTCTGAAAATTATTATCCTCTGGATCTGGATAGTATATGATCCAACAATGATCTACAAATTTTCCTGAAAATTTAGAAAAGTGATTTACTATTTTTAAAGTACTCAAAACCTCCGAATCTTGTTATATTTTGCATAAATCGAGTTTCGCTCAGAAAATTCTGAAATTTTCAGGGTACACTCTCATAATGTATATAAACATACTGTAAAAATTTCATATTGTTCAAGGTGCACACAGTGAGAAATCTGAGTATGAATATTTAGGAGTCCTTCACGGTACAAGCCATTACACAAAAACTACACATCGAAACGTGTTCGTTCTTTTTTCTACTTGTAGATAATTCCTAAGGTACCTCTGTGATTTTTTCCAAATTTTTAAAAGATCCATAACTAGCCGAAACAACCTTTGGAAAAACGAGGACAACAAGCTTCTTGGTTTTAAGACTTTAAATGGACTGTTTCGGGGAAAACAGCCCCCATGACTGCAAAACTTGATGGATTTGTGTTCTACCACTTGGGTTTACTAGCTAACTCATGTACCTAGCACCCCCTTTCGACGGATCACAAATCCAAGTTGTAGATCTCAAATTATGGGTGATCCAAGTGAAGAAAAGCTAGGGTTTTTACCCTTTAAGAACATAAGTTCCTTTTCTTCCTTTGAATCTCCATTCTAACACTCAAGAGGATTAGATCTATACATGAAGCATGAAGATCTAATGATTCTTGAGTCTTAGAACAAAATCTCTCAAAAACTATGAAAAATAAAAACCAAAGTAAGAAAGAAGGAAAATGGTTTAGGATTTCACCTTGATCTTTGTAGCTACTCTCCTTGATCTACCAAAGTATGTGATGAACTTGGGATGCATAAACTATGCTAATCTCACTCTCTTTTCCTCTCTAAGCTCTTACTCTATGTTCTTGCTTGAGAGAAATGAAAGAAGGAGATGAAAAGAAGAAATGAAACTTGAAATGAAATGAAAGGAATAGAACTACTTGCAAGTATAATGACTAAATTAGGAATTCAAGCTATTATCCCCCACCATCTTTCTTGCCCCTTGGAATATAAGAGTTCACCTTATCCCTTCCAATTCTTTTAGCCTTAATATTATCTTTAAAGTTGTGCTAATTAGATTTTTTCCACCAATGGGGAGCTTGACAACCTTTTGTTCCTTTATGTAAGAGTTACTAATATCCCCCATATCTTTGTTTATCCCTTTGGATAAAAAGGGGGGCTTTACTAATTGGATAATAGCAAGGAAACCTCATACCTTTTGTCATCCAATGGAGCTAGTGAGTAGCCTTGTGTCATCTAAGGGTGGCTACGTTGAACATCTTAGGAAGCTTATGACATAATAGGAAGCTACGTTGACATGATAGGAGAGCTAAATGAATATCAAGTCTAACAACTTCAACTTCCCAAGACAAGCTAGCTACTTAATTTAAAAATAAAGGTTTGAAATTCAAACTTACTCCTCCCTTTCTCCTAAGGATGACACGGTTAAGGAGGGAAGTTTTGTCCCAAAATGTTGTTCCCAAATAGCTTTTAATAATTAAACAATTGTTCTAAACATTTATATAAATCAAGTGGCTAGGTTTTGGGACCCACACATTAAATACCATTGGGCTTTCTAATTCAAAATAATTAGGGCTAAATAATAAAATTCAAATCTATTCTAAATGCAATTATTGGGTCATTTAATTTTAACCCCATGATAGCTTCATTTTAATACAGCCAGCACAATTAATACCTAAATCCATGATTAATATAAATGATTGGACTAGATTCTTTAATTAAGTAACTTAGTCCAGATTAGTAAATAAATTTACTAAACTTATACTATTAATTATTATTATCCAATTTGGACTCATATCTCCTATTAACAACTTTACCTTTCACTAATTAAACCCACACACTTTTAATTTACTACTAACTATATTCCAATTTACTTATGAATACTTAATTTTAGGTAAATAACTCAATTGTTCATACTTTATGGATAATAAAGCCCTTAGGGTTTTGCCTCACTAGTTTAAATATACTACTAGTGATTCCCTTAACACAAATTTATATATCAATAAATCACATAGTCACATAATTCTACCCATATACCCCAAAGGTCTTAAATAAGGAAACACAGACAAAGTTAACTCTATTAAATTAAAATTATATTTAATTAATAATTGACTGTTCAAAATTCACGGGCATTACATTTCCTCCCCCCTTATAAAAAAATTTCGTCCTCGGAATTGCCACAAAATAGGGTTTAACTCAAAATAAAAACAGATAATTCGCTTTCATTTTCTCTTTGTCGAGTTCCCCACGTAGCTTCTATCGACTGCGTTGATTCCTACCAAAAGAACCTTGAGCGGAATGGATGGTCTTTGGTTCCTCAGCTATATGTATCCTTCCCCTAATCGAGTATCTGGGACAGGAAACTATCCTCGTAAGACGTTAAGTCCTTCTCGACTTTGAGATCTGGTTCATAGGAGATAACGTGCTTTATTAGCCTGGTTTAACTACTGGCCAGCAACATACGACACCATGAAAACCACGTTGTGACATGTTGTTCACAAGAGTTCAGGATGGTTAACGCTACGGAGACCATCGTACGCCAACCTCGCCGATATCGCCTCAGAAATCTCAACACGGTCCCTATGAACCTAGGGCTCAAATTTTGCCCTTCTTTTCCCAAACCGGATCTGTTCCTTATCCAAGGAGCTACCTTACCCCAAAAATACAAAGCTACCCAACTATCAAGTCCCGCCTTCTACGATGTAAGTCCGGCATATTTTCTTTTCTTTTTTATTACCACCACCCCCCCATTTTCCCCCCCCCCCCCCCCAACCCCCCCCCCCCCCCCACCCCCCCACCTCCCTTTTTTTTTTTTGGCGATCTTGAGCTGCTACCAGACGGTTTTCCTGATCAAGCCGCAAACGATTGTCTGTAGTCTGCTGCCAACCATTTCTGCGGTCTCCCAGCAATCTTCGCTCCCCAACCTCGTCTGCCCAAACACAACCGGGTTTGGGTTTTCGGGCATTCTCCTTCCATATAGCGCTTCGTTACGGTGGCATGCCGATACTGGCATTGATAGCTATTGTTGTAAGCAAACTCCACCAGTGGTCAAATGGGTCATCCCAGCTGCCCTTCTAGATCCATCAACGGACATCGCCCGAAGCATATCTTCTAAGGTCTGAATCGTATCGTTCGCTTCTGAGCCGTCAAGTTTGAGGATGATACGATGTACTCAACCTCAACTGACATTCCCATTCTTGCCTGCAGACTTTTCCAAAAATTCGACGTGGAAAGTGCGTGATCTTCTTGGTCAGATACCAATTGATAATCGGGCACTCCATGTCCGTGACAACTATCTCTTTCACATAAAAGCTTTGCTAAGTGATTCCCAGGAATCGTACCGTATCTTTGATTGGAAGAAAATGGAGCAGACTTGGTTTAGATGATCCACAATTACCCAGATGGCATCTTAAAAACCCTTATGAGTTGGTGGCAGTACCCACCACAAAGTCCATTGTGATGTGCTTTCCCACTTCCACTCCGGAGATCTCTAGTGGTCTGAAGCAGTCCGCATCGGTCGCTGGTTGCTCTCTGCTTTTTAATTCGCCTGGCATGTCAGACATCGGCTGATGCACTCTATACCCAACTTCTACGTTTCATATTCGGCTCACCAAAAATTTCGTGCGCAAAATCCTGATACATTTGTTGTGGCTCATCTCCGAAGGAGTGTTACTAAGTACTTTCGTGTTGTGAAGCTTCCTGAAGGAACTTTCTTCCCTCAATTCCAGATCCAACGGTACCCCCCCAAAGACTCTCCCTTCAAACCTGTAGCAACCCGGTGCTATCAATCTTATACGTTAAGCTCCTCGCCTTCCGGCAATTCGCCTGTTCTTTATTGAATCACAATCCTCATACCTTTTCTTGAGCCTCCTTAATTTGAATCGTAATAGGGTTTGGGCTCCGGCTGTCACTGTGAAACAATTTCTCGTCCGTTTCCATCGGATACTTAACCTCCAATTCCAAGGCGTTCGAACTCCTTTATTCAACTCCGCCTGAGTTGTTAAGTTCTCATCAATTTTCTCTCTGCCATTTCCTACTCAAGGGCATCTGCCACTACAATTTGCTTTGCCTGGATGGTACAGAAATCTCACATTCGTAATCCTTGATCAAATTCGTAAACCATCGGCGCTGCCTCATATTCAGCTCCTTCTGAGGTGAAAGATATATTTCCAGACTTTTGTGATCTGTATATATCTCGCAACCTCTCTCCATATAAGTAGTGCCTCCAAATCTTTAAAGCGAAATACTAACTACTGCTAACTCCAGATCATGAGTTGGGTATCCCTTCTCCAATAGTCCTTCAAGCTGACGTGAAGCGTACGCAATGACCTTAACCATGCTGCATTAGTACACAACCAAGACCTTTGTGTGACGCATCACTGTATACAAAACAAAACCTCCAGTGTTGTCCCGGTTAAAGCCAACATTTGGTTGTGCTTGGCTAAAGTCTTCTTCTTCAGCTCTATAAAACTCTCCTCGCACTTCTCCATCCAAATGAACTTTACCGTCTTTCTGGTTAGATTGGTCAACGGTGGATGCTATCTTCGAGAACATCCTGGATGAACCCTCTGATTAGTATCCTGCTAACCCTAGGAAACTTCTGATCTCGCTGTTGGCGTCTTTCGGCTGCTCCCAGTTAATAATGGGCTTCTCACCCTTTTGTGCTGGGTCCTACCGGACAACACCATCCCGGTTAATGGAGGTGACCTAGAAACTATACCCACAGCCCCCCCCCCCCCCCCCCTACCCTTTGCAACCCAAATTCACACTTTGAAAACTTCGCGTACAACTTCTCCCTTCTGAGAATGCCTCCGAAAACAATCCTTAGATGTTCAGCCTTGTTCTTCCTCTGTCACTGAATACACCCAAGAAGTCATCGATGAAATACTACCACGAACTTTTTCCAAGTACTGGCTTGAACACTCTGTTCATCATAATCCATGAATGTCGCGGGTGCATTTGTTAGTTACAAAATGACATTAACCCAAAAACTCGAAATGTCCATAACGAGTTCTGAATGTCGTCTTCGGGATATCTTCCTGTCTCACCCTTAGCTGATGGTAGCCTATCCATAAATCAAAATAATCCCCCCATTTTTGTATTTGAAAAGTATTTCGCTCCCTTGAGTTGATCAAAACAGAATCGTCTATTTCTGGGGTAGCGGGGGTACCTGTTCTTAATCATAACCTTGTTCAATTTTCCCAGTAATCGATACTAGAGCCTTAACGATCCATTCCTTCCTTCTTTACGAACAGAACTGGCGCTCCCCGCGAGAGATACAGTCGGACGAATATAACCCTTCTTAACCTCTCCCTCCAGACTTGTTGCCCTCCGCAACGATTGGTTATCGATCCCTTTCCTTTTATTCGGGTTAATTCCCCCGCCATCGGCTACCTTCTTTGTGACCATTCAAATGGCCTTATTCTGATCTTGGTTGTGCTTTGTCAAACACTTTCATTTTCCTCCTCGGCTAACGATTGCTTCCTTAAGTTAACGTAGAGAAATGTGTTGATACTGCAAAACCAAACAAACCTTACTATACGGCCTAAGGCTTCAAGCCCTTCGTTCAAAATCTCCTTTCTACTTTCGCTCGCCTAGCTCCGGTGTCCCCTTGGTGTGGAGGCAAACCTAGCAAGTTTTGTTAAACTTCGTTGCGTACTCTACTACCGACATATCATCTTGCTTTTTTCAACTTTATCTCCATACTTGCCATGCGTGCTTTCTAGAAAGAAATTTTTTCGAAAAAAACAAGCCTCCTTAAATGAGTCCAACGCACGTTGTGCCTTCCCCCAGCTCGGCTTCTATTCGCCTTCCACCAGTAATTTGACATCACCCCTTCCTCATTGAAAGTGGCAAAACGAAGTCTTCTGTTCCTCGGTCACTCTTTAGCGACCTTGAAAACTTTCTTCTCCATTTCTTCTACCCAGGTCTGGGCTTCACTCGAATCTGTATTCCCCACGAAACTCCGGTGGTCCATAGTAATTTGAAACCCGTTAAAGTTCGCCATGTGACTTTATGGTCCGAACACACCGCACAATGGCTGGTCTGCCCTTGCATCGTTTTCCTCTAACAAGTTCGCAAAGGTCCTCTTGGGCTCAGTCTGACCCTCCTCGTTATTCAACTGACTCGTCCACCCTCGTGTATCGGGGTTGTCCCTCCTTGACGCGGCATTGTTTGTTCTAAACAAAACCTTATATAAAATCCTTCTTGTTTTTACACATCGTGCAAAATTCTACTGAATCATCATTTAAGAGTAAAGGCATTAAATCAAATCACAATCAATCATGTCTAATAATACATAACCACATTTATATTCATTAACACCCCTTAGTGTGTCAAACACTTTATAAATTCTGGGCAATATTCCTATAAATGTTAAACTTATCCCCATTAAGACAACAAAAGATGGGATTAATAAGAACTGCATTCCCCGAGATCTGAAAAGTGGGGATGTATCATCATCATATCATCTCAAGACACTCTTTAAATAAATACCTAATAAGTTCATCTTAGTACTTCGTTAGACTACTTTACAATCCATTATAGCATTCCTAATATCCACTTATCCCATCTGTTTACTAAACAAAAAGATGGGACTTCATCATAACTACTTCCACATACTTTATCGCAAAGTTGGGACTATACAACAGATATATTGCTAGCTGCTACAAAAAATACTGAGATTCACAGTTTCTTTACATGCATAGATTATACTAGGCACATATACATTGACCACATATTCTTCCATTCATTATGACTCACCAAAGGTCTTTATAACTCTCAGACTTATCCTTTCTTTCTCTTCATTTCCTCTATTTATTCTTTATATCAGGCTCCAATTGACTCCTCCTTAGGGATTTCCATTATCTCATCATTTAGTTCTATCTCTAGATACTTTTTTTTTCCATATCCAGACGCTAAATCTACCCGTTGGTTTTCCATTTCTTATAATCTCTCTGTTGTCCTCTCCTTTTTCTAATCCATACAAAACAATCTAAAGTTGATTGCCATCAGTCAAGTCAGCTCTAAAAAAAATATTTTTGCATATAACAGCACTTCATCTCAATTACTCTAATAACTTTTGCTTAACAACTCTATATGAGTTCATTACCTTTGATCTCAACTGGCATTGCACCATAAAGCTTAATAACTTTAACTAAACTCTTGCAAAATAATCGATATATTCATTATTTATCCGAAATCAATTCCATTTTTTTTTTTTTTCGTTTCTTGCAAAACCTTAACCCAACAGATTTCTAAGGTACTCTATTTTCCATCACAAAGAAATCTCCATAACCAACATCACTTACCAATATCTTATCTAATGAATAGCCCACAAAAATTGATCAATAGCCACAGAATTGATGAATAGCATCAAATGATTAATCTGATTACCAATCGAATTACTATAAGCTCCAGTTTACAATGGATCGTACCGTAATTAATAGTCTTTTACACTTTAACCAATATTATCTCATCAATAAACATTCCTCAAATTAATCCACAAGCTTAATAACACCAACCGTATGATCCAAATCCTCAAATTTAAGATCATAATAAATTTCTACCCAAAAATAACTCTATATGTAGTTCTACTCCCCTTATCTATTACTCTACATTCTTCTCAAGGTTATAAGCCTAAGGACTCTTTCTCCTTAAGGGTTATAACCTAATAGCTACTGATACCAACCTGTGAATACCCCCCAAATTCCGTGGTTTCCTAATCTCGAATTCGGTGTTCACGATACTCAAACAACCAAACATTACTTTCTAACTAATGCGGAATAATAAACATACAATGTCTATCGAAATAGTAAATATAAATCTTACCAATCATGGTCCCAAGGTTCTTTTAACCTTAACTTAACAACATACCCTTAATACAGATAAGTGTTCACACACCAAACTAAACCAAAATAACATTTAAGATAAACTAGTACATAAGCTCATATCAGGCCAACTACTACTCTTGCACCTTCCCTTTTCCTTTGTCTCCTTTAGACGTTTCTGCCCCTTAGCTAGAAATTAAAAATCATGATATAGCGAAGGGTAAGCAATAATATTTGCTTAGCAAGTTTTATACACAAGGGAAGATATATACATGATTAGAAGGAAGTTTTCGCTTTCAATGTTCAACATCAGTATGAAAATTGTGAAGAAAAACATGAATTAATAGTCGACAATTGAATATATCGAAGATAATTGAATGTACAGTTACTGAGTTGGTTGAAAATAACCATAGATATTTGCCAAGGTTCTCAGCATTTAAACTGGACCTTCTAAATATATTTTGGTAATCAAGGGAATCAGCCTTTCATACCCCGTGATTTATGCAATAAACACTTTAATAAACCATCATGGATATCATTGCCTTAATCAAATTTATCCTTTTCATCACCAAGAGTTCTTACTATCATGCAAAGTAATTAAGAACAGCTTTTAAAATACATTTGATTTCACAAACTTTAGACATACTTGATCTAGCCAGATACAAATGAGTATTAGATCTATTCTCATAAACAGTTTCATAAGCTTGAAAGAACTTTAAACTAATTCACAATTCAATAATCAATAGAAATAGGAATTCAAATTGCACAAGGTGCGAATCTCAATAACCAGTATAGATGTGAATAATCAACAATAATTATTCACTAACAGCTTCAAAAATCATTAACTCGAGTTTTGGAGTTAGGGGGAACTTTGCGCTGTCTGCTCAGCTACAAATAATTCTAACTTTAAATTAATTGGCCTTGAAGAACCCTAACATTAATAACGTCGATCTACCAATTAATACTGCGTAGTTTGTATATCGATACACTTACTTATGCTATTTATTTAACAATTAAGCAAATCACATAGCACACATAAGTTAATAAACTATCGTAAATCCTATAAGACACTTAATATAATTAATCCTGATAATATTTAATTCACCTCTTAGTATTATTAGTCCACTAATAACACTTTTATTCGTTTACTAATATTATTAAACATCTTAATAATATTTTAATCATCCAATAATACTTTATTTAATCTAATATTATTAATCTCTTAATAATATTTTAATTCTCATATTATTAATAATATTTTAATTTAATATTATTAGTCATTTTATTAATATCTTAATCATTTATTAATGCTTAAAACAAATATTATTACCCATTCAATAATATTTTCATGAAGTTTTAATCTTAATATTTCTTTGTTTACTTAAAAATATCGAATTCTTATATTACAAATATCATAATAATATTTTAATAAGTTATTAGGCGAATAAACAATTTATTCTAATTGTTTTACCCTTTATTAAACAACTCATTTACTACCCATAAAAGGTCATAAATATTATTTCTCATTAAATATTACCAAAATACCCCTCAATAGTCAGAATATATAATATTAGGAGTATCCAAGCTTAAAAATCACATTTTTCTTATTTATGACATCATTTAAACCATTTATTTTCTTTTAACAATAACTATAACATTATTATGAAAAATAGCAAATAGTTTCTGAAAATTATTATCCTCTGGATCTGGATAGTATATGATCCAACAATGATCTACAAATTTTCCTGTAAATTTAGAAAGTGATTTACTATTTTTAAAGTACTCAAAACCTCCGAATCTTGTTATATTTTGCATAAATCGAGTTTCGCTCAGAAAATTCTGAAATTTTCAGGGTACACTCTCATAATGTATATAAACATACTGTAAAAATTTCATATTGTTCAAGGTGCACACAGTGAGAAATCTGAGTATGAATATTTAGGAGTCCTTCACGGTACAAGTCATTACACAAAAACTACACATCGAAACGTGTTCGTTCTTTTTTCTACTTGTAGATAATTCCTAAGGTACCTCTGTGATTTTTTTCAAATTTTTAAAAGATCCATAACTGGCCGAAACAACCTTTGGAAAAACGAGAACAGCAAGCTTCTTGGTTTTAAGACTTTAAATGGACTGTTTCGGGGAAAACAGCCCCCATGACTGCAAAACTTTGATGGATTTGTGTTCTACCACTTGGTGTTTACTAGCTAACTCATGTACCTAGTACCCCCTTTTCTACGGATCACAAATCCAAGTTATAGATCTCAAGTTATGGGTGATCCAAGTGAAGAAAAACTAGGGTTTTTTACCCTTTAAGAACATAAGTTCCTTTTCTTCCTTTGAATCTCCATTCTAACACTCAAGAGGATTAGATCTATACATGAAGCATGAAGATCTAATGATTCTTGAGTCTTAGAAACAAAAATCTCTCAAAAACTATGGAAAATAAAACAAAGTAAGAAAAGAAGGAAATGATTTAAGGGTTTCACATTGATCTTTGTAGCTACCCTCCTTGATCTACCAAAGTATGTGATGAACTTGGGATGCATAAACTATGCTAATCTCACTCTCTTTTTCCTCTCTAAGCCTCTTACTCTATGTTCTTGCTTGAGATAAATGAAAGAAGGAGATGAAAAGAAGAAATGAACTTGAAATGAAATGAAAGGATAGAATACTTGTAAGTATAATGCTAAATTAGAATTCAATGCTATTATCCCCCACATCTTTCTTGCCCCTTGGATATAAGAGTTCACCTTATCCCTTCCATTTAGCCTTAATCTTATCTTTAAGTGTGCTAATTAGATTTTTCCCACCAATGGGAGCTTGACAACCTTGTCCCTTGTGTAAGAGTTACTAATATCTCCCATATCTTTGTTGTCCCTTGGGATAAAAGGCTTACTAATTGGATAATAAGCAAGAAACCTCTACCTTTTGTCATCATGGAGCTAGTGAGTAGCCTTGTGTCACTAGGGTGGCTAGTTGACATCTTAGGAAGCTATGACATAATAGGAAGCTACTTGACATGATAGGAAGCTATGATATCAAGTCTACAACTTCAACTTCTAAGACAAGCTAGCTACTTAATTAAAATAAAGTTTGAAATCAACTTACTCCTCCTTTCTCCTAAGTGCACGGCAAGGAGGGATTTTGTCCCAAAATGTTGTCCCAAATAGCTTTAAATAAATAAATAATTGTTACACATTTAATAAATCAAGTGGTTAGGTTTTGGACCACACATTAAATACCATTGGGCTTCTAATTCAAATGATTAGGCTAATAAAAATTCAAATCTATTTAATGCAATATTGGGTCATTTTAATTTAACGACATGATAGCTCATTTAATAAGCCACACAATTAATACCAAAATCCATGATTAATATAAATGATTGGACTAGGTTCATTAATTAAGTAACTTAGTCAATTAGTAAATAAATTTACTAACTTAACTATTAATTATTATTATCCAATTTGGACCATATCTCATTAACAACTACTTTCATTAATTAACCCACACACTTTATTTACTAACTATATTCAATTTACTTGAATACTTAATTTAGTAAATACCTTGTCAACTTTATGGATATAAAGCCTTAGGGTTTGCTCACTAGTTTAAATATACTACTAGTGATTCCCTTAACACAAATTTATATCAATAAATCACATAGTCACATAATCCACCAATACCCCAAAGGTTTAAATAAGAACACAAAGTTAACTCATTAAAATTAAAATTATATTTAATTAATAATGACGTTCAAAATTCACGGGATTACACTCTTCTTAAGAGCAAACAACGTATGTACTAATTTATCCGGATTCACTAATCCCCTTTTTAGTAATCTAACAATTAGGAACGATTTTAGTTTGTGAGCTATCTTGATTTTAGATCTCATTAGCATGATCACCATCATGATTCAAAAAGCATTGCTCAAAACTATGGGTTTATCACATTTAATATAACAGCACTATGTAGATAAAGTAAAATGTCTTTAATAACCGAATAAGATTATAAAGTAATATGCTACATCATATCAAATATGATTGGCTTGCGTGCATTACTACTTTCAATCTCCCACTTGCACTAAAGCCAATCGCCAAGGTATCTTATACCCTTCTTCTCTAAGTGACGATCATCCTGCTGTTTGGATAAAGTTTCAGTAAATGGATATGCAAATGTTGTTTCTTGAGAGTCCATTAATCTCTATAGTGACTTCTCCTCTTTCAATAATTCTACTAATCAAATGAAAAGTGCCGCAATACATGTTTGAATCCAAGATTAAGACTTAGGAACTATTCCTTGTTCTGTAATAAACTTTTCATCCTTACAATCAACTTGCAGCTTCATTTACAGCTATATACTTTGTCTTTGTCACTAAACTAACAACTCTTTGCTATTTGGAACCTTTCCAATTCACTGCACCACCATTCAAGGTAACGATTTACTCTAAAGTGGATTTGTTATCGTCTTGGTCAGTCTGAAAAACTTGAGTCTATTTAAACCCTCTAGTTTTAATTCAGACCTACCATGAATCATGATCACATCTTCAGTACCGATTAAGTACTTAAAGATGTTTTATCATTGTCTTACAGTGATCTTCTTCAGAATATGACTGATCAACATCAGGCCTTGTATATTCATTGCATACATGATAGTAACCTCATTGCGATCATCCTTTTAATGAGGACAATTTAAAGAGATACACTCCATGGCTCATCATCATAAGACCTCTCTTGGAGTTTGCCATGCTAAACGCCTTTAGCATCGAATGAATATACGTTCATTGGGTCAAGCCGAACATCCTTTTAAATCTATCTATATAGATTTATATCCCCAAATTTATAGGATGTTCCCTCCCAAAGTTATTCATGGAGGAATGTTTAGAACAATTTTATCTTTACTGATTGTAGCATTAGTGTGTCATTCCTTATCAGTAGTATATTAACATATAATACTAGGAATGTCACAGTGCTCCAACTGACCCTTTTGTATACACTAGGTTTCATTCTCATTTTTGATAAAATCAAACTCTTTTGATTGTCTCATCAAAACGAATGTTCCATCTTTGAGAAGCTTTGCTTCAATCCATAAATAGATCATTGTAGCTTACATACACGATTTGCTTCAACCTGTGAAAACAAATTCCTCTAGTTGTATCATATATACATTCTCCTCAAGATCTCCATTGAGGAAGGCCGTTTTCACATCCATTTGCCAGATTTCGTAATAATAAGCTACAATATCACAGTCAACTCCTTGACTTGATTTGAAACTTTTTAAAACAGGTCCAGTCTTATAAGGTCTCCACCTTGCCATTTGCCCTAGTCTTTCTCTTAAAGACCCATTTACACCCTCTAGGCACTATGCCTTTCGGTGGAGTAACCAGAGTCTATACTTGGTTCTCATACATGGAGGTCCATTTTCGGATTTCATGGCAATTTGCCATTTCTCTGAGTGTCTACTACTCATAGCCTCATCGTATATAACTGGATCATCATCATCTATGATGCATTACCTCATCATCATCCTCTATTGATGAATCTATACCTCCTAGGTATCTTCGGTACTCTTCCAAATTTTACGATTCGGTTGTGGTATAATAGGTCTATCTACAAGTTCCTTGGTTTGACTTGTAGTACTTTGTGGTTCTTGAACTCCTTCAAGATCTATTATCCTCCCACTAGCTCCTTCAATGATAAACACTTTTATCCAAGAAGGCAACGTGTAGGATTATAGTAATAATTACCCTAAACTTTCTTTAGGATATCCCACAAACCTGCACTTGTCAGATTTTGTCCCAAGCTTATCCTTTTGAAACCTTTTCACATAAGCTGGACAACCCCTTATCTTAAACATACTTAAGACTAGGAATCCTCCCTATCCATAACTTTTATGGAGTCTTGGGGCCGGATATTGAGGTTACCTTGTTTTTGTAGATATTCAGTCGTTTCTAGGGTATAACCCCAGATGGATACTGGGAATGTCGGTAAAAATCATTATGGGATCTGCACCATGTCCAACAAGGTACAATTTCTCCTTTTAGATACATCAATCAATTTATTGCGTATCAGGAGGTGTCCATTATGAGAAAAATACCATTTTGAGATGATCTAGTAACTTTATTGCACAAGTATTCCTTCCTCGATCTGATCAAAGAATCTTAATACTTTGTCAATTTGTTTCCACTTTTGAATTTCTTTGAACCTTTCAAATGATTCAGAATTGTATTTCATTAAATACACATATTCAACTCTTTAAATGATCATCTCCTTTTCTTTTATTAGTTTGTTCAATTTGCAAAATTATTTTTTTTATGTAAGTCAAGTTTACAAAGTCCATCAAGTGATCTTTCAGTTTTCAAACAAAACATTATCATTATAAATAGAACAACACTTGTTCTTAAATATAATACCAGAACCTTCCTTGTCCAACAACGGAAGTAATAATATTTCTAAAGAGAACTGGAACATAATAACAACTTATTAACTTAATAGACTTGCCCGTACGCAACGCTAAACTATAAGTTCCTACGGCTAATGTAACAACCATTGCTCCATTCTCCACACGTAAGATTACTTACTCTTTGTTTAGCTTTCTACTTCTGCTTAGTCTCTGCATTAGATTGCATATTTGAGAACTATAGCCGGTATCCAATACCCAAGTAGAACCTTGACTTACAGAAAGATTTATTTCAATCATGAACAAACCTATATCTATAATCGAAGCTTCACTAAACTTCTTCTGGTTAGCCTCTACAAGATGCTCCTTACAGTTTCCTTTCCAGTGTCCAGGCTTATTGCAATGGAAGCAAACTCCTTTGCTATCTGCATCAGTTTTATTCTCAGTGTCCTTAGTTATTGCCTTTCCTTTTACCTTCTTTGAATTGTTCTTCTTTTAAGAAGATCCTTTGGCCCTCTTCCGCTTCCTGGAAGAATCATCTACCTGTAAGACTTGGTCTTTCTTGGTTAGAAAGTGACTCTTTATAGTTTTCAACGTGTTTAAGCAACTCAGGCATGCTGATATATATAGCTTGTTCACGTGGAAATTCACAACAAATTGTGAAAAAGAGTCCGAAAGTGATTGCAAGATCAAATCTTGGATCAACTATCCATCCATGACAAAACCTTATTGTCCTAATTGTTCAATCAGATTGATCATTTTTAGGACATTTGTCTATACTATAGTGTCATCGGTTATTCTAGATTGGAAGAGCTCCTTAGATATCTAATATCTAGCAGTCCTACTTTCCTAACCATTCAACTCCTTGAAGGTGCAGGAGTACAGTAGGAGCATCCATAGTTTCATGCTGACGCTGAAGCTCATTACTCATGGATGCGAGCTTGATGCATTGAGCCAACTGTGCATCATCTTGCCACTTTTTAAAAGTAGCAATCTCTTCCTCAGAGGCATTGTCTGCAACCATTGCAGGGATATGCGTATTAAGGATATAAGATAGCTTTTCAACTTTGAGAACTATTCTCAGATTCCTTAACCAGTCCGTGTTATTTGGTCCGGTTAATTAGCATCTAATATGCTACGCAGTGATAGTGAATTTAGACATTGTAAAATTCTGTAAAATAAATTTGTAATTTAACAACATTTTAGCATACATTCATTTAATTACCAAAATAAATTAGGTCTTTATTTTAAATTGGTATCTCTCTCTATTTTCATCAAACTATATTACCCCTCAATATATAGTTCGACAAATCTAATTAAAGATTTGCTAGTAAGAATAAGGATCCCATTTCAAATGTATATAGCCTTGTGGTGACACAACAAACGATATATAAATAAAATAGGTAGACAACTATTGTCAATTACATAACTATGTAACTCCTTGTATTTTTGCCTTTTAGATTATTTTGATCAAGTGGTGACACATCTGAATCAAAATTATCCAAGTTAAGTCCATCCTAGCACTTCCATATATGTGAAGAGAAAAATACCGTCCTTGTGGTGACACAACAAAACAGTAATGTTCAATTCCTTAATAAGGATCAAATGTGATAAGGCAACATCTTAAATATTTAATACTTGCCTTGTGGTGACACAACAAACTCATATTAAATATTTAATACTCTATTGCTTTACCATGCTAGAAGGCGACGTTCGATATTCTAAATATCTTTGAACGCTTCGGACTGAATATAATTTCTTTGAGGGGTTTATATATATTAGTCTCATCTTGTTTAGCGTGCATGCACATATATATATATATATAATATGCGTCATATTATTTGACATGCGAAGCATGTTGGATAATATAATATATATATATATATATAGTAATCATGTACATATAGAATACTATATTCTACCCGGATTGATTATGGACTTTTATTCTAGTTTGGTTCACCAGAGCCACTAAGTGAACCAAAAGGTTAAACCTAGGGTGCAAGAATTAAATTTAAATATAACTATTATATTTAAACCCGGGCTCCATTACAAACGGGTCTTCAAGTGCTCCTTGCTCCTTTGTCTCCAATTCTTCAAGTAATTCTAACTAAACCTATTACATAAACTATTTACAATAAATAGAAACCTTGATCAGTAGTCAAGGGGAAGTACATAGGAGGGAGATAGAATTTACATTAAGAAAAAATAGAGAAGACGAGGTACGCAGACCCCATTTATAAAACCCATTCATTCAAGCATCCTCTAAAATAATTCCAATCACACATTGGTCAATAGTCCATAATCAATCCCTATTTATTATCATACATATCTCCATATGCATCAATAAATAACATTCATCTCATGAATAATAAAACCATTCCATATATGCATTGATATCAATTAATGGGCAAAAGTTTTGCTAATATTTAGTTTTGAAACAAAATAAACTCTTTTATTTTAATCAAAAACAAAATCCAAATTAAACTCTTTTAACTTTAGCAATCTGAAATCCTATTCCAGATAAAATAAACATCTTTATTTTAAACTTATATTAATTAAATAAACCATTTATTTTAATTGAAGGAAAAATTATTTTTCGGATTCTGCTGTCCGGCGCAGCTGCGCCTTTTTTCTCAAGTTTTTGATTTCTGGCTTTTAATTCTGATCTTACACTTGTAGAGGCTTAATATGGTCTGATTATAAGTGTTTAGGTTTTGTAAATTCGTAGGTCTAATGGTCAGTTTGATGTTCTATTTATAGCATTTGCAAATTAGGGTTTCTTTAGTCTTTTCTCACATTTTTGCCTCCAAAAATATCTTGCCAACTCAACTTGTGTTGCTTTCCATCTGATCTAATTCACCTACTTGTGCTGGAGTGTGTTGAGCACAAGCTTGCACACTTCTAGCTCAATTTCTATTGGTTTAAATTTTATTTTTGATTTATTTCCTTACTAATTAAAATTAGATTTTTGCTAATCATGTTTAGGATGTTTAATTATGTTTAGTAATACCTTAATTAAGGTTATATATCATAATTAAGGTTTTATATTTCATAAATCAAAGTTTAGATAACCTAATTAGGATTAGGGTTTCATAATTAGGGTTTAGGGTTTCCTAATTCATGAATTAGGGTTTAAATCTTTCAATTAGGGTTTTAATCTAAGTTAAATGATTCCTAATTAATGTCATGGTTTATTACTTAGAATCTAATTATATCAATTAGAATTCTTGTGTAATAATTAGGGTTTTGATTTACCAATTCGGACAACTTTTACCAATTAGGGTTTTCAAATTAGAGTTTCTAATTCAGTTAACCATTTTAAACCCTAGTTAACTTATTTTAGATTTTTATAAGTTAATATAATATTATATTAACTCCGAAGCACGACAAATCACTTCGTCATTTCCAAGCACGACACAGCAGCTTACCAAAATAATTTGTCGAGACGCTTCTCGGTGAAATCGTCGGAAGCACGACAAATCATTTTGTCCATGTAAGCACGACTAAGCTGTTAGGTTTGTATGTGACGCGAACATGCAATCAAATTACATAAATAAAGTGGAAGCGCGATAAATCGAATTTTAAAATTTTATACAAACCATCACCATGATCAATCTATGTGCTCAATTAACGATATAAACGAAAGAGATAGAGATAAAAATTATACCCTCGTAGAACCGTGCTTCCTCGGGTACAAGTTCACCTCCAATTCCTTCGCGTTCTCTTTGAATTCCACCGACTAAATTCCTTTGCTTGATCAACGTTAGCTACCCATATATTTGGCCTCTAGAGGTGATCCACCAAGGAAGAATAGTTATTCAAGAATATGGGTGTTGGCAAAACCCTAGTTTCTATCTCTATAGAAATTGTAAGTACTCTCCACAATCTAATGCAAGAGTGTGTAACCCTAATCTATGATAAGACTTCTCTTATTTATAGATGTAGGAAAACCCTTCCCTAAACTATTTAGGATTAGGGTTTCTTTTCTAATTAAACTCCTTAATTAATTATGCTCCTAATTCAATTAGGAATTCATGAGAGAGTACTTCTATTAATTAATTCCCAATCCCTATTAGGAATTAAATAATAGTAATAGTAATAATAATAATAAGACTCCTATTATTAATTTATATTTAATATTTCCAAAATATTAATTAAGCTATTTAATTTATTCTATCTCCATAGACTAAATTAAATACACTTAACTTATTATTACAATTATGTCATTTACTTCTTAAATAAATATTTCCCTTTTGCGGTGTGACCCTTTAGGTTCTCCATATTAATCCTGTTGTGAATAAATCAATTAGAACAATTCTAATCTTATTTAAATAAATAAATTAAACTATTTAATTCATTTAAATAAATAATATTTATTCTACAATAAGGGTAAGCCCCCTTAGCGATCAACGACTTTTCAAATAATATAGATTTCAACATTAATCACAAAAGAACCTTTCAGTGAATAGTTACCGTACAATTCAATCCTTCTACCATACAATGTTTCAATTAAATATAAGACATGGATTTACTGTCAAGTCTTATTTTATTTAATTATATGTATTTCGATTCCCAAATGCACAACTCTAAATAATACAAATTAGAAACTCCTTTCTAATTTCATTCTGCCTTGGCCAAGGACTACTGAGTTATCATTTATCGAATCACATAGGACATTCACATCTTTTACTAGACGTGGTAGATTCTTTGTTGATCATTCACCTATCTCTATATACAACTTATTATACCCAATCATACCCTTTGATATACCCTAAAGGTCTTAAGGGACATGTCAAAGTATAACTCATCATACACAAGATACTATGATGATCTCAAGTCCAAGGATTGCTTGTACTACTATCACTAGAGGAATTCTTATTGACAGGCGAGTAAAACTCCATTAGGTATTCCTTAGCGAGCCACGTTCAGTGAACTTATTCTCCAATAAGCACCTACATACTTGCTTTAGTGTCTCCACACAAATAATTATGAGATCAATTATCCTCTTCTTAAGAGCAAGCAACATATGTACTAATCTATCCGATTCACTAATCCCCTTTTTAGTAATCCAACGATTAGGAACGATTTTAGTTTGTGAGCTATCTTGAATTTAGATCTCATTAGCATGATCACCATCATGATTCTAAAAGCATTGCTCAAAACTATGGGTTTATCACATTTAATATAACAGCACTATATAGATAAAGTAAAATGCCTTTAATAACCGAATAAGATTACAAAGTATATGCTACATCATATCAAATATGATTGGCTTGCGTGCATACAACTTTCATAAGCAGCTACAGAAAAAAAAATTATTTGACCGAATTCTTTAATAAAATATACAATCACATAACACAAAGTCGGAACATAAAATTTCATTTAATAAACACATAATTTCCATATACAAATCTTATTAGGGTTCGAAATATTACATTCACCCCTACTAATAAGAATTTCATCCTCGAAATTACAGTATAGATTACAAAAACAAGTGTGGGTAGTTGTCTCGCATTTTACTCTCGAGCTCCCACGTAGCTTCTTCTATGTTTTGATTCCTCCAAATGACTTTGACTGAAGGTATCACTTTATTCCGTAGATTTTGCTCTTTCCTATCTATGATTTCAATAGAAACTTCTTCATATGATAAATCTTTCTCGATCTGAATAGGCTCATAATCTATAACGTGTTTATAATCGGGTTTGTATGGTCGTAACACGGACACATGAAACACGTTATGGATATGTTCTAACTCAGGAGGTAGGGCTACCTCATAGGCTTCCTCACCTATCCTCCTTAATATCTGAAATGGTCCAATGAATCTCGGACTCAATTTTCCTTTCTTGCCGAAACGTATTTTGCCTTTCCACGGAGAAACTTTTAAAAACACATGACTACCGACATCGAAATTTTGTAGCTTCATGTGTTGATCCGCATACTTCTTCTGTCGATCTTGAGACGCTTGTAATCTTCCTCGAATATTCGAACTACCTCAGCAGTTTGTTGAACTATTTCGGGTCCTAGCATTTGTCGCTCACCGACCTCGTCCCAACATAAAGGCGTCCTACATTTCCTTCCATACAAAGCTTCAAATGGTGGCATTCCTATGCTGGCATGATAACTATTGTTGTAGGCAAACTCTACCAAAGGTAACTGATCTTCCCAACTTCCCTTGAAGTCTATGATGCAAGTTCGCAACATGTCCTCCAATGTTTGAATTGTTCTCTCACTCTGACCGTCGGTTTGTGGGTAATAAGTTGTGCTTAATCTCAACTGGGTTCCTAAATGTTTCTGGAGGCTTGTCCAAAAATTTGATGTAAATCATGGATCTTGGTCTGATACTATAGAAACAGGGACTCCATGTCTAGAAATAACTTCATTGATGTAAATTTTGGCTAACTGGTCAAGACTGAAATTGCCTTTTATGGGTAGAAAATGAGCTAACTTGGTAAGACGATCTATAATTACCCAAATGGCATTGTGACCTTTATGTGTGTTTGGAAGGCCCACTACGAAATCCATGGTAATATGTTCCCATTTCCACTCAGGAATTTTTAAAGGTTATAGTAATCCACTCGGTTTCTTATGTTCAGCTTTAACTCTCTGACACGTTAAACATTTACTTACCCATTTCGCTATTTCTCTTTTCATGTTAGACCACCAAAAGTGTCGGCTTAAATCTTTGTACATTTTTGTACTACCTGGATACACGGCGAACTTAGAACTATGGGCTTCATTCAGTATTTCATCTTCTAGTTCTTGTACTGAGGGTACCCAAATTCTATCTTCGTACCTCAGTACCCCATCCTTGTCCATTCTGAATTTGATATTCTTTTTATGAGTTATTTTGGCCTTACACTTCTGACACTCTACATCTGTCTCCTGTAGTTCCTTGACTCTATCCAACAAAGTCAAACTACTCTCCACAACGAATAACTTCTGGGTAGAATTAGCTGGAACTCTTACCTCAATTTCAAGTTTGTCAAACTCTTTTATCAGTACCTCGTTGTTAGTTATTACATTCAACTTCTCTTGGTTCTTCCTACTTAACGCATCTGCTATGACGTTGGCTTTCCCGGGGTGATATAAGATTTCACAGTCAAAACCCTTTATTAACTCTAGCCATCTCCTCTGCCTCATATTTAACTCCTTCTGTGTGAAAATATACTTCAGACTCTTGTGATCTGTGTATATTTCACACTTTTCCCCATACAAGTAATGCCTTCAAATTTTCAAGGCAAATACTACAGCGGCTAACTCAAGATCATGCGTAGGATACCTCTTCTCATAATCTTTGAGTTGTCATGATGCATACGCAATCACCTTCCCATGTTGCATCAACACACAACCTAATCCCTTGTGTGATGCATCACTATAAACGACAAGGCCTCCTATATCATCTGGTAAAGATAACACTGGTGCCATGCTCAATCGTTTCTCGGAAGCTTTCTTCACAAATATCTGTCCAGACGTACTTTACCGTCTTTCGAGTTAAATTGGTTAGTGGGGTTGCTATTTTTGAAAAATCTTGTATAAAACGCCGATAGTACCTTGCTAAATTGAGAAAACTTCTTACTTCTGTTGGAGTTGTTGGTTGTTCCCAATTAATAACCGTCTCTATCTTTACTAGATCCACCGCTATTCCATTCTTGTCAATTACATGACCTAAGAACTAGACTCATTCCAACCAGAACTCACACTTGGAAAACTTGCGTAAAGTTATTCCTTTCGTAATATCTCCAATACGCTTCTTAAGTGTTCAGCATGCTCCTCCTTTGTTCTCGAGTATACTAAAATAGCATCGATTGAACACTAAGACATATTTGTCTAAGCATGGTTTACACGCTTCCGATGGCAGTCAATCATTGCATTATGATTAACCAACCAATCCATGCCTAAGATTATATCGAATTCCCCTAGCTGTATAGGAAAGAGGTTCACAAGAAACTTGTTTCTCTTAATCTCTATGTTACAATCTTTATATACAATTTTAACGGAAATTATCTCTCTATTTGCAATTTCCATATTGAAAGGTATGTCTAAATCTTCGCATGGCATTTTCAAGTTTTTAGCAAAGCTATGAGACACGAATGAACAAGTAGCACCAGAGTCGAATAACACATATGCATTTAAAGTGTCGATATGGATGATGCCTGTCACCACGTCCTGTGAAGCAACAGCATCCCTCATCGTCATATTAAATGTTCTGGCGGTTGGTGTGACGCCCCCGAATCCGGGTTACCTTATCCACGAATTCGGTGCATCACTGTGCCACTCATATATCAATCTAACAACAACTTATTGCGGAATAATAAAAATATTAACATTGATATGATATAAATATTGTCGTCCCAAGCCTCGAAACCATAACTAAAACATAATCTTACTACAAGAATGTAATTACAATGATATTACAACAAATCCTAATCTAGTACCAGGCACGAAAACCTTAAATAAAACACTTATGACCAAGGTTGAATAAATACCATGATCCTTTACAATATCTCATGTGTGAACGCAAGGTTCAGATTCTGACTTTATCCAATCCCTGAATATTCGCAAGGTTATTCAATCACCAATACATTCGTTATAAAAATGTCCTTTATACATCATCGTCATTCCTGTAGTTTACTAAAACAGGTAACTAACATAGCCTCATCTTACTACTATAATGGATAACCTCCATTTATAACTCAAGGTTTACATAGACAAATTCGCGTACATCATATACCGTCATCACAGCTAATTAATTACAATAAAGAGATATTTAGCAACCTTCCTGTTTCCATGCATCTCTAATTTTTATCACCACGATATCAAGATAATTGCATTGCATCGTAAAATCTGCAAAAGTTTTATTTTTGCAAGAATGAGCACGACGGCTCAGCAAGAACTAACAGTTTTCACATTTCATGCTTCACGTAACACATAAGTTTGCATTTATCCATGGATCATGATTCTCATACTATGCATCTTACTCATGCATTATAAATCTTATGCAATTCATCTGTATACATGTATCATGTATCTCATAGCATACTTCATACATCTCACATTATATATTCACAATAGTTCAAGTCCCACATAGAACAATATAGTCACATAATTGCACATTGTGCACAATTTAATCATGCTCGCATATACTCCTCATAATAATGAAAGATTTAGTAATCAAGTCATGTACATCAATACATTTAAACAAGTTAACAAGTTACTGAAAGAACTTGCCTTTAAGCGTTCCTTGCCAAATTATGATGGCTCGTCCTTCAAATATCCTACACAATTTATTTAACAATAAAATACCAATTAGCCACTAAAAAGTCTTCATATAATGGTTTATAATATAAACCCACTTCATATCTCATAATAACCATATTTTAGAACTTAGAACATCATTTTACAGGGTCGGGGGCATCACGTGTGCAAATGCGCATGCCCGACGCCCTCCGATTGACCCCAATTACGCATCAGTCCTATAAATGGCTAATTTAGGCCATGATACAGTCTCAAATCGAAAAACTTAAAGAACAAAAGTTGTAGGGCTACTCGTTCTCTTTCCGAATCATCTTGAATCATCTCAATCCGAGTTCGTATGCAAAAGTTATGGACATTTTACTAAAGGATGTCGAAGCTGTTTTGCCTAGTGTCTGTGGCCAGCGTCGGGGCGCTCAAAATGGCCTATGGCCAGCGTCGGGGCGCTATAACCAGTAGCTGAGCTCGTGGCCAGTTCGTTTTGCTTCCCAGAATGCTCTGTTTTTGGTGTTCTAGATCTATCTTGCTTCCAATCACCATAACTCCCTCAATACACGTTCAAATTGGTCCGTTCCAGACTCTATGGACTCCTAAGACATAGGGCTACAACATATTAAAAATTCAGAGTTATCCATTAACATTAACATGGCCAAATCTTAGGCTAAAGTATCAACTCATGTTTTATTTTCGTGTTCTTGGTGTTCTTCGTGTTCTTCACTAGGATCATCACCAAATCTTCGTTTTAACTCCTTTTTACTCCATTCCAACTGGGTTAACTTCGTAACCCATGGAAGTATAACATCATAGCAACAAATAAATTAAATAAACACAAAGTCATAGCCATAAGTCCTCTAAATCGTCCAAAAGTCCATGTTCTTGTTCAAAGTTCATTGTTCTTCATGTTCTTCATCCTCCTTAAGCATAGGTACGGATTTATTGCGTTTTTGTTCCACTTTGATATTATTAATGGCTTATATAACCTCTTAACAACATTTACAAACAATCACCACAAACAAAAACACCAAGAATCGCCACAAATCCGACCCACAAGCTTAAGAGCTCAAAACTAAGAAAAACTTGAAAAACTCAATAAGAAATCGAATGGAACGGATTTGATTGGTGTTTACCTCTATAAATCCTTCCTAGATGATTAAGAAGCTCGGCTAGGATTGATTTTGAAGGTCCTCCTTGCTTGGATTCCCTTCTTCTTCCTCCCGTGCCTCCTTCTTCTTCCTCCTTCCATTTTTCCGGCGAACTTCCGGCGACTCCTCTTCCTTTTTCCGGCGAGCTCTCTCACTCTCACTCTCTCTCTCTGCAGAATTTGAAATGAGTTTGAATGGGGAGCTGATGGTTTGCAACAGAGAAATGAAGTTGTTGAACTATTTGGGAGAGTGGAGGAGTAAATTTGGGAAGAAAAAATGAGTTTGTGGGTTAATGGCTCAAGGTGGCCAATTTTTTTTTCAACATTGCCGGCAATAGCTCTCCCTCCTTGCAATTTGATTGGTCCAAAATGAGGGATTGGTTCCCTCTTGAAGTGACAAGCCAAAATAAATACCTGAATACCCTAAAATTATATCCGAAAACTCCCACTTTTGTACCAAAACTTCTAAATAACTTTACTCAAAATTAAAATGGGTACTCCCATAAATATTGGGATGGGTAAAAATAATTATTATGGAATTTATCCAAATATTCGGAACACCCATATTATACATTTCGGATACGGATAAAATCACGTATCAGCTCAAATAAAATTTCCGACGCTTGGAAAAATTATTCGTGCGCATACACGTATTTATGAAATTTATTAAAATCGAAAAAGTCACAAAAATATTATGGCGTGAATAGTGCCTCGAGAAACATGCCCCGTGAATAGTGATTTTGCGATCTTTCGCAAAATCAATTATTCACTCCTACGATTCAATAACGCATAAAATTTCATACGTTGACATCATCCAGGTTATAAAATAACCTTTAAACATGTCACACAAAAATAATATTTAACCCATTTAATAATATTAATAAACCAAAATCACAAGGGTATTCACGATTTGCGATCGCTACTTTTCCCGATTAACTCCCCATAATAATATACATCAACGTGCATATAACCCACCCATAATTTGGGTTAGTGCCTTTACCTCAAATAACTCGTTCAATAATATTATCCTCCAACTATTTATTTAATCCAATAAATAGTACTCTAGCGATATTTCTCGAAACCACCAAATTAACTAATACGAAAACTTTCATACTTACTAATCGTCTACACATAATCTAGATTATAATATAACCTTTAAACTCTTAACACATAATATTATTAATAAAAGTCCATTTTATTCAATAATATCCATAAGCTCGAATTACCAAGCTACCCACGACTCGCGATCGTTACAATAATTAACTATTAACTCATTCATTTTGAATCTACGTATATATTTCACATTTATATATACATATTAAGCTCACCAATAAAAATCACATAAATATATATAACACATATATATTCAAACTCGACACGTCTCATAATAAGAATTATTCTATATTAAATTCTTATTATAATTATTCTCAAAAATCTGGGTTGTCACAGTTGGACGACTCTGACTTCCAGCTCCTACTACTGTTGGTTTGAGGGTGTTGTTTGTGGTTTGATTTCCTCCCCCGGTTTAGTTCCTATTCCTTGGACAATTTCTAGATATGTAACCCGTTGCGCCACAATTATAACACTTATAATTCTGATTGCCCTAATTGGTGTTATTATTACTCTTCTTGGGACAATCATTGGAATAATGTCCCTCCTGACCACAGCTGTAACAGGTAACCACCTTCCTACGACATACTCCCAGATGGTTCTTTCCATACGTGACACAACGTTCCATCTTCTTATTCTAGTTTCTATTGGTAGTGTTGTTGTTATTGTAATTATTCCCCGTTTTCCCAAAGTTAGTAGAAAAAGTGGTATCCCACTTCCTCTTGTTGTTATTATTACCCCTTATACTGACTTCTCCCTTGAATTTTCCCCCTTCATTCTGACTCCTCTTATCCTTAGGAATTTGAGAAGATTTTCATTCTCGGTCTCGGCTATGATAGCCTTCTCAAGAATTTCTGAAAACGTCTTCAACTGGAATATTGATATTCTACTCCTTATTTGAGGTTTCAACCCTTCCTCAAACCTCCTAGTTTTTCTTGTCTCAGAGTTTACTTGATGTGGGGAAATACGGGACAATTCGTTAAACTTGGCTGTATACTGAGATACAGTCAATTCCCCTTGTTTTAGCCCTAGGAATTTAACCTTCATTCGGTCTTGCATGGTTTGCGGAAAGTAATTTTCAAAGAATAGTTCTTTGAATCTTACCCAAGGAATTACCCCTTCACCGGCCCTCGTTTTTGTTGTTTCCCACCAGAAGTTTGCCTCACCTTTTAGGAAAAAGGTAGCAAAGATTATCTTTTGTTCCTCACTTACGTTTGTTACAGTAAAGAACTTTTTCATTTCAGTTACCTAAGTTTGGGCTTCAACTTCATCCATAGTTCCCTTAAACTCAGGTGGTTCGACTGTTTTAAAATCTTTAAACGCTGACCTATGTGGATTGTTTGTGTTGGGTGGTGTGGTGGATGACCCTGTAAGGCTCCTAATAGTATGTCTACTAGTTGTTGGGTGGGGTTTGGTTCATTAGTCTCATTTCTGGTCTGGTTTCTTCGTCCTGATGCCATGATTCTAAAAATAAAGAAAAGACAAGTATAAATACAAGTATATAATACACATAGAATTAACAATTTGATCTGTACAAACACAACTTGTATATCACATGCGGAACGTTTACATATTCGACTAGTGGTTTATACTACCACTAGTTAGTACAGAGGATTCCCTATTTTACAACCCAAAATCTTTATAATACAAACTACGGAAAATAAACTTAAGTACTAAACTAGACTGAACGATCACACGCCTCTTTATAGGCATCCTGGACCATGTGGCATACCACTGATCGATCTATCATATAATCTAACTTCCTCTCCTCCACGGGATACCTAAGCACCCGACGCTCTAAGTCTTCGAATGTATCCCGACATCCCATGTCAGCTTAGTATAAATGCATATGTGCATCCTGCTTTTCCTTGTGAGTACTTTGGAGGAGTGTCCTAAGACGGCGAGTAGTACCCCTCTCACTTTCCAACAAACTTTCAGCTACGTATGCCCGAAAGTTAGCAGCCTCTAGGTCTTCGGTTGACTACTGTACTAACCCCGTAATTATCTCCTCGTGTCTATCAACACTCATTATCCGACTCGCTCCAATTTTCTCATTAGGATCAGGATCTACTAGCTGTCCATCTATAAGATGTTCAGCCTCCTCAACATCTAGTATCTCCTGGTCATGTAGGAGTTCTTCCTCCTCAGGTTCCTCCTCAGGATCCTCCTCCTCTGGTGCTTCCAATGCTGGATATATCTCTTCTAGATCTTCTTCTGACTCACTCTCTGATAACCACCCTACCATGGGTTGATCTATAACTGGGAGGTCATTCCAATTTGTCTTTGACATCCTACAAAAGAATTTTAGTTGTTTAGTATTAGAGCGAAGCAAATTTACACATAATATAAAGCTTTTAAGATTATTTTATGTATAATTAAGTATTTTTTTACGGACTCAACGACTATATCCTAAGGTAATTCCTAACTACCTTAGAGTTATAATCTACAGCTCTGATACCAACCTGTGACGCCCCCAAATTCTCTACACTCCTTGTAGCAGATTTGGTGCTCACGTAAAATTATTTAACTATAAATATTCGATAATATATGACTTCTATCTATCCAAGGTTCACAGTATCCCATAACAGATACTAGTTCTTGCCAGAACGTTATCTGTGTTTGGATACCCTCACTGGGATGTATAGATTCATATCTCATGAATACCTCTTTCATATCGATATTCCCTATCTATTTGACATTCACAGTATTAACGATAAGATTGTCCATAGAATTGAGGGGTACATTCCGGTAAAGGTGGCACCTTACCGGCATTCATTAAGTGTAACCTCAGAGCTTATAGGACTTTCAATATCATTCAAATACCCGCATTCAGATGTATAGTTCATATAAATACTGTATTTACTTAGTACAACTATCCTAAACAATGTACAGATCAGAGTATAACGCATTCGATATAATAAAGGATGATAATATATTTCATATCATTAAGTTCGGTTACATCGTTCTCAGTACTGAGTTATTACAATAAAGCCTATAATAGACTTGAATTATTCAAAACAGTAATTAAAACTAATTAACATAGCCTTTTCCTTTGTTTGTCCCAATAGTGCTGAGATTATCATTTAAAACTGCAAAAAAAGATATATGCAAGAATGAGCTACAAATGCTCAGCAGGTTCATTTGAAAACGTAAACACAATGTGTTTGATTTGAAAAGATGTCAACGATGTATTACTGAGGGTTCAGTACATGAACCATGTGTTTCAATCAGTTCTATCAGTCTTCAATGACTTAGAAAAGCTTGATTTCGGATATTTGGCAGGGGATCAGCCTAACTAATATCCTAGAAGTATGCATATCATCCTATAATTTGTGTTGATATATAATCAACATTTATCACCTTACATCAAGGTGTTTCAGTTCACCTTACATCAAGGTGTTCCATTTCTCAATATAAGATGTCGTACCAAAACAATTTGGTTTGACACAACAATTTAAGCTCCACCAAGCAATATATGAATAATGATTCATTTCTTAAGTTATGCTGAATAAGAAGCAATAACTTTGTAACAATTGATAGCAAGATGTATAATACTTGCTTAAATATAACAAGGTTAAAAGACTTGCCTTAGCGTAGTACGTTAAGTTCACATTGTTTATCAACGTTGGGTAGTCTATTTATGTTTATTCATATCAATAATAAACATTAGAATTTATAATAATACTTATCTAATTAAACTAGACAAGTTTCATGAAGGTTCGACGTCGATTCGGTATCTCAGCCGCGACTTTAGAGAGCTAAAAACATATGTTGTTCAATAAAACTTCATTTGAAAGCTTAAATATTAATCTAGATAATTTAATTATTATTTATGTAAAGACACTAAAGCAAGTATGTAGGTGCTTATTGGAGAATAAGTTCACTGAACGTGACTCGCTAAGGAATACCTAATGGAGTTTTACTCGCCTGTCAATAGAAATTCCTCTAGTGATAGTAGTACAAGTGATCCTTGGACTTGAGATCATCATAGTATCTTGTGTATGATGAGTTATACTTTAACATGTCCCTTAAGACCTTTAGGGTATATCAAAGGGTATGATTGGGTATAATAAGTTCTACATGGAGATAGGTGAATGATCAACAAATAATCTACCACGTCTAGTAAAAGATGTGAATGTCCTATGTGATTCGATAAATGACAACTCAGTAGTCCTTGGCCAAGGCAGAATGAAATTAGAAAGGAGTTTCTAATTTGCATTATTTAGAGTTGTGCATTTGGGAATCGAAATACATATAATTAAATAAAATAAGACTTGACAGTAAATTCATGTCTTATATTTAATTGGAACATTGTATGGTACAAGGATTGAATTATACGGTAACTATGCACTGAAAGGTTCTTTTGTGATTAATGTTGAAATCTATATTATCTGGAAAGTCGTTGATTGCTAAGGGGGCTTACCCTTATTATAGAATAAATATTATTTATTTAAATGAATTAAATAGTTTAATTTATTTATTTAAATAAGATTAGAATTGTTCTAATTAATTTATTCACAACCAGTTTAATATGGAGAACCTAAAGGGTCACACCGCAAAAGAAAAATATTTATTTAAGAAGTAAATGGCATAATTGTAATAATAAGTTAAGTGTATTTAATTTAGTCTATGGAGATAGAATAAATTAAATAGCTTAATATTTATTATTTAATATTTTGGAAATATTAAATATAAATTCATAAGAGGAGTCTTATTATTATTATTACTATTACTATTATTTAATTCCTAATAGGGATTGGGAATTAATTAATAGAAGTACTCTCCCATGAATTTCTAATTAGATTAGGAGCATAATTAATTAAAGGAGTTTAATTATAATAGAAACCCTAATCCTAAATAGTTTAGGGAATGGTTTTCCTACATCTATAAATAAGAGGAGTTTTATCATAAATTAGGGTTACACGCTCTTGCATAAGAACAGTGGAGAGTACTTGTAATTTCTATAGAGATAGAAACTAGGGTTTTGCCAATACCCAACTTCTTGAATACCTATTCTTCCTTGGTGGATCACCTCTAGAGGCCAAACACTTGGGTGGCTAACGTTGACCAAAGAAAGGAATCTCATCGATGGAATTCGAGGAGAACGCGAAGTACTAGGAGTTGAACTTGTATCCGAGGAAGCTTTGATCTACGAGGGTATAATTCTTATTCTCTTTCTCTTTCGTTTAATTGATAATTGAACACAAGGATAGATCATGGTGATGGCTTGTATTAAAATTTTCAAATCCGTTTTATCATGCTTCCACTCTATTTATATAATTTGATTGCATGCTTGCATTATATACAAACCTAACAAATTCGGTATCTCGGTCGCGACTTTAGAGAGCTAAACACATAGGTTGTTCAATAAAATTTCATTTGGAAGCTTAAATATTAATTTAAATAATTTAATTATTATTTATAACATTTTTAGAAGCTTAACCTTATTTTTAAATAATTTTTATAAGCTTAGAAATATTTTTAAATAATTTTACAAGCTTAGAAATATTTTTAAATGATTTCATTATTATTTAGAATATTTTTAAAACATTTAATATGTTATTTAAATGATTTATTTATCATTTAGAATAATTATAGATACGTAAAATATTATTTAAATGATTTATTTATCATTTATAATATTTTTAAAGAGATAGAATATTATTTAAATTATTATTTTATCATTAATAATATTTTTAGAATTTATTTTATCATTTAAATGATGTAATTATTAATTATAATAATTTTTTAAACTTAGTTTAATATTTAAATGATTTAATTATCATTTATAATATTTTTAAATACTTAGTATATTATTTAAAATAATTTATTTATTATTTATAATAATTTTGGAAAGTTAGTAATATTTTTAAATGATTTAATTATCATTTAAACTAATTTAAATACATTAATATCATTTTTAAATTATTTATTTAATATATTTATTAAATAATTTAATATTAAATTAAATTAAATAATTATAAAAAAAATTATTAGAATGTTAAAAATTATTAAATATAATTAAAAATGAATTTTTAATATTTAATTATTAATTAATATGAATTGTTTAATATTTATTTATAATTTATTTAATTATTTTTATTAATTTTTATTTAAAATCGTCGCAAAAGAGCTATAGTTTTTGGGAATGAGGATGAAGACTGTCGCTAAAGGTGTTCTTCATTGAAGAACAGCCGGTCAATGTTGGGCAGTGACTTTTGATCATAAATTTCTCTTTGATGCTTTAATGTTTGTGTTTAATTCTTGTTTGTAGTTATACCTAGTATGGCAGTTTACAACGACATATGAAAGTTAAACTTAAACAACATCAATTGAAGCTCTAATAATCGGGTCAAACTAGTAGGGTTGCAACTGCTTTTGAGTTTCTAGGTAACTCAGAAACTCAGTGGTCATGGTCGGTCAAAGCTATTTGACCATTAATAACTTTCGTTCCTTGTTAGCTTTATGTGTTTAATTGATTTGTAATTTTAGATTACATGAAAAAGAACGATTACAAACATCAAAACCTCATAAATTATATCATATGGCCAAGATCTAGGCAGGTCAAAAGCTTGTCAGACACTGTCAGAGTTGTTCTTCGCTTTTTTGGGTTGCCCAGAAACAGAACGCTCATGGTCGGTCAATAGGTTTTGACCATTAATATCTTCCTACTGTGAGATATTTTTAGCCTTCTACCAATTGGATATCATAGATAACATGGCATACTACCAATTCATGCTTCAAAATACATTAAACAAACAACTTAAGCCGATCAAAAACTCTGACAAAAAGCCTTGTCAAGCTGTTCTTGACTGCCAAGAAACAGTTTGAGTTTTTCACCAAATTCGACCCTTTAAATGTTATGGATACTTGTTTAACCAACCCAGATCATCATATAACATGTTTACACATAATCCTAAACATCTAAAACATAAAATTATTGCAGGCTTGAAGATCTAGCATAAAAATGAGGGTTTTGCACCTTTTTCTCAAGTTTTTGATTTCTGGCTTTTGATTCTGATCTTACACTTGTAGAGGCTTAATATGGTATGATTATAAGTGTTTAGGCTTTGTAAATTTGTAGGTCTAATGGTCAGTTTGATGTTCTATTTATAGCATTTGTAAATTAGGGTTTCTTTAGTCTTTTCTCACATTTTTGCCTCCAAAAATATCTTGCCAACTTAACCTGTGTTGTTTTCCATCTGATCTAATTCACCTACTTATGCTGGAGTGTGTTGAGCACAAGCTTGCACACTCCTAGCTCAATTTCTATTGGTTTAAATTTTATTTTTGATTTATTTCCTTACTAATTAAAATTAGATTTTTGCTAATCATGTTTAGGATGTTTAATTATATTTAGTGATACCTTAATTAAGGTTATATATTATAATTAAGGTTTTACATTTCATAAATTAAAGTTTAGATAACCTAATTAGGATTAGGGTTTCATAATTAGGGTTTAGGGTTTCCTAATTCATGAATTAGGGTTTAGGGTTTCCTAATTCATGAATTAGGGTTTAAATCTTTCGATTAGGGTTTTAATCTAAGTTAAATGATTCCTAATTAATGTCATGATTTATTACTTAGAATCTAATTATATCAATTAGAATTCTTGTGTAATAATTAGGGTTTTGATTTACCAATTCGGACAACTTTTACCAATTAGGCTTTTCAAATTAGAGTTTCTAATTCAGTTTACCATTTTAAACCCTAGTTAACTTATTTTAGATTTTTATCAGTTAATATAATATTATATTAACTCCGAAGCATGACGAATCACTTCTTCATTTCCAAGCACGACACAGCAGCTTACCAAAATAATTTGTCGAGACGCTTCTCGATGAAATCGTCGGAAGCACGACAAATCATTTTGTCCGTGTAAGCATGACTAAGCAGCTTCAAAAAAAAAATTTATTTGACCGAATTCTTTAATAAAATATACAATCACATAACACAAAGTCGGAACATAAAATTTCATTTAATAAACACATAATTTACATATACAAATCTTATTAAGGTTCGGAATATTACATTGCATCCGTCGCCGCAGCGAGGGGCAAAACAGGGAAATGAACGGAGCTCACGCCGCAGCGACGCTTCCAAGCACTAAGCTTGGCGTTGCAGCGCCACGTGGTAGAAGACGGGAAACGGAGCTCACGCTGCAGCGTGGCTTCTAATGCTAAGGTTCACGCCGCAGCGACGCCACGCGGCAGAGGCCGGACACGAGACTCACGCTGCAGCGTGAGCTCTAGCAATGAGCCTCACGCCGCAGCGTCAGTTCCGTGTCTGGATTGGGTCGGGACAGGTCGGGTCGGACCTAATGAATTCTTTTCAGCGAGTCTAAAACTTATAATTTTGTACAAAATGATTAAACAAGTTAGTTATTTATACCTTGTTAAGCCTTAATTGCTTAATTATTAAGTGTCAACCAAATTGGTATTGTCTTAAGGCGTAAATTGAGTAACTTGGATGCAACTTACGTTTGGCTTCCAGGGGGTGCTGCCTCCTTAGACCCCCGTCAGCTCACCGGCGAGCTGGGAAGCCGCTCGCTCACCGGGGAGCGAGACCCCCGACTGGGTAATCGTAGTGGCAATTAATGTGTTTTAATGATGCTATGTCTGTTTTAAACCTAGTCTTTATATGACTGATTGTTATACGAATATGTATTTACATGTGTAGGATATTAAGGAGCATGTGTTGTAATATTGTAGCAGCGCATCAGGCAAGTTTCTAAACCTTATGCACTATTTTTATTTCGTGCAAACAAGTATATGTTAGGCAAGTTTCCTAACGCTTGTCTAACCCTTGTGTTGGGCAAGTTTCCTTACCCTAACTCGATTTAATATTGGGCAGGTTTTTTTCAACCGTACAACTTTTGTTTATTATGCGAGTTATTTATTGATTGAGCAATCATTCTATATTATTGCAAGTTCCTTACTCAACTATTTTTATTTGAGCAAGTTTCCTATTTTATACAAATGTTGTATATTGTTGCAAGTTTCACGACTCAAATGGAGCTATTACTTTCAAATTATATTAGTGGATTAATTATTGTAAATTACTCCACATCAAAGATAATTATTGATATTCGCACCTTGTGCATTTGAATTCATGATCTGTTGTTGGACTGTAAAATGTAAGTTCTTCATTCATGAACTGTTTAAGGAAATAGTCTACGCTATTTGTTTCGGCTAGACATGTACAGGTTATTATTTTTAAAAGCCATCCAAACCGATTATTGGTATGGATTCTCGGACTGAGAGAGCAACCCTTATTTAGGGGATTTTAATGTGTCGGTTATTCGATGCAGTCAGAGTTAAATGTTATGCATATACATAGGGTACGAGAGGCTGATCCCCTCGAGTACTACTGACGGGCCAGACGTTTAAAAAGGTTAGTTGAATGACTGATCCTTTGGCCAAAAAGTTCATGGTCTATTGGACCACTCAGCAGTAAATAATCAATATTCATTATTTCATTTGAACTTTGATTATATTGTCAGCTATTTCTTCAATGTTCTTAAATTGTTGAACTATGCGATTATTATTCTCATTCATTCATGATATATCTTCCTTATTCATTTTAAACTTGCTGAGTAAAGTAGTTGTTCACTCTTGCTATATCATGAACCTATTGCAGTTAAGCCGGGGGGGAGTTCCAAAACGGACAAAGGTAAAGGAAAGCTTAAGGAATAGTTATATGTACTATCCCGTTATATAATCGTGGAATCGTTTTGTATTATTATTGTATTCCGTGATGTATTTATTTAAGGTTATAGACCTTGGGACCGTAGTAAACCTTTTGTAATGAACAACATATGTTTATTTATTCCGCATTAGTTGATTTATGTTGTTTAGAGGTGTATGAATGTACTTTATCGTGAGCACCAAATTCGAGGTATTGATACCTGAATTTAGAGGTGCACATAACCACCCAGTCCAAGATTATACTCTAATCGACTTTGGAAATCTCAAATGATAATATATTTATAATACAAAATGAACTCCAATCACAATAATTGATACAATTTGTTAGATCTAGGCTAGATCTACGCAAAAATTACAAAAAAGATTGAATCTTTCACCTTGGAATAAGCCAATTACACCTCCTTAAGCTGAAAATTGGATGAATTCACTCTAATCTGACTAAAAATATGATAAAAATGTAGTAGATCTAGATTGAATTTAATGTTTCTATCTCCAAGATTTTCTTACTTCTCTCTAAAATTCCCTTCTTTTTTTGCTCAAAATTCTCTCCCTTTAAAAAATGGCTAAAAATTGCCTTATATAGGCTCCAGGCCTGGCCACAAGTGTACCTGCGGCTGGCCCAGGTGGGGCCCATCTGCCTTAATTTTTGTGCGGGTATGTCAGTTTTCATGTTATGGGTTAAAATATTCATAACTTTCAATCTGGGAATAGTTGGGAAACATGTCATACCATTCTGAAAAGCTCTTTCCTAGAGTTATACAATGACATAAATTTGACCAATTCCAAATTCGAGAAGATAGAGCAAAAGGCAGAAATGGATCTTCCCATAGATGCGAGTCAGTCAAGCGTCATGCCTTGCATAGTTCGTCAGTTGGTGGTCGTCATAATAGTTTTATATGTTAGCTTTGAGTCTTGCAATCCTCTGCTCGAATGTCTTATTATCGGGGCGAAATGACGCTTTTGCCCTCCATTCAAGGTTAGATAACAAATGCAAAATTTCGGTTGTCTACAGCTAGGGTTGTGCATTTTAAAGTTGTGCATGGACTTATAAAGAGAGGAGGAAGCTGATACAATAGATATACACACTATTGGAAAGGAACACTTGGTGAGAGAATTTCATCAGATTTTTAAGGAGCACACGAAGGCTTGTAATGATTCAAGGCATAGTGTAAAGATTGAATTGTGACAGAGTTTTCTTCTTTACTCTTAGTCTTTTATTCTTGTAATTTGAGGATACTTGTTGGATTATTGATGATGTTTTCTTTTTGTTAATATGAACCAATTCTTTATTTAAGATTGCAATGGAACCCAATGCGTAGTTTAAATTAATTTACTTTCTTTTTGATTATATTGATTATGGAGGAATCGTTTATCATATTTTGTGCTTAATTTATAATTGTCTAATCAACAATTATCTGATAAACTCTAGATGAAATTGGAAAATGAATTCTAAGGTTAGATCTGAATATGATAACATGTGATCTTGTTTATTTTATGGATTGAAAACTCAGTTTGTGTATAGGATAAGAATATACCTATATGCCGCATGTAACTTATTGAGAATTGATGTTTAATGAATTTATTCTTAATTGGGTCACATAGGAATGTAGTGATTTAATTGGAATAGATATTTTTATCTAACTACTTGGAAAATGGTTGTTAAATAATTATGAATTCTCGATTAGCGATTCAATATAATTAATTAATTGGAAAGAGAGTGAAGAGATTTAAGTGAAACATTGGGAAAAATTATAATCTTAATATTTTGTTAATTAGTTAGTTAATTTTAATAATTAGTTCACAACTTTAAATTGCATTTGTTTAAATAAAATCAAATTGATATAAAGTTAGTAATTGGAATAATATTATTAATATATTCCTCATGGGATTGACATTTTACTTACTTTATATTACTTGTTAATCATGTATACTTGCATGTGAATTGCCAATTCCCAAATTGGGCAAACACTGGAGGATAGTGTAATGACCTAGAATTTTGTATAGTGAATTATTAATAGAAATGAGGAATTATTTGAAAATATGGTGTACACTTATGTGTGTATGTGAACTTATGTGATAAGAAGATATGGAAATAGAAAATTCGATAAACAAGAATTGAGAATAAATTAAATATGAGATTATAAATTATGAGAATATGTGACAAGCTTAAGTTAGGAATTAACTAAGCTTGGGAGAATAAGCCTAGTGTGGCTTGAGGAATAATTAAGATGATGGATTAATCAAGTGTGTGATTAATTCATGGAAGAGGATGGGTAATAAAATCCAAGATGATAGTTAATTAATTCTACAATAAAGAATGATTAAGTCCTATTAATTATGTGTTTTGGCTCAATGTGAATTAATATTGGGTGGACTAATGAATGCATGCTTGCATGGGAATTAAATAGCCCAAAACTTTATTTACTAATGAAATTACTAGGGTGACTTTTTGGCCTAATGATTTCATCCTAACACTTAAGTGTGTGAATACCAAATGGAATTGAAATAAGTCCATGCACATGGCCCAATTGTGATCCAACAAAGGGGTCCAACTTCTAGAAGGCACCATGTGGGAAATAGGATAAAAAAAAAAAAGAAACATAGTACTCCATCCTCCCCTAAATCCGGCCAAAGGGCCTAGATAGCAATGATGCCTAATTTTCTTTTATTTGTTTAGCCATGTGATGGAAGTTATGGGCTAGGAGGTAGCCCAAATGTAGCCTAGGTTAACTTTTTACCTAATCTTAGGTGACCATTGGATAAAACAATCTTATGACGGTTAAATACGTGTATTTATACATGTATATGGATATTGTACGTATGGAAATTCTCCTATAAATAGAAGTTCCCAATTCATAAGTGAAGTTGCTTGAAATTTGCTAAGTGTTGTTAGAGAGAAAATAGTGAGAGAGGGAGAAAAAGAAAAACCTAGAGGAAGTTCTTTTAAGTTGGTGGTTCAAGAGGAGTCTTGGAAGAGAAAGAAAGTGGAGGCCTTCTACAAGTTCATCTCCAAGAGAAAAAGAGCTCATAGAAGGTATATTGTTTTATCACTAAACTATTAAGTTTATAAGTATAGTTTAATGTGTAGATAATCTTGCATACTTGGTTGTGGAAGTTTTGTTTGTTGTGGGATCATAAAGGATCCAAAATTATAAGGATGGGTATTGGAAGGAGAATATGTGATTTGTATGCTTTACATGTGTTTTAGGGTTAAATGAACCATAAGAATGCATGTGAGTACGAAACCTAAGTTATAATACTTGAAAACATGAGATTTGATGTTAAATGACATAAAATATGTAAGTTATGTGCTTGATCTAAAAATCTTATATTGAACATCTATAAAATGCAAGAACATTCCAAGTGGAATCATCGAAAACGGGGTTAAAACGAACTCGTGGCGGATCATTTAGTAAAACATGTCAAAAGTGACACCCTAGATTGGAAAAACAATAAGTTTGTCTAGGTAAATATTTTGTAAAATTGTTTAAGAGATCAAATATTGAAGATATGTGAGTTTATGAGATAATGGAAGTGGATTGAACTCATTTGAATAAGAAATGAACAAGTTATGCAAAATTGAATCAAAAGAGGTAGAAATAAAAAATGTTGAACTTGAGCACTCTGCCCTCCAGTGCCGGGGCGTTGGCCCAAGGCATAAACCAAGCACCGGGGCGTTGGGCCGATTTCCCAGTTGACCAAATCTAGGTCAAACCGGGTCGGATCGGGTCAAACCAGTCAGAAGAAGAATATTTTTAAAATATATATGTATATATAATAATAATGATTAAAAATTATTTTTAATTGTAAAATAGAAAAGAATAAACAAATAGAATATCGAATTCAAGTTATTTTATTTGTAAGTGGTAATTAGAAGGATACATGGAAAAAGAGTTAACAAATGAAATAATGATTAATGATTATTCTATTTGTAAAGAATAATAAGTGAATAATTAAAGATTATTCACGAACTTGAAGAGACAGATAGAATAATGAAAATGATTTAAAAGTATATTGATAAAGAATATTGTGTAGTAATGAATGACTAAACAAATGAGTAATAACAAAGACTATTTCACTCGTGTAAGGAAACTACGAAAAGAAATAGATGAACATCAAATACAATGATGAAGACTATTGGTGAAAGGAATAAAGTTATTTTATTTGTGAAGATGTATAATAATCAATAATGTGAAGAAATGCTTACGCAAGTAGAAGTAATAACAATTACCTTACTTGTGGAAGACTAATAAGGGGATTATCTAGTATAGGTGACGAAGAGAGGTGAAGTAAGTAAGATGATGATGAAGGATTCGTGTAAAGTTTATAGAGAAGGAATATGAAGTAATGTTAGGTTGAGGTAAGTGTCATTATACAGTAGAGACTAATTAGTAGAGCAGATTATGACTTATGTAGGTCGACCGGAGTGCACTAAGCTTAAGGAAGGAAAAGCAGTTATATCAGGCAAGTTCCTAACTTACACAACTTTGTATATTATAAAAGTTCCTGATTATTGTGATGAAACCGTGTATATTGCAAGTTTCTTAACTTGTACACTCATTGTTTGGTATAAGTAAACTAGATGTTATATCAATTGCAAGTACTTCTTACTTGTACACTCATATTGTTTCATACAAGTTTATAGATGAAGTAAATATTTGAAAGTAAATTTTTATAACGTGAATAATATCATTTATATGTCTATACTTGAAAAGTTTCCCTAGAAATTACATTTGGAATATTGAGAACCTTAAATTGATTGCAAGAGTAAGTTTATGCTATTTGATTCGGCTAGACTAATGACGACATGAACTGTCGATTAAGATATTTTAAAAGAGATATCCATACCAATTGTTTTAGTGCGGAATTCTTGTATGCTGAGATGAATATTATTGATAAGTCGTGGATTCGACTTGCGCGCACAGATGATTAAATGTTATGCATAACGTAAGGTACGACGAGGCTGATCACCTTATGTACCTGTTTATCCGAAGGCTTTTTAGCAACTATATTGTTAACCTTCTCAGGGTTCAGCGGTCCATAGTGACCCTCAGCCATAAATTATACTTATGTTTTGAATTGAAAGGATTACTCTTATTCAGATATCCAATGTTTGATTATTCAAGAAGTATCTAAGCTTTGAAATTATTGTAACGAATGCGATTTTTTTTTGTGAATAAATAAAAATATTTATTAAGTTATATAAAAATTTTTGTTAATTTATTTATTGAGTACAATAAATAATTTATAAAGTTATGGTGAAAGAATTTATGTTAAATATTATTTAAATATGATTTGATGTGTTTATTCTAATTTAATTTAATAATTAAATTAGATGATTAAATGATTTATTTGAATAAATAATTTATATGAATAAGATAATTTATTTGGTGTTATTGTTATTGGTTAAATAGAATTATTGATTAAATTAGTAAGGTTTAATTGAATTTATTTAATAATAAGTTTAATTAAATTAAAAGTGTGACAATTAAAACTATATAGTAAAATGGATTATTAAAATAAATGGAGAAAGGGTTTTATTTAGATAAACCAAACAAGGCCTTGTGACCCTTGGTTAGTAAAAAGAGTTATTTTTAATTGTAATTGCCAAACATAGCCTTATGGCTTTTTAATTATGTAACTGATGATTTAAAATTAAAGTACGTGATTATATTTTATCAGTTTTTATTTGGAAGCTTCATCAGTTTAATTGTTAAGTATAGAAAAGAAAGAACAGAGCTTTTGAGAGAGAAAGAAAAATTGAGAGTTGAGAGTTCTTTGAATTGAGAAGGAGAAGGAAGTGAATTGCTAAAGCTAAGGAGTTATATTTGTTTAGCTTGAAGGTGTAATTTCTTTTAGATTTTCTTAGAAGTTTAATTCACTATATATGGTTTTCACTTCTTTGAATGTAAATTTGTTAGTTCAATGCATGAATTATTTGATTATAATTGATTCTAAGAATATATTAGAGATTATGTGATGATTATAAATCAATTTGAATGAATTAATCCATGAAAGCATGTTTTAGAATGAAGTTTTTGGTTTTACAGAGTCTTACTTTTATGTATGGCTTATGTGTATGAAATTGATGATTCAATTTGGTTATTAACCGGTGAATTGACATTTGATTATGATTATATGATGAAAAACGAAAAGAATGCAAATAGAATAGATTAAAATGGTTGAGAGATGAATTTACAGTGGTTGATTTCATTGAAATGGCTAAACTATGAATATTTTGTATAAACAGTGAATTTTGGGATTCTAATTAGTTGATTAGGTGTATTATAATGGTTAAATTGGTTAGAAACATGTTGGGTAATTGTTTTCTAGCATGTTGGATGTCTGGGTGTGTTTAATTTGTGTGTTGGATGGTAGAATTCGAAAAATTCTGGCCTAAGTTTTCACTGGTTCGTGAACTGTAGGAGGTGTCTGCCGAGTCTCTCGCCTCGGTGAGAATATTGAACTGTCAATCTTCGCCCCGGCAAAGTCTCGCCCCGGCGAGAATATTGTTAAGAAAATCTTCGCCCCGGCGAGGTCTAGCCCCGGCAAGCTTTTTGTTAAGGAATTTTCCCGCCCCGGCGGTGGAACAGTAACTAAAATTTTAAATTTTTATTTTTCTATGTAATTTTGCTATGATGCTATAAACAAGTTTAAAATTTATATTAAGGTATAAAGTGACTAATAAGATACCACGATAGTTGTTAAGCAAGTACTTAATGATTATCTAATGACAACCGAGATGTTATAATGAAATAGGATAAGATCGAATCTTAAAGTGTATATTGTTCTGTAACTAATTATTGTTACCATTGTATAATCGAAATGTATAGGTCGATTAAAGAACGTGAATTATTTAATCTGTAATCTACGCATGAGGCAAGTTTTCCTCCCTTAAACTTGTTGTTTCCTTTAAAGCAAGTTTATTTTCATTGAGCAAGCTTATTAACCTTAGCTTATTATTATTCAAGCAAGGTTGTTATCATGACAAGTGTTTATATTTACTTCAGTCATTTATTGTTCGATCATTGATCGTTATTCAAACTTCAAACAGAATTTCTATTATACAAACTTTATTGATGAATCAAATGCTTTAGTGACTAGCAAACCCTTATTGATTCAGCTAGTCCTTAGTTGATGAGCGTTCTAAAGACTTAGAATATTTTAAAAATTGTTCCAAACCAAGTTCCTTTTGGTACGGATTCTGGTGCTAAACTGAGATGAACAACCCTAATATAGGGGATTAATTACGCGACAGCGTTAAAATGTGTGTGCACAATACATTGTACAAAGGGCTGATCCCCCTGAGTACGAGATGGATGGTCCATAGTCTATAAGACTGTTAAAAGTTACGGTAGAAATACTTGTTAACCTAGGACATAGTTCGAGGTCTTGTGACCCTCAGATACAATTTTTAAACCTTGAATTCTATAATCAGTTCTTGAGCCAAGTATCCTATTAATCTTTTATATCTCGATTGGTTATTCATTGAATTCAGAAAACTATAATACCTCAGTTGAAATCTATTTCATTAATTATTCAATTGTTATCGTTATTATGATTGTGGGCAATTGTTTGCTCACTCTTGCACTAAAACATTGCAGCTAAGGCAGAGAAATCGGACGAGCCGTCCACGAGTAAAGGCAAGGACAAGATGCTGAAGTAGCGAGAGACCTGTTATTCATTTGATGTTTTCTTGTAACAAGACTTATTTAATTTTATGTTTTAATTCCGCATTTATGCAATAAAGGTTAGATAACCTGGGATTTGCTTGATTAAGAGATTAGAGATGTAACCCCTTTTGTGGGAAGATGATGTATTCAGTTTATTTATATTACCTTTTGCCATGGGTAGTTAGTCATGAATGTATGGTATAGTGAACACCAAATCTGTGGAGGTGAAGTACCCGGATTTGGGGGTGTCACAGGTTGGTATCAGAGCTGATAGGTTATGAACCTTTAGGTGGGGAAAACCTTAGGGTAATAGCCTTTTAGATGATAGAGAATATAGTGGTGATAAACTCTTATCGAGTTTTAAGGAATGGATTACAGAAATTTATAAAAGACAATAAAATGATTATGTGTTATGTGCTTATTTGATAACAAACTTATGTGCTCGCGAGTAGTACCGAGTAGTAATTAAAAACTTGAAATTTTGGTGGCAGGATGACTGATATAGGAGGATCTAGCTAGGCTGGAGAGGAGGAGCCCTGGGATATTCATGTAGTTCGGGAGCAGCTAGTGCAGAGGGAGCCATCCCCATTGATCACAGTTGTAGGTCCCGAGTACAAGCCTGAGACTGATCCTGAGGAGGATCCGGAGGAGATTGAGGAGGAGGAAGAAGACCCTGAGGAGATACCACTATCTTCCTTAGGTATTCAGATGTACGAGCAGGTGTATGATCGCAACATAGAGTTGCAAGATAGAGTGGAGGAGTTAGAGGGGCAGCTGGCTGAGCGATAGACTGTCTTAGAGCAGAAGAACAGTGAGATTGAGGAGCTCGATATACGTCTTGGGGACGTAGAGTGGAAGCTGGTTCTTGAAGAGAGTCAAAAGAAGGAGTTAGAAGATCAAGTTGTGGAATGTCAAGCCGCTCTAGAGCAGAAGGATGTCGAGATCCAAGACCTTTCATCACGTCTTGCAGAGGTCGAGCAGAGACTAGCTCAGTCTGAGTATCGACGAGGCCGGTTATTGGCTAGGAATGAAATTGTACGAGATGAATTGAAAGAGGAGACAGCTAAGCGGGTTAGAGCTGAAAACGCTTGGTTGAGGGAGGCTAATCGCGCAGATTGTGTTGAATGTGAGGTGCAGTCAAAGAAGGCCAAGATTGATGACATGGAGTATATTTTTCACACCACAGTAGATAGAGCTCAGGATCGAGTTCATCGTCATCCAGATATAATGGGTCGAAGAATGGTGACTCGTATTATGGAGCAGGAACGCGAGGAAGCTGTGCGCCGTGGGATGTCATCGTAGATTAGGATTAGAGGTGCTAGTATGAAAATCTATGAAGATTAATAAGTTGTAAATCCCAGTTTTATATAATGGGATAGAATAATGATGTAATCCTGAAACTTTATGATTTCAGGATAGATAATGTAAATAACTATGATGCTATTTTTATTATGTTTTGAAGCAGTAAATGAATAAAAATGCGAAAGTTTATCAGATGTGCTATGTGTTAAGTGTTGTTTATAAATGTTTAAGTTAAGACTTAAATGTTTGAGTAATTGAATAATAATCTAATAGCGCGAATTCTTAACAGTAAGATGCCGCCAAGAAGACAAACACGTCAACAGACCCCTGAGGGATCCACCAATAACAATGAAGAAGTCAACGATAATCCAATGCAGCAGCTGGTAAATCTGCTAACAAGAGCATTTGCGAATCAACCCCAAGCCCAGGCCACGACTTTTAAAGATTTCAAGGCTGTTGGACCCCCAGAATTTCAAGGGGCTATGAATCCGATCGAGGCACAAACCTGGGTCATGGAAATGGAGAAAGTATTTGATGTTGCTAGGGTCAACGAGGACCAGAAGACTGCATTTGCAACATTTATGCTCAAATCAGAAGCAAGCTACTGGTGGCAAGCTAATAAAACCCGAGGTGGGCAAGGGATAATACCGTGGGAGCGATTTAAGGAAATATTTTTTGAGACCTATTTTCCAGCAAGCGCGCAGAATCAAATGGAGGTGCAGTTTCTAGAGTTGAAGCAAGGTACCATGACGGTACCTCAGTATGCTGCAAAGTTCAATGAGTTAGCGAGGTCTGCACCATATCAGGTCAACACGGATGAGCGAAAGGCTAGAAGGTTTGAGCAGGGACTGAAGCCCTGGCTGTATAGCTGAGTTTCAATGTTTCAACTGAATTCATTTGCTGCAGTGTTAGAGAAGGCGATTATCGCTGAAGGAGGGAGTGATGCTCTGTCTAAATACAATCAAGAGCAGAAGAAAAAGAAGAGTGAGAATGATATTAAAGCAAGTGCTAACCATGGTGGCAGCAATCAAAAGAGAAAGTGGAGTGATAGTAACTCTGGTGGCAGCCAGCAAGGAAGTCAGAAAAAGAACGTGAAGGTATGCAGTAACTACGAAAAGTGCCATGTGGGTGTTTGCTTGAAGGGTAAGAGAGTATGCTTTAACTGCGGTCAGGAGGGTCATATCGCACCGAATTGCCCTAGTCCGAAGAAGGGCGCATGTTTTATTTGCGGGTCGAAGGATCACTTTGCACGGGATTGCCCTAAGAAAACTACAGGTGTAGCTAGTGCAGGAAAGGGGAAGAGCAGTGGTGGCAATCTGACTATCACAGGACCGACGCAGCCCAATCGACCTACCGCTCGAACATTCAACATGACGGTGCAGGATGCTGTGCAGTCAAAGGATGTAGTGCCAGGTATCATTCCAGTCAATAGTGTAAATGCTTACGTATTATTTGATTCGGGTGCTACTTGTTCATTTATATCCGATGATTTTGCTAGGAAATTAGAGTTACCTCAAGAAGAGTTAGATTACCCTATGAATATAGAAATTGCAAATAGGGAAGTGATTCCTGTTAAGTTTGTCCACAAGAACTGTCAGATAGATATTAAGGGTCATGTAATGACAGTAAATTTAATCCCAATTCGTCTTGGGGAGTTTGACGTTATTTTGGGAATGGACTGGTTGTTCAACCATGGGGCAGTTATTGACTATCAAAAGAAGTGTGTAAACCTTATGACTCCGTCAAAGGTAGTGTTTTATGGTAGCAAGTCGCCTAGACAAGCAAGTTGTCTGACGGTGATGCAGGCCAGGAAGATGTTGAGACAAGGATGTGTAGGATATCTAGCCTACATAGTCGATACCCGAAAGGTGGGTGCAAAGCTGGATGAGATACCGGTAGTTAGGGATTTTGCGGACGTGTTCCCTGATGACTTACCGGGATTACCATCAGATAGGGAAATTGAATTTGTGATTGATTTAGCACCGGGTACAGCCCCTATATCAAAAGCCCCATACCGAATGGCTCCAGTAGAAATGAAGGAGTTGATGGTGCAATTACAAGAGTTGCTGGATAAAAAGTATATTCAACCGAGCGTTTCGTCGTGGGGAGCGCCGGTGTTATTTGTCAAGAAGAAGGACGGATCAATGTGTCTTTGCATTGATTATAGAGAGTTGAATAAAATCACGATTAAAAACAAGTATTTGTTGCCAAGGACACCTGTTTGACCAATTGAAGGGAGCGAGATATTTTTCAAAGATAGATCTGCGAAGTGGGTATCATCAGTTAAAGGTGAGAAAGGAAGACATACCAAAGACGGCATTTCGAACTAGATATGGTCACTATGAGTTTTTGGTTATGTCATTTGGTTTAACAAATGCACCTGCAGCGTTTATGGACTTAATGAATAGAGTATTCAAACCATTTCTGGATAAGTTTGTAGTGGTATTCATAAATGACATTCTGGTCTACTCCAAAACTCAGGAAGAACACGTGGAGCACTTGAAGGTGACACTGGAGGTGTTAAGGAAAGAGAAATTGTATGCAAAATTTTCAAAGTGTGAATTTTAGTTGGAGCGTGTTCAATTCCTTGGGCATGTGATTGATAAGGACGGCATATCGGTGGATCCATCAAAAGTTGAAGCTGTGGTGAACTGGGATCAGCCGAAAACACCATCAGAAGTGAGGAGTTTCCTAGGTTTGGCAGGTTATTGCAGGCGTTTTATTCGAGACTTCTCCAGGATCGCCACTCCGTTGACGAATTTAACAAGAAAATCAGTGAAGTTCGTTTGGACGGAGAAGTGTGAAGAGAGTTTCCAAGAATTGAAGAAGAGATTAAGTACGGCACCTGTGTTGTCTTTGTCAGATGACACAGGGAATTTTGTGGTATATAGCAACGCATCGCATAAGGGACTTGGTTGTGTGCTTATGCAGAATGGTAAGGTTATTGCATATGCATCGCGCCAACTAAAAGACTATAAAAAAGGGTATCCGACCCATGATTTGGAGTTAGCAGCCGTGGTGTTTGCTTTGAAAATCTGGAGGCACTATCTCTATGGGGAGAAGTGTGAAATATATACAGACCATAAAAGTCTGAAGTATATTTTCACACAGAAAGATTTGAATATGCGGCAGAGGAAATGGATAGAATTGATCAAAGACTATGATTGTGAAATTTTATACCATCCGGGGAAGGCTAATGTGGTTGCCGACGCTTTGAGTAGAAAAGGTCGGGAGAAACTATTTTTGTTAACTGTTTAGGAGAAGCTTGTAGCGGAAATGGCTAAATTGGAGTTAGAGGTGAAGGGTCTGGCAGAGCCTAGTGAAAAATTGTTCCAGATAGAAACCCAACCAACTTTGGTGGAAAAGGTGAAGGAAGCGCAACTTCAGGATGAGGAATGTGTTAAGATACGAAAAAGAGTGTTTGAGGGAGAAGAGCTTAAATATAAAATTGATACTGAAGGGTTGCTGAGATTTGAAGGCAGAATCTAGGTTCTGTCAGTGCTGGAGATCAGAGAGGAGATTTTGAGCGAAGCTCATAGCTCACGATTTTCGATACACCCGGGAAGTACAAAGATGTACCAGGATCTTCGTCAACATTTCTGGTGGCCAAACATGAAAAGGGAAGTTGCTGAGTGTGTTGCGAAGTGCTTAACTTGTCAAAAAGTCAAATCAGAGCATCAACGACCAAGTGGTTTGTTACAGCCCTTGGAAATACCAGAATGGAAGTGGGAGCATATCACAATGGACTTTGTGGTAGGGCTTCCAACTACTCGGAAGGGTTATGACGCAATATGGGTTATAGTAGACAGATTGATAAAATCAGCGCATTTCTTGCCGATCAAAGTCAAATTCACCCTAGATCAACTGGCCAAATTATACGTCCAGGAAATTATTTCGAGGCACGGTGTCCTAGTATCAATTGTGTCGGACAGAGATCCACGTTTCACATCAAAATTTTGGAGGAGTCTGCAAGCTTGTTTGGGGACGCAGTTGAGAATGAGTACAGCCTACCATCCTCAAACTGATGGCCAGAGCAAAAGAACAATTCAAACATTGGAGGATATGCTTCGGGCATGCGTCATGGATTTTAAAGGCAACTGGGATGATCATTTACCTTTGGTCGAATTTTCCTATAACAATAGTCATCACGCGAGTATTGGAATGCCGCCATATGAAGCATTGTATGGGAGGAAGTGCAGAACTCCGTTATGTTGGGATGAGGTTGGTGAACGTCGACTATTGGGACCCGAGCTAGTACAACAAACTGCTGAAATTGTCAAGGTGATAAGATCTAGATTGTTAGTTGCTCAAGACAGGCAGAAGAAATATGCGGATCAGCATCGTTAAAATCGTGAATTTGAAGTTTGGAGTTTTGTGTTTCTTAAAGTATCTCCATGAAAAGGAAAAATCAGATTTGGTAAAAAGGGTAAACTCAGTCCACGATTTATTGGACCCTTCGAGGTGCTGAAACGAGTAGGTGAGGTAGCTTATGAGTAGCTTTACCTCCCGAGTTAAACCACCTTCATAATGTCTTTCACATATCGGTGCTACGACCGTATAAGCCTGATTATAAACATGTAATAGAATATGAACCGATACAGTTTGAGAAAGATTTATCTTATGAAGAGATACCTATACAGATAGTGGACAGGAAAGAGCAGGTTCTCAGACATAAAGTGATACCTTCTGTTAAGGTAATCTGGAGGAACCACAGTGCTGAAGAAGCTACGTGGGAACTCGAAGAGAAAATAATGCAGAGTTATCCTCAATTGTTTGTTTAATTTTTGTACCGCGATTCTGGGGACAGAATCTTTGTAAGGAGGGGAAAATATAACGGACGAATTAATTGCGTTGTGATTCTGGGGACAGAATCCTTTTAAGGAGGGAAGGATGTAACGAATGCGATTTTTTTTGTGAATAAATAAAAATATTTATTGAGTTATATAAATATTTTTGTTAATTTATTTATTGAGTACAATAAATAATTTATAAAGTTATGGTGAAAGAATTTATGTTAAACGTTATTTAAATATGATTTGATGTGTTTATTCTAATTTAATTTAATAATTAAATTAGATGATTAAATGATTTATTTGAATAAGATAATTTATTTGGTGTTATTGTTATTGGTTAAATAGAATTATTGATTAAATTAGTAATATTTAATTGAATTTATTTAATAATAAGTTTAATTAAATTAAAAGTGTGACAATTAAAACTATATAGTAAAATTGATTATTAAAATAAATGGAGAAAGGGTTTTATTTAGATAAACCAAACAAAGCCTTGTGACCCTTGGTTAGTAAAAAGAGTTATTTTTAATTGTAATTGTCAAACATAGCCTTATGGCTTTTGAATTATGTAACTGATGATTTAAAATTAAAGTACGTGATTATATTTTATCAATTTTTATTTGGAAGCTTCATCAGTTTAATTGTTAAGTATAGAAAAGAAAGAACAGAGCTTTTAAGAGAGAAAGAAAAATTAAGAGTTGAGAGTTCTTTGAATTGAGAAGGAGAAGGAAGTGAATTGCTAAAGCTAAGGAGCTATATTTGTTTAGCTTGAAGGTATAATTTCTTTTAGATTTTGTTAGAAGTTTAATTCACTATATATGGTTTTCACTTCTCTGAATGTAAATTTGTTAGTTCAATGCATGAATTATTTGATTATAATTGATTCTAAGAATGTATTAGAGATTATGTGATGATTATAAATCAATTTGAATGAATTAGTCCATGAAAGCATGTTTTAGAATGAAATTTTTGGTTTTACAGAGTCTTACTTTTATGTATGGCTTATGTGTATGAAATTGATGATTCAATTTGGTTATTAAATGGTGAATTGACATTTGATTATGATTATATGATGAAAAACGAAAAGAATGCAAGTAGAATAGATTAAAATGGTTGAGAGATGAATTTACAGTGGTTGATTTCATTGAAATGGCTAAACTATGAATATTTTGTATAAACAGTGAATTTTTGGATTCTAATTAGTAGATTAGGTGTATTATAATGGTTAAATTGGTTAGAAACATGTTGGGTAATTGTTTTCTAGCATGTTAGATGTCTGGGTGTGTTTAATTTGTGTGTTGGATGGTAGAATTCGAGAAATTTTGGCCTAAGTTTTCACTGGTTCGCGAACTGTAGGAGGTGTCTGCCAAGTCTCTCGCCCCGGCCAAAATATTGAACTGGAAATCTTCGCCCCGGCGAGAATATTGTTAAGAAAATCTTCGCCCCGGCGAGCTTTTTGTTAAGGAATTTTCCCGCCCCGGCGGTGGAACAGTAACTAAAATTTTAAATTTTTATTTTTCTTTATAATTTTGCTATGATGCTATAAACAAGTTTAAAATTTATATTAAGGTATAAAGTGACTAATAAGATACCACGATGGTTATTAAGCAAGTACTTAATGATTATCTAATGACAATCGAGATGTTATAATGAAATAGGATAAGATCGAATCTTAAAGTGTATATTGTTCTGTAACTAATTATTGTTACCATTGTATAATCGAAATGTATAGGTCGATTAAAGAACGTGAATTATTTAATCTGTAATCTACGCAGGAGGCAAGTTTTCCTCCCTTAAACTTGTTGTTTCCTTTAAAGCAAGTTTATTTTCATTGAGCAAGCTTATTAACCTTAGCTTATTATTATTCAAGCAAGGTTGTTATCATGACAAGTGTTTATATTTACTTCAGTCATTTATTGTTCGATCATTGATCGTTATTCAAACTTCGAACAGAATTTCTATTGTACAAACTTTATTGATGAATCAAATGCTTTAGTGACTAGCAAACCCTTATTGATTCAGCTAGTCCTTAGTTGATGAGCGTTCTAAAGACTTAGAATATTTTAAAAATTGTTCCAAACCAAGTTCCTTTTGGTACGGATTCTGGTGCTAAACTGAGATGAACAACCCTAATATAGGGGATTAATTACGCGACAGCGTTAAAATGTGTGTGTACAATACATTGTACAAAGGGCTGATCCCCCTGAGTACGAGATGGATGGTCCATAGTCTATAAGACTGTTAAAAGTTACGGTAGAAATACTTGTTAACCTAGGACATAGTTCGAGGTCTTGTGACCCTCACATACAATTTTTAAACCTTGAATTCTATAATCAGTTCTTGAGCCAAGTATCCTATTAATCTTTCATATCTCGATTGGTTATTGATTGAATTCAGAAAACTATAATACCTCAGTTGAAATCTATTTCATTAATTATTCAATTGTTATCGTTATTATGATTGTGGGCAATTGTTTGCTCACTCTTGCACTAAAACATTGCAGCTAAGGCAGAGAAATCGGACGAGCCGTCCACGAGTAAAGGCAAGGACAAGATACCGAAGTAGCGAGAGACCTGTTATTCATTTGATGTTTTCTTGTAACAAGACTTATTTAATTTTATGTTTTAATTCCGCATTTATGCAATAAAGGTTAGATAACCTGGGATTTGCTTGATTAAGAGATTAGAGATGTAACCCCTTTTGTGGGAAGATGATGTATTCAGTTTATTTATATTACCTTTTGCCATGGGTAGTTAGTCATGAATGTATGGTATAGTGAACACCAAATCTGTGGAGTTGAAGTACCCGGATTTGGGGGTGTCACAATTATTCAATCCATAATTCTTGAAAAGTTATTCATGTTTAAATCATTGATAGTGTATCCTACATTATTCAAAATTGTTAAACTCATTGGAGTTATACACCCTATCAACGAATGTTAATTATTATTGCTATATACTTGCTGAGCAAACTCGCTGCTCATTCTTGCTTTATAACCTATGTACCAGACTTAAGGGAGGAAATATTGCAAGAGGCCCATAATACGAGATTTTCGGTACATCCGGGTAGCACCAAGATGTATCAAGATCTTCGTCAACATTATTGGTGGCCGCATTTGAAAGGGGAAGTTGCAGAATTCGTCAGCCGGTGCTTAACTTGTCAGAGGGTCAAGGCAGAGCACCAACGGCCGAGCGGATTGTTGCAACCCTTAGAGATTCCCGAGTGGAAATGGGAGCACATCACTATGGATTTTGTGGTAGGACTCCCGACAACACAAAAGGGTCTAGACGCCATCTGGGTGATCGTAGATCGTTTGACCAAGTCTGCCCATTTTCTACCGATCAAGATCAGGTACAAATTGGAACAGTTGGCGAAACTTTATGTGAAGGAGATAGTATCACGACATGGGGTGCCGATTTCTATTGTGTCTGACAGAGATCCGCGCTTCACGTCAAATTTTTGGAGAAGTCTACAGGAAAGAATGGGAACACAGTTGAGAATGAGTACGGCGTATCATCCTCAAACCGATGGTCAGAGCGAGCGAGCGAACTATTCAGACCTTAGAGGATATGCTCCGGGCAGTTGTGATGGACTTAGGTGGTAGCTGGGATGATCACTTGCCCTTGGTAGAGTTCGCTTACAACAATAGTTATCACGCTAGCATCGGTATGCCACCGTACGAAGCGTTATATGGAAGAAAGTGTCGAACGCCGTTGTGTTGGGATGAAGTTGGTGAACGGAGATTGTTGGGACCAGAATTGGTACAACAAACCGTGGAAATCATTAAAGTAATAAGACATCGGTTAGTAGCGGCCCAGGATCGTCAGAAGAAGTACGCCGACTTACATCGTCAGAAAAGAGACTTTGAAGTTGGTAGTTATGTGTTTCTGAAGGTATCTCCCTGGAAAGGGAAGATCCGTTTTGGTAAGAAGGGCAAGCTGAGCCCTAGGTTCATAGGACCTTTTGAAATATTAAGGAGAATAGGCGAAGTGGCGTACGAGGTAGCATTACCTCCTGAACTTGAGCACATTCACAACGTGTTTCATGTATCAGTGTTGCGTCCGTATAAGCCAGATTACAAGCATGTCATTTCCTATGAGCCAATTCAAGTCGAAAAGGACTTATCGTACGAGGAAATTCCTGTCCAGATACTTGATAGAAAGGAGCAAACGCTAAGGAATAAAACCATTTATTCGGTTAAAGTACTCTGGAGGAATCACGCGATGGAAGAAGCCACGTGGGAACTCGAAGAGAAGATGAGAGCAAATTACCCTCAGCTATTTGAGTAACCTTAGATTTAAATTCCGAGGACGGAATTTTTATAAGGGGGAGAGGATGTAATGCCCAAGAAATTCTTAAACATTGTATTAATTTATTTTGATAAATAGAATTCGTTTTATTTAATTTTACCAATTTAATTGGATCCGGGTAGATATTATTATTTAATTAAATAATTATATGGTCCAATAATTTTCTTGCATTAGAAAGGGCTCATTAATAGTTTTAATAAATTAATAAGTTAACCCTAAGAATTTAATTGCAAGAAAATTGGGAAGAAATTAATAAATAAATAATTTTATCACTATCGGATTAAAATAATTCAAATACCGAATTATGGTTAAAATAGATATTTTAAATAAATAATTAATTGGTTTAGTTAATTGATTTAGAATTGCACTGTGATTAATTTAATTGGGTCATTTCTTTTATTAAACCCAAATTTTAATTTGAGCCCAATATTCTTTTTATTCTCTATTGGGCCATTTTCCTATTTAATTCAACCAGCCCAACCCTATTGGGTTGAGCCCAATTCCATTCCCAGCCAAACCGAACCCATTCCTTTTCTTTAGCCGGGTCGGACCCATGTTATTTGGAGAAGACAGTAGGCTGAAATGGGGGTTAACCGATCAAATGAAACCAAAACCCCAACTCAGATACAACCGAGCAAATCAAGTTGGGGGAAATTACAGCTGCGAAAAAGGAGAACCTAGCTAGCAATCGAAGCTCTCAATCAAGCGGACCTTCGATCGGACAAGACGGAAAGGAGGTGTCGCCAGGCGTGCGCCGGCGACAGCTCGAAGCGAGCGGACAGCGCGATAAAGGACCGGCGACTACAAGGGGTTGACCAGCGGGCTAAACGAGTGTCGTCACGGGTGACCGAGCAATAACCAATCGGACCGGAGGACTCGAGGTGACCGGCGACTGACAGATGGGAGCGCACGGCTCGAGGCTTGCCGGCGATTTTTCGCAGTCGGCTTAGATAGGGTTTGATTTAGACAGTCTACTCCCTCCTACCGCTGGATTTTGGGGGATTAAATTAGGTAATACCCAATTAAGTGGGTAATTAATTTCCTATAAATTGAGTCCCAAAACCCTAAATTAAGCTGCTAGGATTTTTGTTTCTCTGCAATTCGAATTAGAAGGAGGGCAGCCACTGAGAGAAGAAGGAGAACAGAGGTTCAGTCGAACCAAGGTATGGCAATAGGATGTGTGAGAGTCTGTGATAATTTTTGGTTTTGTATAAATTTCATTCTGCTGTGGTTGGTTTTGTGTTGCCGTTTGGGCTTGGTTGGTTGTACCAAAACACATGATATTGGTTATAATATAGGCTGTATGGGATTTACAAGTTTGATATCGTATTGTGTTTGTACTGCTGAGATTGGAAACTGTGGTAGCAATAAATTGTGCTGTGTTGGGTTATATTATATTGTTTGTAGTATATATTATATAAGGATACTCTTGTTGAGTTGTAAAATATTGTTCTTGCACTGGAAAATTGGGTTGTGATGTCTGGAACTCTGTATGCTGAAGAGCCATAGAGTTCTGGTAACTCAATTAGGCACAATAGTTAGGCTAATGTCGAGTCTCTGTATGGCCACCAAATATTTGATGTAATGCATGAATAAGGCTATCTTCATTGGATATCATTTGTGCAGACAACAACATGGTTAGAATCAAGCTTTAGTTTAATTTGAATGCCTGAACCAGATTTTTACTCATGTGGTATTATTGTCCAACCCACTGTTGATACTAATAAAATTAGTAAGTTAATTAATTATTATTTATCGATAAATAATAAATAAAGATAATAAATATTTAATTATTATTTAATTAATATTAAATAATAAATGAAGCTAATAAAGTAATTATTTATTACCAATAAATAAAGATACTACATATGCATGAATAAAGTATTTATCAATAAACAATTATTATTAGATAATAATTAGGTATGAATAAGAAGTAATAAAATAATAGCCTCATATGCTATTATATTTTCCATGTATAGTAAATTATTTATTTGATTTATTTTTTACTTTAAATAATAAGTAGACCTAATTAGTTATTATTTATTACTAAATAATAACTAAAGATAAGTTCATTAATAATTATGTGATTAACCTTAATTGATGAATAAACCTAATTAGTTATTATTTACTATTAGATAATAACTAAAGGTAACTCATACACACTAATTAATTATTTATTATTTAATTAACTTTAAATAATAAATAAATCTAATTAGTTATTATTTATTATTAAATAATAATAATAATTAATTATTACTCACTAATCAATTATTTATTATTTGATTAACATTAAATAATAAATAAACCTAATTAGTTATTATTAAATAATAACTAAAAGTAATTCATACTTGTTAATTAACTATTATTTGAATAACCTTAAATAATAAATAAATCTAATTAGTTATTATTTATTTTTAAATAATAACTAAAGATAATTCATAGTTACTAATTAATTATTTATTTCTTTGATTAACTTTAAATAATAAACAAACCTAAATAATTATTATTTAATCTTAAATAATAATTAAAGACAATTAAAATTTATAATTTGATTATTATTGAATAATAAGTGAATATAATTAGTTATTAATTACTATTAATAACTAAAGATAATAATTAATTACTATTTAATAATTAAATAGAGATAGAGTTAATAAAATAGAGAGAGTTGAAATGACTCATTAATTAAACAATTATAATGAATTGTTTAAGGGTTTAATAAATGAATTAAGAAAAAGCAATGTTAATTAATTACACAATTATAAATTAATTGTTTAAGGGATTGATAAGTGTTTATTACTTAAGGGATACATGGTTGATTTATTTAAGCCATCAACCTAAAAGCCGATTAAGTGCCTCATGAAATTTACTATAGTTTAATCACTGTGTGCTATGTAAATTGCTTAAGTGTTAAATAAATAGCATAAGTAAGCGTATCGATATACAACTACGCAGTACTAATTGATAGATCAACATTATCAATGTTAGGTTCTTCAAGGACAATTAGTTAAAGCTAGAATTGTTGTAGCTGAGCAGACAGGCAAGTTCCTAACCCTAAACTTCTTACATTATTGCAAGTTCCTAACCCTAAACTTCTTACATTATTGCAAGTTCCCTAACTCAAACTCGAGTTATTATTTTCGAAGCATGTTAGTGAATAATTATTGTCGATTATTCACATCTATACTATTTATTGAGATTCGCACATTGTGCAATTGAATTCCTATCCTATTATGATTAAACTGTAAATTTAATTAAAGTTCTTTCAAGTATGAATTGTTTATGAGATCGATCTATGCTATTTGTATCAGCTAGATCCAGCATGTCTAAATTGGTTAAGACAATGGTATTTTAAAAGCTGTTCTTATTAAATTGTTGTGGTAAGAACTCTTGGCTGAGAAAAGGATAAACTTGTTTAAGGCATGATATCAATGCTGGTTATTAAGTGTTTATGCATAAATCACGGGGTATGAGAGGCTGATCCCCTCGATTACCAAAACTTTTTAAGAGGTCCAGCTTACATGCTGAGAACCTTGGAAAACGTCCTTGGTTATTTCAAACCACTCAGTAATTGTCATTCAATTATTCGAATATTCAACTGTTGTTTATTAAATCAATGCTCCTCCACACTCTTATACTGTGGTTGAACATTGAAAGCGAAATTTCCTTCTATCATGATATATTTCTTTGTGTATATACTTGCTAAGCAAATTAGTTGCTTACCCTTGCTATATCATGATCTTCATTTCAGCTAAGGCAGAAACGTCTAGGGGAGACAAAGGAAAAGGGAAGGTGCAAGAGTAGATGCCCGATAGTGCCTATATACTAGTTGTTATTGAATGTTGTCTGATTTAGTGAACCTTTATTTGTATTAAGAGTACCTGTTATGTTAAGGTTAAAGAACCTTGGGACCAAGATTGTAAGACTTTATTTCTATTTGATAAACAATGTATGTTTATTATTCCGCATTTAGTTAGAAAGTATGTTTGTCATTGAGTATCGTGAGCACCGAATTCGAGGTTTGGAAACCTGGATTTGGGGGTGTCACAGGTTGGTATCAAAGCCATAGGTTATAAACATTAGGAATGAGAAACCTAGGTTATGACCTTAATAGGAAACTCATATAGAGTATGTAGGTGATGAGTTGAGAAGATTCATCGAGTTCTAGTTGTACCGAATAAAATATCATTTCATTTTATCAATGAATATATTTTATTGAGGTACTGACATGGATTCATTGTGTGGTGTTTGTAGGATGTCGAACGAGAGTCAAGATAGCTGTCCAGTGACCCAAGAGCCCATAGAGCCTGATGTGATAGGAGATTTGCTGGCAAGGAACGCCGAGCTAGAGGTAAAGGCTGAACAATTAGAGGCGCAGAACCACATCCACCAGATTTCTGAACAGCAGTACCAGGACGCTGCTTACCAGGCCCAGGCTGAGTTAGCCGAGTTGCGAGGGAGGCTGCTGCTAAGGGAGCTGCAGTTAGGACAATTGAAGGATGAGGTAAAGGCTAAGGATGCGAAGATAGTTGAATTGGAGCGAGCCTTAGACATTGTCTGGATGCAGTTCGACGCTAGATGGATGAATCTGCCCTCCAGTAGCGAGAGTAAGCGTGAGTTGCATTCACCTTGTGTCCCCTAGAGGATAGTTGGAAGTGGGTGGTTATGCCTTGATCAGTATTATTGGTACTAAACCATTTGGTTTTATTAACCTCAGCAAGGTGCGAGGTAGTTCGTAGGTAGGATGTACTTCCCAACTATGTAGGTAGGAAAGAATGGTTAAGTGAATCCCACCTTTTGTTATATTAAATGGGATGGTAGCAATTATGACAATATGCCTGTGATAAACGTGTAAGACGCTTAAGTCGGTATATGAATATAGATGCATTATTATGGTAATGTGTTTTGAGAATTTTACTTGATATACCATTTATGCAATGATTATGTTAATTCAGTGAGACTAAATCGGTATCTTAGTAATTTAAATCACTAGTCGGGAAAGCAGAATTTCCGAGGTTGGGTAATCTAAAACTCCCACACAAGGGTCATGTGATTATTGTATTACATACTTATGTTTTAAGAAAGCCCGAGTAACGTGTTAGGGTTTGCTTAAACAGATAATGCCGCCCAGACGAATCCTACGAAACCAAGTGAATGAAGAGTCAGTTAACAATGTAGAGAGAACTCCACCAAACCCAATGCAAGATTTTGTGAACATGATGGCAGAAGCCTTGCGGAATCAAACCACTACTACAGGAAATCAGGCAGGCAACCACTTAGCCAATTTTAAAGACTTCAAGGCAGTAGGGCCTCCGGAGTTTAGAGGAACAGCGGACCCGATAGAGGCCCAGTCATGGATAAAGGAGATTGAAAAGGCCTTTGTCATCGCTAGAGTCGCTGAGGAGCAAAAGACAGTTTTTGCTACTTACTTAATGAAAGGTGAGGCTAACTTCTGGTGGGAAGCCAATCAGAACAAAGCTGGAACTGGAGTCGTGGCGTGGGAAGCATTCAAGACGTTGTTTTTCGAGAATTACTTCCCTGAGAGTACGCAGGCGAAAATGGAGATCAAGTTTTTAGAATTGAAGCAGGAAAACTTGTCAGTATCAGAGTACGCCGCAAAATTCAATGAATTGGCTAGATTCGCCCCCACATCAGGTGGACACTGAGGTGAGGAAGGCCAGGAGATTCGAGAATGGATTAAAGCCGTGGATCTACAGTAAGGTAGCGGTTTTGCAAATTACATCGTTCTCAACCTTGCTGGAGAAAGCTCTCATTGCTGAAGGTGGAAGTGAAGCGGTTTCAAGATATAATCGGGAAAGAAACAAGAAGAAGGTAGAAGGAGGAAATGTGAATGTTAGTAGTGGTGGCAGCAACAACAGGAAGCGCCAATGGAGCAGTGGGGGTAGCAATTCTGAAATGCAGCAAGGGAACACGCAGCAGAAGAGGCCGGTATGTGGGAAATGCGGAAAGGGTCACTCGGGAGAGTGCATGAGGGGAAAGATGGTTTGTTATACCTGTGGGCAAGAAGGGCATATCTCGCCCAATTGTCCTAAGGCAAAGAAGGGAGGTTGTTTCAATTGTGGAGAGTTAGGACATCGGAGCAAGGAATGTCCCCCGAAAGAGGAACTTGGATGGCGGAAACGGCAATAGGGGCAACAACTCGAGAACAACCAGTGGAGGACCAGCCCAGTCAAATAAGCCAACAGCAAGGACCTTCAACATGACAGTACAAGATGCTATGGCATCTAGAGAGGTGGTGTCAGGTATTATTCCAATCAACAACATAGATGCCTATGTGCTATTTGATTCGGGAGCTTCATGTTCTTTTGTTTCTGATGAATTTGCTCGAAGACTTAATTTGCCTAGTGAACTGTTAGAACACCCGATGAATATAGAAGTAGCGAACAAAGAGATTATCCCCGTAAACTACATTTATAAGAATTGTTGTGCTGATGTGAGAGGGTTTAAGCTTAACGTGGACTTGTTGCCAATTCGTCTTGGAGAATTCGATGTAATCCTTGGGATGGATTGGTTAGCGAGCCACGGGGCGGTCATTGACTGTAAGAAAAAGTGCGTACACCTGCAGACTCCGGGTAAGTCGAAGGTGGTATACTATGGTAGTAAATCGCCGAGACAATCTTGTTGTCTGACGATGATGCAAGCGAAGAGATTGCTTAAGAAGGGTTGTATAGGTTATTTGGCTCACGTGGTAGATACTCGACGGGTCGAGGGTGAACTGAGTCAGATACCCGTTGTAAGGGAATTCGCTGATGTCTTCCCAGATGAACTTCCGGGACTATGCCTCCGGATAGGGAGATAGAATTTGCAATCGACTTGGTACCCGGGACGGCACCGATATCTAAGGCGCCTTACCGAATGGCACCAGTAGAGATGAAAGAACTGATGGTTCAATTGCAGGAACTGTTAGACAGGGGTTATATCAGGCCAAGCGTGTCACCATGGGGAGCGCCAGTTCTGTTCGTAAAGAAGAAGGATGGCTCGATGAGGCTTTGTATCGACTACCGTGAGTTGAACAAAGTTACGATTAAGAATAGGTATCCGCTGCCCCGGATAGACGATCTGTTTGATCAACTCAAGGGAGCGAAATACTTTTCGAAGATCGATTTAAGGACGGGCTATCATCAACTAAGGGTAAGACAGGAGGATATCTCGAAGACGGCATTCAGAACTCGTTATGGACATTTTGAGTTCCTGGTTATGTCATTTGGACTGACAAATGCACCAGCGGCATTCATGGATATGATGAACAGAGTGTTCAAGCAGTACTTGGACAAGTTCGTGGTAGTATTCATCGATGATATCTTGGTGTATTCAGTGTCAGAGAAAGAACATGCTGAACACTTAAGGATTGCCCTGGAGGCATTAAGAAGGGAGAAATTGTACGCAAAATTTTCGAAGTGTGAATTTTGGTTGCAGAGGGTGCAGTTTCTTGGACACGTCATTGACAGTAGTGGTGTTTCAGTAGACCCAGCAAAGGTGGAAGCCATTATCAACTGGGAGCAACCGAAGACACCAACGGAGATCAGAAGTTTCCTAGGGTTAGCGGGATACTACCGGAGATTCATCCAGGATTTTTCGAAGATAGCATCACCGTTGACCAATCTAACTAGAAAGACGGTAAAGTTCGTTTGGACGGAGAAGTGCGAGGAGAGTTTCTTGGAGTTGAAGAAGAGACTTAGCCAAGCACCAGTGTTGGCATTACCGGACGACACTGGAGGTTTTGTAGTATACAGTGATGCGTCACACAAGGGCCTTGGTTGTGTACTAATGCAGCACGGCAGGGTCATTGCGTACGCTTCACGCCAGCTGAAGGACTATGAGAAGGGATACCCGACTCATGATCTGGAGTTAGCAGCAGTAGTGTTTGCCTTGAAGATTTGGAGGCACTACTTATATGGAGAGAAGTGCGAGATATATACAGATCACAAAAGTCTGAAATATATCTTCACTCAGAAGGAGCTGAATATGAGGCAGCGCCGATGGTTAGAATTGATCAAGGATTACGATTGTGAGATTCTGTACCATCCAGGCAAAGCAAATGTAGTAGCGGATGCCCTGAGTAGGAAAGGCAGAGAGAAATTGATGAGGCTTACAACTCAGGCAGAACTGATAAGGGACTTTGAACGCCTAGAACTGGAGGTTAAGTATCCGACGGAGACGGACGAAAAATTGTTCACCGTGACAGTGGGTCCGACTCTACTGGATAAGATAAAGGAGGCTCAAGAATTTGATGAAGAATGCATTGGCATTAAAAAGCAACTGTCAGAAGGTAAAACGTTGAAGTTCAAGGTTGACAGCACAGGTCTGCTGAGATTCGAGGGAAGGATCTGGATACCCTATGTACCAGACTTAAGGGAGGAAATATTGCAAGAGGCCCATAATACGAGATTTTCGGTACATCCGGGTAGCACCAAGATGTATCAAGATCTTCGTCAACATTATTGGTGGCCGCATTTGAAAGGGGAAGTTGCAGAATTCGTCAGCCGGTGCTTAACTTGTCAGAGGGTCAAGGCAGAGCACCAACGGCCGAGCGGATTGTTGCAACCCTTAGAGATTCCCGAGTGGAAATGGGAGCACATCACTATGGATTTTGTGGTAGGACTCCCGACAACACAAAAGGGTCTAGACGCCATCTGGGTGATCGTAGATCGTTTGACCAAGTCTGCCCATTTTCTACCGATCAAGATCAGGTACAAATTGGAACAGTTGGCGAAACTTTATGTGAAGGAGATAGTATCACGACATGGGGTGCCGATTTCTATTGTGTCTGACAGAGATCCGCGCTTCACGTCAAATTTTTGGAGAAGTCTACAGGAAAGAATGGGAACACAGTTGAGAATGAGTACGGCGTATCATCCTCAAACCGATGGTCAGAGCGAGCGAACTATTCAGACCTTAGAGGATATGCTCCGGGCAGTTGTGATGGACTTAGGTGGTAGCTGGGATGATCACTTGCCCTTGGTAGAGAGTTCGCTTTACAACAATAGTTATCACGCTAGCATCGGTATGCCACCGTACGAAGCGTTATATGGAAGAAAGTGTCGAACGCCGTTGTGTTGGGATGAAGTTGGTGAACGGAGATTGTTGGGACCAGAATTGGTACAACAAACCGTGGAAATCATTAAAGTAATAAGACATCGGTTAGTAGCGGCCCAGGATCGTCAGAAGAAGTACGCCGACTTACATCGTCAGAAAAGAGACTTTGAAGTTGGTAGTTATGTGTTTCTGAAGGTATCTCCCTGGAAAGGGAAGATCCGTTTTGGTAAGAAGGGCAAGCTGAGCCCTAGGTTCATAGGACCTTTTGAAATATTAAGGAGAATAGGCGAAGTGGCGTACGAGGTAGCATTACCTCCTGAACTTGAGCACATTCACAACGTGTTTCATGTATCAGTGTTGCGTCCGTATAAGCCAGATTACAAGCATGTCATTTCCTATGAGCCAATTCAAGTCGAAAAGGACTTATCGTACGAGGAAATTCCTGTCCAGATACTTGATAGAAAGGAGCAAACGCTAAGGAATAAAACCATTTATTCGGTTAAAGTACTCTGGAGGAATCACGCGATGGAAGAAGCCACGTGGGAACTCGAAGAGAAGATGAGAGCAAATTACCCTCAGCTATTTGAGTAACCTTAGATTTAAATTCCGAGGACGGAATTTTTATAAGGGGGAGAGGATGTAATGCCCAAGAAATTCTTAAACATTGTATTAATTTTATTTTGATACATAGAATTCGTTTTATTTAATTTTACCAATTTAATTGGATCCGGGTAGATATTATTATTTAATTAAATAATTATATGGTCCAATAATTTTCTTGCATTAGAAAGGGCTCATTAATAGTTTTAATAAATTAATAAGTTAACCCTAAGAATTTAATTGCAAGAAAATTGGGAAGAAATTAATAAATAAATAATTTTATCACTATCGGATTAAAATAATTCAAATACCGAATTATGGTTAAAATAGATATTTTAAATAAATAATTAATTGGTTTAGTTAATTGATTTAGAATTGCACTGTGATTAATTTAATTGGGTCATTTCTTTTATTAAACCCAAATTTTAATTTGAGCCCAATATTCTTTTTATTCTCTATTGGGCCATTTTCCTATTTAATTCAACCAGCCCAACCCTATTGGGTTGAGCCCAATTCCATTCCCAGCCAAACCGAACCCATTCCTTTTCTTTAGCCGGGTCGGACCCATGTTATTTGGAGAAGACAGTAGGCTGAAATGGGGGTTAACCGATCAAATGAAACCAAAACCCCAACTCAGATACAACCGAGCAAATCAAGTTGGGGAAATTAACAGCTGCGAAAAAGGAGAACCTAGCTAGCAATCGAAGCTCTCAATCAAGCGGACCTTCGATCGGACGAGAACGGAAAAAGGAGGTGTCGCCAGGCGTGCGCCGGCGACAGCTCGAAGCGAGCGGACAGCGCGATAAAGGACCGGCGACTACAAGGGGTTGACCAGCGGGCTAAACGAGTGTCGTCACGGGTGACCGAGCAATAACCAATCGGACCGGAGGACTCGAGGTGACCGGCGACTGACAGATGGGAGCGCACGGCTCGAGGCTTGCCGGCGATTTTTTCGCAGTCGGCTTAGATAGGGTTTGATTTAGACAGTCTACTCCCTCCTACCGCTGGATTTTGGGGGATTAAAATTAGGTAATACCCAATTAAGTGGGTAATTAATTTCCTATAAATTGAGTCCCCAAAACCCTAAATTAAGCTGCTAGGATTTTTGTTTCTCTGCCAATTCGAATTAGAAGGAGGGCAGCCACTGAGAGAAGAAGGAGAACAGAGGTTCAGTCGAACCAAGGTATGGCAATAGGATGTGTGAGAGTCTGTGATAATTTTTGGTTTTTGTATAAATTTTCATTCTGCTGTGGTTGGTTTTTGTGTTGCCGTTTGGGCTTGGTTGGTTGTACCAAAACACATGATATTGGTTATAATATAGGCTGTATGGGATTTACAAGTTTGATATCGTATTGTGTTTGTACTGCTGAGATTGGAAACTGTGGTAGTAGCAATAAATTGTGCTGTGTTGGGTTATATTATATTGTTTGTAGTATATATTATATAAGGATACTCTTGTTGAGTTGTAAAATATTGTTCTTGCACTGGAAAATTGGGTTGTGATGTCTGGAACTCTGTATGCTGAAGAGCCATAGAGTTCTGGTAACTCAATTAGGCACAATAGTTAGGCTAATGTCGAGTCTCTGTATGGCCACCAAATATTTGATGTAATGCATGAATAAGGCTATCTTCATTGGATATCACTTGTGCAGACAACAACATGGTTAGAATCAAGCTTTAGTTTAATTTGAATGCCTGAACCAGATTTTTACTCATGTGGTATTATTGTCCAACCCACTGTTGATACTAATAAAATTAGTAAGTTAATTAATTATTATTTATCGATAAATAATAAATAAAGATAATAAATATTTAATTATTATTTAATTAATATTAAATAATAAATGAAGCTAATAAAGTAATTATTTATTACCAATAAATAAAGATACTACATATGCATGAATAAAGTATTTATCAATAAACAATTATTATTAGATAATAATTAGGTATGAATAAGAAGTAATAAAATAATAGCCTCATATGCTATTATATTTTCCATGTATAGTAAATTATTTATTTGATTTATTTTTTTACTTTAAATAATAAGTAGACCTAATTAGTTATTATTTATTACTAAATAATAACTAAAGATAAGTTCATTAATAATTATGTGATTAACCTTAATTGATGAATAAACCTAATTAGTTATTATTTACTATTAGATAATAACTAAAGGTAACTCATACACACTAATTAATTATTTATTATTTTAATTAACTTTAAATAATAAATAAATCTAATTAGTTATTATTTATTATTAAATAATAACTAAAAAATAATTATTACTCACTAATCAATTATTTATTATTTGATTAACATTAAATAATAAATAAACCTAATTAGTTATTATTAAATAATAACTAAAAGTAATTCATACTTGTTAATTAACTATTATTTGAATAACCTTAAATAATAAATAAATCTAATTAGTTATTATTTATTTTTAAATAATAACTAAAGATAATTCATAGTTACTAATTAATTATTTATTTCTTTGATTAACTTTAAATAATAAACAAACCTAAATAATTATTATTTAATCTTAAATAATAATTAAAGACAATTAAAATTTATAATTTGATTATTTATTGGAATAATAAGTGAATATAATTAGTTATTAATTACTATTAATAACTAAGATAATAATTAATTACTATTTAATAATTAAATAGAGATAGAGTTAATAAAATAGAGAGAGTTGAAATGACTCATTAATTAAACAATTATAATGAATTGTTTAAGGGTTTAATAAATGAATTAAGAAAAAGCAATGTTAATTAATTACACAATTATAAATTAATTGTTTAAGGGATTGATAAGTGTTTATTACTTAAGGGATACATGGTTGATTTATTTAAGCCATCAACCTAAAAGCCGATTAAGTGCCTCATGAAATTTACTATAGTTTAATCACTGTGTGCTATGTAAATTGCTTAAGTGTTAAATAAATAGCATAAGTAAGCGTATCGATATACAACTACGCAGTACTAATTGATAGATCAACATTATCAATGTTAGGTTCTTCAAGGACAATTAGTTAAAGCTAGAATTGTTGTAGCTGAGCAGACAGGCAAGTTCCTAACCCTAAACTTCTTACATTATTGCAAGTTCTCTATTCCGAAACTTTAAATATTGCAAGTTCCTAACCCTAAACTTCTTACATTATTGCAAGTTCCCTAACTCAAACTCGAGTTATTATTTTCGAAGCATGTTAGTGAATAATTATTGTCGATTATTCACATCTATACTATTTATTGAGATTCGCACATTGTGCAATTGAATTCCTATCCTATTATGATTAAACTGTAAATTTAATTAAAGTTCTTTCAAGTATGAATTGTTTATGAGATCGATCTATGCTATTTGTATCAGCTAGATCCAGCATGTCTAAATTGGTTAAGACAATGGTATTTTAAAAGCTGTTCTTATTAAATTGTTGTGGTAAGAACTCTTGGCTGAGAAAAGGATAAACTTGTTTAAGGCATGATATCAATGCTGGTTATTAAGTGTTTTTATGCATAAATCACGGGGTATGAGAGGCTGATCCCCTCGATTACCAAAACTTTTTAAGAGGTCCAGCTTACATGCTGAGAACCTTGGAAAACGTCCTTGGTTATTTCAAACCACTCAGTAATTGTCATTCAATTATTCGAAATATTCAACTGTTGTTTATTAAATCAATGCTCCTCCACACTCTTATACTGTGGTTGAACATTGAAAGCGAAATTTTCCTTCTATCATGAATATATTTCTTTGTGTATATACTTGCTAAGCAAATTAGTTGCTTACCCTTGCTATATCATGATCTTCATTTCAGCTAAGGCAGAAACGTCTAGGGGAGACAAAGGAAAAGGGAAGGTGCAAGAGTAGATGCCCGATAGTGCCTATATACTAGTTGTTATTGAATGTTGTCTGATTTAGTGAACCTTTATTTGTATTAAGAGTACCTGTTATGTTAAGGTTAAAGAACCTTGGGACCAAGATTGTAAGACTTTATTTCTATTTGATAAACAATGTATGTTTATTATTCCGCATTTAGTTAGAAAGTATGTTTGTCATTGAGTATCGTGAGCACCGAATTCGAGGTTTGGAAACCTGGATTTGGGGGTGTCACAATATAGCACATAGTGCACGTCTCAATTCATTCGCAAGAAGTTCACATAACACATGAAATAAAACTGTCACATAACATTTAACAAGTTCAAACATATACAACAAGTTCTGAAAAACTTGCATGTACCGACATTCGTCATCTACGTCATTCACATATACAATTCCTTCTTTCAATCAATAACTTATATCATCCATAAGGATTTACTTTAATTTACTTATCAGTTATCAAATAATATATAGTTACAATCGGTAACCATTTGTGTTCTCCTTTCAATCTCCCATCAGTCGTACTACATCCTCAAGTACTAACTTAAATTTCATTCTTTTATAACCTCACGGTCAAAATGACCATTTTACCCTCATTTCATCTTACGTGTCCTATGTGACCGCGTCTTTACCGGTAAACTACTAAATATGTTTCCCGATAACCCTAAAATCAATTTTTCGTAATTTCTTAAATCATATCTTCTTCATAAATCCCTTCTTAACCACTTTTTTATTTGTTTCTTTTCTGGCCACATATATATACATATATTCCATACACAAAAATAATTTTTCTGGAATTTTTCCTTTTTATTAAGTATTTTTCTAAAGCCCGTTTTTAGCTCGTAACTTGTCAAAATTAACTATATCATGTTCAACTTAGAAATTTCTAATCTCTGGCCAGAATCTCACATATGATAACATAAAGTTCCAGTTTAAATTTCGTAACCATCGGAGTTGTAGAACTCAAGTTATAGCAGTTTTTGTCAAAAAAATCCAAATATTGAATTGGTCATATCTCACTCATCCGAAGTCGGAATACATTTATCTTCGGACCAGAGCTACGTTATATCATATAGTTTAATGTCACAAAAGACCTGAATTTATTTCAAAGTTGAAGTGGTCCAAACAGGGGTCGGACAGTCTAGGGCAGAAGCTTTCGGGCGATTTTCAGTTCTAGACTGTTTTGGGAGAATCTGTCCCCACAGAAATCTACTACTTTTTTCTAGAAATTCTACTTGGAGGTTTTAGAAAACTCCCATATCTAACTCTAAAACTTGACCACACTCAAAAATTCGAAATATGCTAGGAGTTATACTTGTTCAAATCTCAGTCTCCGTTTTTACGAAAAACAGTTTTTCCGACTACTTGGGTTTCTTGGAAAACTTTGGTGTTTTCATGATTTTCCATACACAATACATATAACAAGCATATATACTCTTTCATAACCTTTCTTATACCATAGGATCGATCATAATCCTCCACACCAACAATCTCCCATAACAATTATGCTTAGACAAATTTTAAACATAGTTTAAGGGCTAGGGCTTTATACCTTGTTTGATTCCTTAGTTTTGCCTCCTCTTTCATGCTTCCATGGTTACATACCATTTGAAGCATAAACAAAACACATAAACATGGTAAGGATTTTAGGTTTCAAAAGGAAATTACCCAAGAATTGCTATGGATTTGGTTTAGGAATTACCTTTGGCTAGGTTTTTCTTCATTCCTTCTTCTTTTTCTTCTTCTTCCTCTTTCTCCTTCTCTTCCAAGGCATCTCTCTCTCTCTCTTAACCGTGTATGGGTGTAAAATGAGGGAGGAGGCTGATTTCTCTTCCTTTGCTTTAGCTATTATGGGGTTGAGTGGAGTAATGAACAAAGGAAAGAAAAAAATAACTCTTTGATCACATTTTTCTTCAAGTGGGGCCCACCTTGCCAAAATTTTCTTCCCATGTGGGACCCCCCCTTTCATGTCCGGATTCACTCCCCCCATCTGCGGGAAATCCAGCAGATTTCATTCCCTGTGGGTCCCGCGTTATCACCTCGTTTTGCGTGCTTAATCCCGTCTTTGACTTTTTGACCCGAAAAATTAAATTTTCATGTTTATAGTCGTTTCCTACTAAAATTGACGCTCCCAACATCATAGGAATATCTGTTTCTTCAAATTCATCTCCGAATTTCAAGTTTGACTTTTCTCCGTAAAAGTCAATCGTTGACTTTGACCAAAAAGTCAACCCCGACACATTTTGTGTTTAAAGTCTATTCTGAACTTCAAATTTAAGTCTTGAACTATAGAGTTTCATATTGACATTTCCACGGCTATTCTCCTTTAAATCGCCTACTCGCACATATTCATCAACACACGTATGTATGTGTGTGTGTATATATATATATATATATATATATGGGCAATGATCCATAACATGTATTTGTTGTGAATCAAAAATAAGCAAATATCATCTCTACCTTCCATTATATCATCTCTACCTTCCATTACAATTATGAACGGGGTGGATTAATAAACTGAACAAGTCGTCCGCTAGAAATTCTAGCGGACTAGCTTAATGAGATTTAAGGACCATTACACCCCCATCAAATCATTCACTGAATCCGCTAGAATCTCTAGCGGATTGTAATCACAAAACAACAGCAGCCCTAAGGCTAAATCATTCAGGCAATCGGCGATTCGAGGCGAGCATTCCGAGCAAACCTTTTGAGCATTCCGAACAAATCCATCTTGGCGATTCCGAGCAAACCTGATTGGGAAAAAAACTTCAAACTACTTCAAATTTTGCGATTCGAGACGATTCCGAGCAAACCCTTCAATTGACAACAAAACTTCAAAATTTGCATACAAGCGTGTTCGATTTGTGTGATTCATCAACTTAATCAACGTTTAATTGGTGAGTTTTTTGAATTCAAAGTTTAAGGGGCAGTGGTTGAATGTTGTGACCTTCTTTGCTCTGTAGTGTTAGAAGTATCCATTTGTTTAAAGCATTCTTGTATTTTATTTTTTGTATTCTGAGTAGTCATACTAAGTGGTTTTTTTGCCGTTGCCAACACAGTTCTCCCTTTGCCTAAAAATGGTTACCATCTTGTCTGTAAACTAATTAATCAACCAGCAGAAATAAATTTGGCAAAGAAGAGATTCGTGTAACCCACTGTAGTGAAAGGGAAAAAAAACTTAGATTGGTTCCCTACTACACCAGATGCTCCCTCTCTTTGTGCATCACTTTTGTAACTCAAACAGGGTCCTATTCTTTTTTGTCTTTATACTGGTGGGTTTTTTGGTGGGAGATGGGGGGGTTGTAGTTTTGTGCTAATAGACCATGTCAGTATCAGCTCCATGGAAGCACTTCACCATTTAGAATTTGAAATAAATTCAAAGTAACTAGATAATGGATTCATAAGTTCTAACATAACTGAGGGATTCAACAAATCTGTCTTACGCAGTATGACTCAAGGATTCGAACTAACCAAGTAATTTCATATATTATAGATGACGCGGTTAGAATTACTTCTTAAAAAAGCTTTAGAGGTTAATTTACAGCTTACAAAGTACACTCGAGGTTTCTTTTATCCTCCCCAGGTCTAACTATGCAAGGTGAAAAGTTTTTCTTTTCCCCCTCTAAGGTGCTCAAGCAACCTGTCTTTTAACTCTCCATTTTGTTTCATCAACAATCCCTATAATTAGTTCTGCTCATGTATGATATTACTGATCAGTTGACCTCTGCTCTACCAGAGCTTTAGCTTCGACTCTTACCAGTTCATTACTTCATTTTATAGAAGGTGAAATGGTCCAAATATGGAAAAGTGAGGTTACTGGACTGTTAAAGGCTGAAAGAGTACGAAACACGTTAGAACTCTGAGGTTTAGACAAAAATGTTCCTATTTAATAGTAAAAGCCCCTTGGCCATCAGTATAGTAAGATAGAAGTAAGCCAATGTAATTATTGGGTAATGGACATATTCATAACAATCCTTTCTATAATTACCATGATTTTAGGTTTGCACAAATTATACACTAAGAACAAGCTAGGAGAAATAAGGAAGCCTTATTTGCTCCGCAAGCAGTTGATATCGAAAAGACACACCAAACTAAGGGCATATACCTCTCTACCCTAAGCAACACATTAGTTAGTCAGACTGCTGTTAAAACTAAGTACTGGCATAACCTCTCTGAAAAAAAATACATCTGCATTCCAACACTAGAAATAGTGGTTCTTTTCATAAATGTCTTAGGCAATGCGACAAATGCTTGTTTAATGAAAGCTACAACTAAGTTTTACACAGAAACTAGTTTGATCGGTGAGTTTTTCGAATTCAAAAGTTAAGGGGCATTGGTTGAAAGCTATGACCTTCCTTGCTCTGTAATGTTATTCGTGTAATCCATTTGTGTATTTAAGTTTGTGTGGTTTCTGTTGCTTTGTATTGCTATGGTTCATTTTTGTTGTATTGCTATGGTTCAGTTCAATTCAGTGGTTGATGAAGCCCACTGTATCTCTGAAATGGTGAGTGGTTGCAGGGCCCTTTCTCTCCAGTGGTTTTCAGATTTGATTTTTCCATTGGATTAATGAGTTCATTTTTCATTTACTTGTTGGAATTATTTGCTTGATTTTCATCCGGAAGAATGCTTATATAGTTGTTTTACTTTATTCATTTCCCCCTCTTTATGATAACAGAGCACAGACATGTTGGTTCCACAAATTTCAATTTACTCAGCAGCAGGAGCCATACAATATTCACACTGGTATTGATACTATATGAATGGAACTAATGAACATTATTTGATTGTTGCACTTGATTCATATACATCCATAGGTCACAGAAAACTTTGTACTTGTTATATTACCTATGAATTTACAAAGAGATTAAACATAAAGAAATAAGAAACTGAGAAATATCTAAAACACACAATGCACTTCTTTCTTTGTAGTAATAAACTCGTATTGATGTTTACTGTTTCTTGTGCTAGGCAAGCCTATGGTTGTGACTTTTCGAGCCTACTCCAAGGGTCATATCATCATGATTCTTCAACAGAGGCTAAGAGTAATCTTGTGCTCCCTCATTTTACTTCTGGTTTACAAGTGCATCTTCTGCTTCACCTACTATTGTACTTCCATTAACATTTCATTAACTAAAAGACTACATTGTCATCTTCTTTATGTAGAAGACACATATGCGACCGCAAAGATAACTATGCTCCACGTACCTTAATGCTATTCTCATGATGAGATATTTAATTTAAAATAATCAAAGTGCAGCTCAAGGGTTGTAGTAATATATATGGAGATAACAAGATCTTATCATGCATTTTCTTCACCTTTAGTTCATGCTAAAGAATTGCAACTTGTGTGCTAGTCTTACGGTTTCTCTAAAAAATTCAGTACTTATTTTAATTTATTTTGACAGCTGCTCAAATAGGTATTCCCATTCATTGTCTTTCAGCCACAAGCGTTGGAATTCTGTGCGAGAGTGAGTTCACCACCGTCTATTCTCTGAAGTGTTCTATTTTGCAGTTGGCATGGCATGTTGCTGATGGAAATTTGGAATGTCATGGCATGTTGCTGATGGAAATTTGGAATGTTGCAGTTGGCATGGCATGTTGCTGTGAAATCGAATTTGGAATGTATTTGGAATGTTGCTGATTAAATTTGGAATGTTGGAATGTATTTGTTGCAGTTAGCATGTTGATGTATTTGGAATGTATTTGTTGCAGTTGGCATGTTGCTGACCTCATAGGAATGTTGCTGATGCTTTAGTAATTAAGTCGTCCGCTAGAATCTCTAGCGGACTATTTAAAAGTTTACGTTGACTTAGGCTTGACTTAGCCTGATGGGGGTATAATGGGCCTAAAATTTCATTAAGCCAGTCCGCTAGAATTTCTAGCGGACGACGAGTTTAGTTTATTAATCCCCTCCGTTCATAATTGTAATAGAAGGTAGATATGGTATTTGCCTATTTTTGATCCATAGCAAATACATGTTATGGATCATTGCCCTATATATATATATATACACACACACACACACAATATACACCATATCCTTTACATATGACAATTTCTAAAGGAAATTCCTTTTATTAACACATACTTACATGATCCTCTTAGTCATTACATTTTTCTCTTTTCTTAATGATTCCTTCCCTGGAATCACTATTACCGTAACGTTTATATTCGGTTTACTTCCCACTTTTGCATAATCTTTTTCATCAAACACTTTATCAAATTATCTTAGCTTTGGTATTAACTTACCATCTCTTTCATTTCCTCTTTCTCCAATTCAGGAACGAAAATCTATTCTTAGTCCAAGTCTCATCTGACTTGCTTCGGCTTATGACTACCTGCTTATTCTCATGTATTAATATCTTCATCAACATATCTCATAAACTCGTACGTAAACTTTATCTTTTAATAATCTTTTGTTTTCATCATAATACATCATATCCTCATATAATCATACTCTTTCATACCCTCGCCTCTTCATCTATTATTTCTTATAATTATCTCTTACCTCCTTTTCTGTTCATGACATGCCTACCTATTAGTGAATAATAGAAATTCTTTTAAAGCATTATATTATACATTCTTCTTTTATAAGACTTTATATACTACCATGTACTCACTCCTTTCTTCATTCTTAGCATGTTTATCCTTTGTGTTTAATCCTCTTTATTCACGATCAACAGTAATAGGTTATACTTTATTATAAATTAATCGTCTATCGAGTCACTAAAATACCTTACTTTAATGACTGATCTAACAACATCATTCCATAACTTTCTTAGAACCTCTTAACCATACATGTTCCTCCTGACACATAGATTAGATTAAAATATTTAATCATTCCTCCATTCCAAATCTAGGTTTTAAACTTTAATCCTTTATTTCATCATTCAAGACCTTATTTAAAAGTTATAAATATCCGGGATATCACAGTAATTGCATATGACAATAAAATTGTGAACTTTGCTCTGTGGCATTTAATACTATGTTGAGAGAAGTGGAAGTCTTTTTTTTTTCTTTTTTTTTGTGTTGCGAAAATGGGATTTTTGTTGTGGAATGGAGGGAATAATTTGTTTTTTATTTTATAAAAAATTAATACTTTCGTCTACAATCTGGAGAAAGCTGGGGAAAAGGGAAGAAAAAGAAAACTTAAATAAAAAATTTTAGTTCAATATATCTAATTTTGGTATTCTAATACTTGATACGCCCTCAAGTTCAAAATATAAGATCAAGTTCAAGTTTGACTTTTCAAAGTTAAAATTGATGATCTGGTATCAAAACTCGCAACATGCACAAACTCACATACATATGTATATATTATGTATGCTTCTCAGTTAAACATTTACCTTTTCAAATCTAATAGGAAGAGGATCAAAAAACCATGGCTTCAATTGCAAACAAGAAGGTGAAAACTGAGAATGGAGGAGACTTGAACAGCTTGACAGACAATATTCTTGTGTTCACATTCTCTCATTTCTTCCAACAAAATATGCAGTTGGAACCAGCATTCTATCATCAAGATGTTAGCACCTTTGGGCTTCTGTTCCTACTTTGGATTTCAATGACAACTTGGTATTTAATCCTCAAATGCATAGGTTGACTAATTTTGTGAATTTCATAGATCAGGTAATTTTTCTTCATGATTTATCAAGTATTCAAAGGTTTCATCTAAAATCGCATCGACATATTGATCCATCTCGTTTGAGTTCTTGAATAAGAGTTCTGATTAGGCGTCGTATACTTGAATTGAGCATCATTCTACATTCACATAAACGTCTAGACTTGCCTCTTCACTTGCAAAACACTGGTGTTCTTAGAACTGGGACGTTATCTTCACCTCAATGTTCCTTCCTCCATTTATTTTCCTAGACTTGAGACCCTCAATATATCACTTGTTTTCCCAAACAATGACTTGACAGAAACACTCTTTTGTAACTGCCCTGTGCTTGAAAATTTGTCTATAGAGGGACTTGTGAAGGATCGTACAGCATTGTCGCTTAATATCCTACACCTGTACTGAATAGTTTAAAAATTAATTGGCATGAACCATATGCTCCATTTGAATATTTTGAGAGTAATATCTTGGTTAATGCACCAGTTCTTGAACACCTTTATGTCCAAGATGATTTTTTGGCTCAATATGCTCTGTGTAGCTTATCCTCTTCAGTTCAAGAGATTAATGTTGGATACTGCTATATAGAACCTGAAGGAGCATCTCAACAACATGCCAGACAAGCATGCGTGCTTGTTGAAAAACTCTCCAAAGCTAAGAATCTCTTGCTCGGAGCTAATACTATGGCTGTAAGCTGGTCTTCCTTTTTGTTTATTTATTTATTTATTTACTTATTTATTTATTAATGAATACCCTTAAATATGCATGCATATAGTAATGTAGTTTTGTGCGACTATTTCTATTCATGTTGCGTGTAGTCCCTTGATTACGCAGATGATTTTCACTGGCCACTATTTCCAAGTTTGATCTACTTGGAGTTGGCTGTTCACAATTGCTATGGTTGGGAGCAGTGGCGGAACCAGGACCAAATTACAGGGGGGTCAAAATCTCTCAGTAAAAAAAATTATTTATTGACGTTTGAACTGCTTCTTTCAGCTAAACGACTGAGAAGAGGCAATTGTATTTTGCGACTCTATCACTAACAATATCATTCGGATTGAACTCCACACGTGAATTATTTACCATCACTCCCTTCGGAACTTGGTAATTGACTATTAGAAGAATTAACAGCTCCTGGCCGTTTAATCAAGTATTTATCCATAATCTAGAATAAATAAAAACATCAATTGCTAATCAATTACAGTATTTCACAATTCACAATAATTTCATCAATTTAAACATTTCATAATTTAATAGTATAACAATTAACAAGCTCTAAATCTTTAATTTAATGGCAACATTAAACACAAAATTCCTTATTTGTTGTATCAATTTTAACTAATGTCAACAATAACCACAAATCCCTAATTTTTAAACTATTTAATTATTCAATTATTGAATAATTAAATAGTTTAAAAATTAGGGATTTATTTCAATAGTTAAACTATTTAATTATTCTGCCACATCAACATGACCACATCTTCCGAATAAGATTGCAAGATAAGAATAACTGAATAAGAACTACTGAACTAATTTTAAATTGCAATATAAGAATAAGAAGGGACTGGGCCACTGGGGTAAGCTATGCTGAATAAGAACATTTGTGTACCTTGCGGCTGAGCGGGAAAGGAGTGGGCAGCTGGGCGTTGTAGGCTGTAGCAGACTAGCAGCGGCAGACTTGGCGAGCGAGGAGGGGAAAGGAAAGGAGTCGGCTAGGGCTGCAGTATGTGGACTCGTAAGGATTTGGCCCAATTTTTGTTTTAAAGTTACTAAATGAAACGACGTCGTTTCATTTAGTAACTTTAAAAAAAAAATCACCTGAAGCTTTTGTTGTCGGTGAAATGCAGATGAAGCTTCGCTATGGCCGCCGGCAATGGAGATGGTCCGATGGAGCTACCGCCTACCAGGGTCAAGAAATGAAATTTCTCCTGAACTTTAGCCTGAGCGCCGGAATTACCAGGGTCAGATGACCCCCCTCGTCCCCCCTTGCTTCCGCCTCTGGTTGGGAGCAACTACCGGCACTGCTCAGCTGAGCACCTATTTTGGCTACTTTGGTGTTGAAGAAGGTGATCATTTCAAATAGGGGAAAGGGAATATGTGACATGCCTTGGTTATAGATCACTCTAAAAATAGCATTTTTAAACTTTTTTTTTTTATAAAAAAAATAATAACCGTATAGAAGATAATAACATGAAATGAAATGATAAAAGGACTATCATTTTTCATGTAAATATGTGAAGTGAAAGCCCATAATCTTCGTACTGAATTTCAATACAATTTTTAGTGACACGGATTAACTAATTTTCTTGATTTTAAATAGTCATGTCTTACTTTATTAAATTTCCTAAAAATAGGTATGCCCTCTTATTATTACAAGTTCTCATCATTTATACGGTTAGATCTTGAAGAAAATGTCTAAAAATTATCATTTGTAAAGTCATTTATAGCGAAGCTTGACTATAGCGTGTCACATATTCTCTTTCCTCTTTCAAATAAAAGGTTATAGTTAATGGTTTTTTAACTTCAACTTCTGAACCATTGAATTTGTGTTTTTTTAGGATCCTCGAGGGGAATATAACGAACTTGATTATGATGATGAATATTTTGAGACTGCTTTGGTCGGAGAACAAGGTGTCCTTGCTTGTCGCAGCTCAAAGAAATCGGAACTAGTGGGTTTATCGGTTTGAAAGATGAGTTAGTGTTGACAAAGTATCTTCTGGAGAACACACAAGTTGGATAAAATGACAGTTGATTCTCCAAATCTTGACAGAGATATAGAAAGAAAATTTCTCAAGAAACTATTAACATTTCCAAGGAGGTCAACAACTTGCCGTATTGAGTTTTCTTGAGAAATTTCTTGACATGGAGGGAGATGTAAACTTTTCTGCTTATTATACATTTCTATTGTTGGCATGATTGTTGCAACCGGGTTTTTCATTTAGTAATTATAGTGTTGTTTTGAAAAAAGACGGATTTATTAATGTGACAGATTTCAAAAAAAAATAAAAAATTCTCTCGCTAAATACAGATTGTAGACACCCAAATTTTGCACTTCCTATACTGACCATGGCAGGAGGGCAAATTCGTCCATTGGGCCGGCCTGCGAGAGCAAGGGATGGGCACCGGAACGAACACTCGACGTCACCGCAACGATTTGCAAATCAAAATCGACGTGACAGCAAGGCCGTCCGAAATGGGCATGCCCGAATGATGTGGCACGTCTCCTAGTGATTCCCGGACTGCAAAATACAAGCCTGTCGGCGAAAACCGACGTCGCGACACGAGAAACGAGGTGCGGTTCGGAAAATGAGAAAATCAGCCCACCCAGCCGCGGATTGATCTGCGGCCAAACGATTACAATAAGGGTGGTGCGCACGGGACTCGAAACCAGGAAACCAGCTGAGTGCGATGGGAGGTGGGCCAGCCAGCCGCAGATTGATCTGCGGCCAGCCGCAGATCAATCTGCGGCTGGCTTTGGCCAGGCTATTTCAGCTCATTTCCTGCAGAAGGTTGAGAAGAGAGGGAAGAAGAAGGAAAAACAGCAACCAGCAGCTCGGAAATGGGAAAAAACAGCAGTAAAAACAAGAGCAATTAGGAAAGAAAAAGAGAGAAAATAGTGAGGAATTGTATCCATATTGTGGGACTATATATCATATATTTTCTACTCTATTCAATACACAAATTCATACATATTGTGGGGGATTATTTGCAAGGTGAAAAAATCCTTTGTTTTAGCATTTTGTTTTACCATTTTTGTTTAAGCTTTTTGTCATCCAAATTATATTAAATGTAGTTGTTCTTGTATGTTGTTGTGAATCCACGGATTGAGGGCTATTAGTGAGGGTTCTAAATGGAACGAAATTCCTCCTAATGGCCCGATGATATCCATTTGGTGAATTTTTAGCTCGTTGTAATGATGTATTGTGCATAGATTGTTTAGATTGCTATTTTTAGGATCTTGTGGGTGTGTAGCGATTTTGGATGTGAGCCTAGGAGCGCGACCCCCCGTGGTCCAAATCCGATGATGGACATCTATTGATATATGTAGTAAATTCGATGTATCTTTCATTGTAAATATGTAATCGTCGGGCCTTAAAACGACGCCAAGGCGAGAATCGTGTTTAAGGCCCCGAAATAGTGAAACTTGTGATTGTAGGCGTTTGGGGTTATTTTGATGGCTTACATGCCCATGAATATCTCCGACGCGTGTTTATGCTCGATTTGATTTATGAGACGAAATTGATTTCAAAGTTAAATGATAAGATTTTCATAAAATCAATCAAACTAGGCTATTAGCATCACGAGATTAATAAATGGGAAGTGCTAATGAATGTCGATTTCTATTTTAAACGAGAAAGCTAAAGAAAATCGTTTTCAAACATCACAAGAAATGGTTTTATAAAATAAGTGACGTTTTATTAAACCGGTGTGCATAGGGTTAAAGAGGTTCTAGAAGTTGCCCATCGTTTGAGTTACGAAAGCAACGTATAGATCTCGATTCCTATTTTGACGAAGGTTTAAAACTCTTGTTTTGCCAAAACGACACCTAACGAAAAAATCTCATAGTTTTTGGACAATTAAAAATCAAACCCTTCTTATAAAGGATCAATCTTTCTTGTATAAATCGACAGGACATTCCGAAGCATTCTCAAATCAAAGCACGACTTTCCCTAAAAATCCAAATGATTCTTTCATACAAACTCACCACAACATTCACATAGGCACACACACACACGCACACACGCACACCACGCGCGCACATACACACACACACATTCGAGGATTAAAGGATAGGAAAGCATCAAGATTGCGGTAACTGTGTTTTCACACGGAAGTCGGGGGGTGCCTAACACCTTCCCCTCGCTTAAGCAAGCCCCCGAACTCTATGAATCTCGATTCGCAGACCAAATTAATTCGGAGTCACATATGAGCCAGCGATTTATAAAAAACGAGAACTCGGATGAGTTGGTACATCCATTTCAAATATACCAACTGGCGACTCTGGTTAATTGGCTCATCATAAAAAAAAACGATCTTTCAAAACCCCGTCGACATTAATGCCGATCTTTTCTAAAAAATCATTCAATCAAAAGGCTAAAATTGGAAAAGACGAAAAGAGGCGAAAACCCGGCGTCGACAGCTGGCGACTCTGCTGGGGACATTATAGGGCTTAAGCCGCGTACAAATCTTGATGCTATCCTATCCTTTAAAATTCATGAATATGTGTGTGCATGCGATATTTTGATCATTTCTACTTTTGTTGTGTGAATGTGTGTTTTGTCCAATAAGTGAATGATTGAATGGGATTGCTTTAATTTAAAGTAAAATCATTTGCATACGGTGAGGACGATGAATGTGAATGTATGTTGAGATAGTACCTCCTCCTGAGGCGAACCTGTCGGTTGCTTATTACTGGACTCGAAGGGGCTGCTCCCCGGAGATGGCTCAGGAAACGCACCACCCAAATCCGCTCCAATCGAAAGGAATCAAACAAGTAGATTGCGAAGATTTGGGGACCTTCATGCCGAAAAGCCCGCGAGAGTAACCCTAGGGTAGGTCAGCCTCTGATAAACCTAACGAAAGGGAAGCTTCTTCATGCCCTTTTAATCGTTCAGTCAAATAAATAAATGTCATGCAAAATGACATACAACTGTCATGCCATCATCATCGTAATAAATATGTCCTGTATCATGTGATTGCATCACCTGCACCATAAAGAGAGTACTGACATGGTTTTGCAGAAGGCAATCCGTGCCACATACCGAGGTTTTCTAAAAACTTCTAAATACTATCCTGTCATCAAACACTGACCTTGTTTTGCAGGATAAGATTAAGAGAACCGTGAAAGCGTGGCATAACGATCACAAAGAACCCGGAGTAGGGGCATATTCGACCACACAAAAAAAAAAGGGAAAAAAAAAAAAAAAAAAAAGAAAAAAGAAATGATGATAAAACATGCATCAGTGTTGACATGCATCTGCCAACTTGTAACTGGCACAGTACTAAACTACGGCCCTGGTTTGTTTTGCGAGACTGCCCCTAAGACCCAACTAAGAGGCCGTAAAATCCATACTCCATCCATCCAAATGGCAGAGGCCGGTAGCCATGAAATACACTGGCTTCCCTGATTCACACATCATGGTACGAGATGAGCTTTAAGGGGGAAATTGCGGTACAGACTTGTCCGGCCTGCGAGGATCAGATCGGAGGGATCTCCCATAGTGACGCCCCTCCTAGATGGGCTTGGTAATCAAAAATATTAAAGAGTTCCTTCGATATAGCTCCCCTCCCAAAAATGCAGATCTGACCAAGGAAAGAGAATCCAAGGATGGGCAGTGAAATTCGTCCTAAGCGGAGACGATTTGCATGAATAGGACCTAGCTACGGGACTGCTGAGATATCTGGAAGCCGAAGAAGCCCACAGATTAATGAACGAAGTACATGGCGATGTGTGGAGAAACCCATATGAGCAGAGCATTTTTGGCAAAGAAAGTCATGTGAACGGATCACTATTGGCTAACCATGAAAACTGACTGCGATGTTCATGTCAGGAAATGCCATCAATGCCAGATCCATGCCAATGCGATCCATGCACCTCCTAATGAGCTCCATTGCTTGACCTCACCGTGGCCAGTTGGACCGTGCAGCAGGTGATATCCAGGAAGGGGTAAATCCAGGAGTGTGGCAGTGAATCCTGGCCAGTGGAAGATCAATGGGTTTTGAAATTCTGAGTTTTATTTCAAATCCCTGCACGCTCATGTCATTTTGTCATGTTATCTATAAAAAAAAAAAAAAAAAAAAAAAAAAAAAAAAAAAAAAAGAAAAAAAAGAGGGGGGATCATGTGCTGAACATTTTATATATATGACAAGCATTTTTTTTTTATGTAAGGTACCCCGATTTGAGGCATTCTAGCCTGACAAGCGATAGGCCAAATTTGAAGGAGGATCACGATTTTTGGTATAGAGCTAGATTTCGATCTGATGAGGATTGAGCAGGACGAACAGATATCGACAATACGCCTGGTGGTGAGATATCAAAGGATGGGTCCGGGGTAAACCCAAACCCAGTTTAGACCAAACCATCACCATCAAGCGTCAGTGGCCCCTAACGATCACAAAGAACCCGGAAGTAGGGGCAAAATTCGAACACAAAAAAAAAAAAAAAAAAAAGAAAAAAAAAAAAAGAAAAAATAAATAAAAAAAAAGAAAAAAGAAAAAAAGAAAAATAATAGCCGAGTTGTTGACCCAGTATGGAGATATGTTCGCTTGGTCCCGTGGCGACGTGATTGGATTGTCCTCAGACGTTATAGGGACATTGACTGCCTATAAGCAAAAGTTGAGAACGTTGAAGCCTGAATGGAGGTTGAAAGTAAAAAGGACGAGATTATCATCAAGCGGTTTTTAAAACAGGAATCATCACGGTGTCTATTTACCCTGAATGGCTTTCCGACAGAATCCTAGTATCACAGCCTGGAGGAGAAGTAAGGGCCGCCGCATCGACTAAAGAAATCTGAACGATGCCCTTAAGGAGGAGATATATGACAAACTCAAGATCAAAACATTTTGATTCAGTCATTTACCAGCCCAAAATGAATGGGGCAGTGGGGGCTGCGAATAAACACACAAAAACGATCATGGGAAGAATGTCCGCCAATCATCGGGGATGGCCGGATTTATTGTCGCTCACCCTGTTTGCCTATCGAACCTCAGTTCGCACATTTGCAGGGGCAGCCCCTTACGCATCTCCCGGGCATACGACAAGAGGGTGCGATCCCGAAAATTCAAAATAAACGATTTAGTCCTCAAAAGGATCGCGCCATGCCAAGACAAAGCTATGGGGAATTTTTGCTCTAAATTAAAAGGAGTCGTCGCGATAAAAAAATCTTCCCTGGGGAGCCCTCATCTTACAAGGAATATGGACGGAAAGGCGTTCCCCAGCCCGTTAATTCTGACTCTGTGAAACAACCCTGTGAGAAAAAAAAAGAGAAAAAAAAAAAAAAAAAAAAAAAAAAGAAAAAAAAATCAAAAAATCAAAAAAAATCAAAAAATCCCCCAAACCTTTCAACAAGTCAAAGGACCGGATCTTTTGTCAGCCCAGCGAAATACCGATGCGAACCAGTACGAGGGAGATCACAAGAAAAGCAACTTAACACTGGGGCATTTATCAACTACCCAGGAAATGATGACGTGCAAATTGGCACCCATGCAACAATCCCATCAACATGCACCATCATCATCGAATTGCTACCTCATGTCAATTCAATCTTCAACGGTACGATCATCTGGCATTTGTCAAGGCATAGTTTTTCCTAGGATACGATGGATCCGCGTGAAAGGGGATTTTATTTGGCTTGATAGGAGTCGGATTAATTCTGACAAGCAACCGTGGGAGCACGATCGTGAGTATGATTAGACGAATAAGGCTTTCAACCTTTTGATCGAGTACAAAGCCTTAATTCAAAAGCAACGTTTGCGACAGAATCGACCTCATGTGACAGCCTTCACTTTGCATTTGCACAAACTTTCAGTTGTGGGGTATAAAAACTATGACGACGTTTGATGGCGATTTAACACGTAGTCAGACAGTCAATAATTATCAAGCTAAAATCAAGAAGTCAGACGATAAATGATCATCAAGCTAATGTCTCGAATCGTTGGCCTGGGTTATTCGAGTAATTAAGCCCGAGGGGTGTCTATACACCTGGTGCCCCTAAAGCCGTATGGTTTGGGAGTCGCTGGCCCAACACTCGTTACAATGGGTAACTCAGAGCCTAAGAAAACGAGCATTACAGTAGAGGAGGCCCGAGCAGATTCGAATCGTGGCACGGGCTACTCGAGTAATTAAGCCTAAGGGGTGTCTCTACATCTGGTGCCCTAAAGCCGTCTGTGTTTGGGAGTCACCGGCCTAACACTCGCTACATGGGTAACTCAAGCCTAAGAAAACGAATCTTGCGCAAGGTCAAAGCAAAGAATGAATGGTGCAAATCACCAGCTTGTCTCGAACCGTGGCCTTTGTTACTCGAGTAAATAAACCCGAAGGGGTGTCTGCACACCTAATGCCCCAAAAACCGTCTGGTTCGGGAGTCATTGGTCCAAAAACTCGATACATGGGTAACTTTGAATAGCCTAAGAAACGAGACAAGTGAAGTGGGCTAATAAAAAGAAGAGATAATAACGAAAAACCTCTCGGCCTTAAAAACAAGAAGTCATAGAAGAGAAACCCTTACTGAGTGTTTGCATCGCACAGTGCGTTTTGTCATGTGACGTCAATCCTGCTAAGAACGTTGTCAAGAATGAAGACAGGATACCTTTTGGACGAGGGAAGGTAGTTCTTTTGAATTCGACCTTACTCACTGTACAATGACCATGAAATGCTTGAAGGTGTTCTCACGATTTCATAATTCGTCAAATAGAAAATCATCAACTCCACGAAAAAAAAAATAAATAAATAAATAAAATCCAATCTAGTACATTCACGGTTCACAACTTGCTGGATTGTGCGATCAATAGATATTCAATTTCATGTGCTTTAACTGCATTTTTGTCGAGATTATAATATCTTTGTGTTGAAACTAATACTAACGGCCCGAGCCTTCAAGTTTTGGCATTTGTTAGTCATCTGATATGCAGGATCTTGCAGAGCTGTGGATAACTCAGCACGGTCAACATCGGCGAGTTCTCGATAGAAATTCTTGGTAGCAGACACGCACCAAGGCAAGGGCAGTTAAGAATCGTGAAATGGAAGGAAGCTGAGGCTGCACAGAACTCTTCGGCATTGGGCCTCTCCCCAATCCTGACTATCACTCGCCTCGACATCTAAATGATCCACGTGCATGAGCATATACAAAGATGATATAGTTTGGGGCGACAACATATCGGCCATCAAATATGAGCAAAAGGCCAAGGAGCCCAACATAGCTGTCAATCATCACTGAGAGCGAAACAGACTGCCTCAAATGAAGACGACCAAGAACAAGCAGAATACCAAACCAATGAAACAGACTGCCTCAAATGAAGACGACCAAGAACAGGCAGAGTACCAAACCAATGTTGAAGTCTAGAAGCTACACTTCACGACGAGGCGTGATCCAGTCAAATGTTGGCAATATAAGCAACGGCTGTCGAATCGTATCATTTGACTGAACAGGGGTCATTTCTATCTAAGACATATGTTGTGCACATGCATCTGTCCATAACATATCTGCCAGATCATGCATAACATCTTTTTCATAGCATGCAGGTACGATGAAAATGAAAATCTTCAAGGAAAGTACAAGCACGTCGCTTTCCACATCACAAATGATCGGACACCGCGAGGGCTTTATGCGGCATAGTACATGGACGATGTTGGTGGGAGATCCAGGACCAAAAGCTGATCCAACAATCCCATCCAAAAAAAAAAAAAAAAAAAAAAGACAACAAACAACAAACCCTGGGAAGGGCTGAGATCCACGCGAACCACAACAAAGATGGTGAGCACCCCGGTGAAGAGCTGATATCCACAAAAAGAAAAAAGACAAAAAACAACAAACCCTGGGAAGGGCTAAGATCCACAGCGAAACCACAACAAAGATGGTGAGCACACCCTGGGAAGGGCTGATATCCACAAAAGAAAAAAGACAAAAAACAACAAACCCTGGGAAGGGCTGAGATACCACGCGAACCACAACCAAAGATGGTGAGCACCCCTGGGAAGGCCTGATATCCACAAAAAGAAAAAAGACAAAAAAACAACAAACCCTGGGAAGGGCTGAGATCCACGCGAACCACAACAAAGATGGTGAGCACCCCTGGGAAGGGCTGATATCCACAAAAGAAAAAAGACAAAAAACAACAAACCCTGGGAAGGGCTGAGATCCAAGATAACCAACCGGCGACGACAACCGGGGGTTACGAGATGGGTGACCGGCGACGATACCCGGCCCCGACGAGACAAATGTCCGGCGACGATAACCGGCGATTACGAGATGGAGGTCCGGCGACGAAAACCGGCTCCGACAAGATAACCAACCGGCGACGATAACCGGGGGTTACGAGATGGGTGTCCGGCGACGAAAACCGGCCACAAAAAAGAACACCGACCGGCGACGAGAACCGGCGATCCCGAGATGGATGTCCGGCGACGAAAATCGGCTCCGACGAGATAAACCAACCGGCGTACGATAACCGGGGGTTACGAGATGGGTGTTCGGCGACGAAAACCGGCCCCGACAAGACAATCGACCGGCGACGATAACCGGCGATTTTACGAGATGGATAGTCCGGCGACGAAAACCGGCTCCGACAAGCATTAACCAACCGGCGACGATAACCGGGGGGTTACGAGATGGGTGTCCGGCGACGAAAACCGGCCCCCGACAAGACAAGTCGACCGGCGACGATAAACCGGCGATTACGAGATGGATGTCCGGCGACGAAAACCGGCTCCCGACGAGATAACCAACCGGCGACGATAACCGGGGGTTACGAGATGGGTGTCCGGCGACGAAAACAGGCCCCGACAAGACAATCGAACCGGCGACGATAACCGGCGATTACGAGAATGGATGTCCGGCGACGGAAAACCGGCTCCGACGAGATAACCAACCGGCGACGATAACCGGGGGTTACGAGATGGGTGTCTGGCGACGAAAACCGGCCCCGACAAGACAATCGACCGGCGACGATAACCGGCGATTACGAGATGGATGTCCGGCGACGAAAACCGGCTCCGACAAGATAACCAACCGGCGACGATAACCGGGGGTTACGAGATAGGTGTCCGGCGATGAAAACCGGCCCCGACAAGACAATCGACCGGCGACGATAACCGGCGATTACGAGATGGATTTCCGGCGACGAAAACCGGCTCCGACGAGATAACCAACCGGCGACGATAACCGGGGGTTACGAGATGGGTGTCCGACGACGAAAACCGGCCCCGACAAGACAATCGACCGGCGACGATAACCGGCGATTACGAGATGGATGTCCGGCGACGAAAACCGGCTCCGACGAGATAACCAACCGGCGACGATAACCGGGGGTTACGAGATGGGTGTCCGGCGACGAAAACCGGCCCCGACAAGACAATCGTCCGGCGACGAAAACCGGCGATTACGAGATAGATGTCCGGCGACGAAAACCGGCTCCGACAAGATAACCAACCGGCGACGATAACCGGGGGTTACGAGATGGGTGACCGGCGACGAAAATCGGCCCCGACAAGATAACCAACCGGCGACGATAACCGGGGGTTACGAGATGGGTGACCGGCGACGAAAACCGGCCCCGACAAGACAATCGACCGGCGACGATACCCGGCGGTCACGAAATGGGTGATCGGCGACGATACCCGGCCCCCACGAGACGACCGATCGGCGACGATAACCGGCGATCAACGAACCCCTGGGAAGGGCTGGTATCCAAACAATCAACGACCCCCGACAAACGGTGACACCTGTAGAATCGTATCAAAAGACTGTACAGGGGTCATTTTTTCATTTTAAATGTTGTGTCACATGCATTGAATAGAATGATAATTCTGTACGTGATCCATGCAGGTTAGGTGTCAAGGTCCTAGCCTATCAGAGTCAAAGGCTATGACTGCCAAGAGCGATGTACGAGGACGAACTCCAAGGATGCCCTTCAAAGCTAGTCAGGAGAATAACTTCCTTTGATGACAATGGGATGGAATAAGGTGATTACGAGAGGGGTGACCGGATGTGAGACCCGACATTCACAGGACAATCGACCGGATACGAGACCCGGCGATTACGAGACGAGCGACAGATTAGGGATTGATGCATTGACACCGTTACGAATGTGTTGCATGCCTTACATCTTGCGTTACATCATAAGTTGTATGTGTTGCATCATGTATGCACTGTAATTCTTATGCACTGTCATTCATGCATCGGGTGTCTATTTTCTTTATCATGTTCATTTCATTTAACATTTCATAAACATGATAAAGAGGGGCAGCTGTAGACACCCAAATTTTGCACTTCCTATACTGACCATGGCAGGAGGGCAAATTCGTCCATTGGGCCGGCCTGCGAGAGCAAGGGATGGGCACCGGAACGAACACCATCCGACGTCACCACCAGCAACGATTTGCAAATCAAAATCGACGTGACAGCAAGGCCGTCCGAAATGGGCATGCCCGAATGATGTGGCACGTCTCCTAGTGATTCCCGGACTGCAAAATACAAGCCTGTCGGCGAAAACCGACGTCGCGACAAACAAAACGAGAAACGAGGTGCGGTTCGGAAAATGAGAAACTCAGCCCACCCAGCCGCGGATTGATCTGCGGCCAAACGATTAAAATAATGGTGGTGCGCACGGGACTCGAAACCAGGAAACCAGCTGAGTGCGATGGGAGGTGGGCCAGCCAGCCGCAGATTGATCTGCGGCTGGCGGCCAGCCGCAGATCAATCTGCGGCTGGCTTTGGCCAGGCTATTTCAGCTCATTTCCTGCAGAAGGTTGAGAAGAGAGGGAAGAAGAAGGAAAAACAGCAACCAGCAGCTCGGAAATGGGAAAAAAACAGCAGTAAAAACAAGAGCAATTAGGAAAGAAAAAGAGAGAAAATAGTGAGGAATTGTATCCATATTGTGGGACTATATATCATATATTTCTACTCTATTCAATACACAAATTCATACATATTGTGGGGGTTATTTGCAAGGTTGAAAAATCCTTTGTTTTAGCATTTTGTTTTACCATTTTTGTTAAGCTTTTTGTCATCCAAATTATATTAAATGTAGTTTGTTCTTGTATGTTGTTGTGAATCCACGGATTGAGGGCTATTAGTGAGGGTTCTAAATGGAACGAAATTCCTCCTAATGGCCCGATGATATCCCATTTGGGTGAATTTTTTAGCTCGTTGTAATGATGTATTGTGCATAGATTGTTTAGATTGCTATTTTTAGGATCTTGTGGGTGTGTAGCGATTTTGGATGTGAGCCTAGGAGCGCGACCCCGTGGTCCAAATCCGATGATGGACATCTATTGATATATGTAGTAAATTCGATGTATCTTTCATTGTAAATATGTAATCGTCGGGCCTTAAAACGACGCCAAGGCGAGAATCGTGTTTAAGGCCCCGAAATAGTGAAACTTGTGATTGTAGGCGTTTGGGGTTATTTTGATGGCTTACATGCTCATGAATATCTCCGACGCGTGTTTATGCTCGATTTGATTTATGAGACGAAATTGATTTCAAAGTTAAATGATAAGATTTTCATAAAATCAATCAAACTAGGCTATTAGCATCACGAGGTTAATAAATGGGAAGTGCTAATGAATGTCGATTTCTATTTTAAACGAGAAAGCTAAAGAAAATCGTTTTCAAACATCACAAGAAATGGTTTTATAAAATAAGTGACGTTTTATTAAACCGGTGTGCATAGGGTTAAAGAGGTTCTAGAAGTTGCCCATCGTTTGAGTTACGAAAGCAACGTATAGATCTCGATTCCTATTTTGAACGAAGGTTTAAAACTCTTGTTTTGCCAAAACGACACCTAACGAAAAAATCTCATAGTTTTTGGACAATTAAAATCAAACCCTTCTTATAAAGGAATCAATCTTTCTTGTATAAATCGAAGGACATTCCGAAGCATTCCTCAAATCCAAAGCACGACTTTCCCTAAAAATCCAAATGATTCTTTCATACAAACTCACCACAACATTCACATAGGCACACACACACACGCACACACGCACACGCGAACACGCGGGCGAGCACATACACACACACACACATTCGAGGATTTAAAGGATAAGGAAAGCATCAAGATTGCGGTAACTGTGTTTCACGGAAGTCGGGGGGTGCCTAACACCTTCCCCTCGCTTAAGCAAGCCCCCGAACTCTATGAATCTCGATTCGCAGACCAATTAATTCGGAGTCACATATGAGCCAGCGATTTATAAAAAACGAAAACTCGGATGAGTTGGTACATCCATTTCAAATATACCAACTGGCGACTCTGGTTAATTGGCTCATTGTAGACACCCGATTTTTGCATTTCCTATACTAACCCTGACAGGAGGGCAAAATCGTCAATTGACCCGGCACACGAGAATAAAGGGTGGACATAAAGACGAACCCTCAAAACCACCACGACGGGATGATATTGAAGCCGACACGACAACAAGCGAATGTCGAGAGTCAGTTACTGATCACTGTGCTTGCCCGGATGACGTGGCACGTTTCCCGACGGGTTCCGGACTGCCGAGCGCAAACCCGTCAGCGGAAACCAACGGTACGACACGAAAATCGAGACGAGGCACGGAAAACGAGAAAATCAGCACAGTTAGCCGCAGATCAATTCGCGGCCAAGGACGGAACTCGAGGCAGCACGGGACTCGAAGCGCACGGGACTCGCGCGCGGCTGGGGGAGAACCAAGGGCCAGCCGCAGATATATCTGCGGCCAGCCGCAGATAGATCTGCGGCTGCCCTTGGCAGTGCTATATTAGGCCAGTTCGCATACAGGAAAAAAAAAGAAGAATTCAGCAGCAGCAGCAGTTCGGGGAGAGGAAGAAAAATAGGTAGATAACAGCAAAAATTAAGTGCGAACACAGTGAGAGATAGTATGACTTTGTAACTATTTTTTGTGATTATTTCTAATTTTTTCTACTCTAACTCAATACACAAATTCATACATATTGTGGGGATTAATTGCAAGGTAAAAAACCATTTGTTCTTAGCATTTTGTTTATGCTATTTTGTTGAGCTTTTGGTCATCCAAATTACCTTAAATGTAGTTTTTTTCTTACATATTATTGTGATGCCATGGGTTAGGGACTATTAGTGAGGGTCTCATCGGAATGAAATTCCCCCTAATAGCCCGATGATATCCGCTTGGTGCAAATTTTTAACTATTATGGTAATGTATCATTCGTAATGTATTTCAATCGGTCATTGTAAGATGTCCTAGAGTGTTAGGCATCCCATTGTTGATTATTTTCTTTATATCCATTTGGTGGTTGTGCAATAAGTTCGGATGTGAGCCTAGGAATGCGACCCCGTGGTCCAAATCCGATGATGGACATTTTTGAATGTATGTAATCGGGTGGATGTATCCGTTATTGTAAATATGTAATCGTCGGGGCCTTAAAACGACGCCAAGGCGATAATCGCGTTTAAGGCCCCGAAATAGTGAAACTTGTGATTGTGGGCGTTTGGGGTTTATTTTGATGGCTTTACATGCCCATGAATATCCCCGACGCGTGTTTATGCTTGATTGGATTTTGTGACACGAAAAAGGATTTCAAAGATTAAACGATGAAGGTTTTCCCTTAAAATCAAGCAAACTAGGAGGTTAGCATCACGTAGCTAAAAATTTGGAGGTGTTAATGAATGTCGATTTCTATTAAAACGGGAAGGCTAAAGAAAGTCGTTTTCAAATGTCACAAAAAATGGTTTTATAAAATAAAACATCGTTTTATTAAATCTTGGTGCGTAGGGTGAAAGATATCCTAGAAGTTGCCCATCATTTTATGAAGGCAATGTATAGATTTCGATTCCTATTTTTACGAAGGTTTAAAACTCTTGTTTTGCCAAAAACGACACCTAAGGAAAATCTCATAGTTTTGCCAACTAAAATCAACCCTTTCTCGCAAAGCTTTCTCGTTTAAACCGATGGACATCCTAAGGCATTTTCAAAGAAAAAACACAATTTTCCCTAATAATCCCAAATGATCCTTTTATGCAAACTCATCACAACATTTACATAGGCACACACACACGCACAAAAACGCGCACACACACACATTTCAATGAATTAAAGGATAGGAGAGCATCAAGATTGCGGTAACCGTGCTTCACGGAAGTCCGAGGGGTGCCTAACACCTTCCCCTCACTTAAGCAAGCCCCCGAACTCTATGAATCTCGATTCGCAGACCAATTAATTCGGAGTCACATATGAGCCAGCGATTTATAAAAACGAAAACTCGGATGAGTTGGTACATCCATTTCAAATATACCAACTGGCGACTCTGGTTAATTGGCTCATCATAAAAAACGATCTTTCAAAACCCCGTCGACATCAATGCCGATCTTTTCCAAAGAATCATTAAATCAAAAGGCTAAAATTGGAAAAGAGCAAGAGAAGAGAAAAACCGGCGTCGACACTCATCATAAAAAAAAACGATCTTTCAAAACCCCGTCGACATTAATGCCGATCTTTTCTAAAAAATCATTCAATCAAAAGGCTAAAATTGGAAAAGACGAAAGAGGCGAAAAACCGGCGTCGACACAGATTTTAAATGTTGATTTTAATTGAAAAATGTTGTGATATTTAAGAGCAGCAAAATTATTGAGTCTGCCAGTTGGTAATATTTAAAAGACATCAAATCGTGTAAATTTCATTTTTTTTAAAAAAATATTATGTCTTTTACGATGACTCTATAATTTTAGTCTTACAAAATCAAAACTTCTATGAATATGAGGGCTTATTTAAGTCCTTAATTAAACAAGGAGAATGCGTTAGATATCTATCGACTTTCATTGATCCTACAAATAAAATATTCTTTCATTTTCTTTTTTTTCTTTTTGTTTAAAGTGATTGCTTGAAATATGTTAACAAGTGATTTGTGAATATGTCATTTGTTTGTGCACTGTGTGTATTTGTGTTGTGTCATTCATAACTCATAAGGGTGTGTATAACACTTAACAGTAACTTGTAAAAAATGAAAATAACTACCTACTTTTAAAAAGGAAATAAAATATATCACTTTTAGTATATTCTCTTATGAAAGAAAAAAAAAATTAATGAAAAATGAGACTCTAGAGGTGATCTAATTAAACATACTCCATATAAATTAATATATCCATCTTTAGAGTTTTGTTAGATAAAGTCAACAGTGCAGATACAAAAACTAAACAAAAAATTTAATAAAATTCAAAATGATATCTAACGACTTTATGTTAATGAAAGTATAATAACCTAAAAAGTATACTTGTTTTACAAGGTTCTCATTGAATAGGGAATTTTAGGGGGAAAAGGTACCTTTTTCCTTCTTGTAAGAAATTAACAAGAAAAATAAATATAAAAAAATAAATATACGAGAAATAATTACTAGTTTATTATCATTATAAAATAGTATTGGAAAGGAAAGAAGTGAGGTATAGTTGGTGTTGGGATGTAAATATCTAGTGGGACCCATAATTCTACTATTACTTTGATCATTTAAAAGAATGTACTTTGGAATGTGGAAAGTTGGAAAATGAAAGGACCAAAGAACACAAAAGGTTGGGCAACTAAGGAATTTAGAAAGTTGGCAAGGTCTTTTCATTTCTCTTTTAAAAACCTTTCAGCAGGTTACATGTGATGTATATTTATATATCATACATAGAAGGCGGGAGGGAGAAGGAGCACACACACACCAATGTACATGCATTCCCATCCGATAGTTTAGAAGGAAAAGCATAGACACACCAACAAGAAAGCATTAGAATTAGAAAGTAAGAGAAGTGAGAAGGAATTAATCCGAGAGTTTCAATAGTGGAGAGAAAAATAACTCATTTTGAGTTATAGAAAAAAGTGAGGAAGAGAGAAAATAATTACTAATATTATTTTCTCCAATTTGTACAATATTTTCATAGTGAATTTCTGAGATCTCTCCCCGTGGTTTTTTCCCAATTGGGTTTCCACGTAAAATTCTGGTGTTCTTATTTTATTTTCATGTCATTATTTTATTTCATATTAACAAGCACTAAACAGCTACATATCCTCCACCGTTAAACGTCTTTTCGGCTCGTTATTTGGTGATTTGGCGAGCGGTCAGAATTTGGCGTTAACATTGGCGCTAGAGCCTAGAAGGAGGGCTTTAGTAGTACTTTATTTTTAAATCACCTATGTATTCAACAGCAGTTATGGCAAGCAAGGCGAACGCGATTTCTGACCAGATCGGAGTCTTTAATTAGAGTATTTAATCGGATTTTTTAATCATAGTATTTAATTGGAGATTTGATCGAAGTATTTGATCGGAGTATTTGATCGGAGTACATGATGAATAATGGAGAAGCCACGTACCAAATCAATTGTTGGACCGAACACTTAGAGTGGGGCAAGTTACGAACTTGTTTGAATAGGCAAAAATATGAGCATCAATTTTGGCCGTTAACATGCGTCTCTACCAAGCATAGTCCTCCGGAAAATTCAAAGCTACGTCCCCTTTCTTTTTATCTCTTTTCAAATTAAATATTATACTTCATTAATTATGCATGCGTCAAATATCTTATATGCATGGAAGACTAGTCAACAAATTGTTCAACCTGGCTTGATAAAAAGATTTGACTTCATACTGCATGTTTATCTTTATCAGTAGTTCTTATAGATTAAAACATGATTATGTTCTTCATATTTTTCTTTTCCTAATTTCATGCAAGTACCATTCACATTATAATATTGTTTATTCTATTCCTTGAATATCATAAAAATATTCAATGACATGATGCCACTGTAACTTCTAAAAATAGTGCCGCTAGGACCTCACCACATGCAAAAATAAATAAATAAATAAAAAATAGATTATTATTACCAAAAAAGAATATAGTTTGTTGAACTATGGCGATCGTTTCTTTGTCGGGGAGTTCAGGGTATTTAGAAACAGATGACGCGAAAATTACATATTTTAGCAATTCATATGTATTGGATTTGACTTTGATTGCAGGAAAACTATAGTGAACATGTAAAAGGTGCTATTTTATATTGAAGCTGACAAGCAAAGTGATGTTAATGAGTAAAAGTGGTGACAAGCAACTATGAATGATAAAGAGCACAAACTCCGGCATTGCGAAAGACGTGGCACCTGCTGGTTCCCATGCGATACCCACCAGAACACAACCGTAAAACAACAATTGTATCAGCAGAAACTAAAGATTAGCAACGACAGGACATGTCAGATTTGTATATATGAAAATAGTGGAACGCCATCAGATTGTGGGTAGTTTAACATCAATGCAGATTTGTGGCCCAAAGCAGTGCATGTGAATTAAGAGAGATAAATCAAACTAATAGATAGACCCGAGATGTGGGAGTGGCCCGCTGCATCACAAACCAAAGAAGGCAAAACCTACATAAAAGCGGCAACAAACGATACCTTCACCTCCACTCCCTCTCCATACCGCCATCTTTTGGGATTGATTTCAACATTGACGGTATCATTCTTTCGTGGCTACTCTCCCATAGAGAAGCAACACGAGCTGCCGAACGCAGCACAACGATAGTAGTTTAGCAGCTTCGACAGTTATCACAACAGTAAGTAGTAGGTACCGGAACCACAACCATAAAAATATACAGCAGTTGTATCGGCAGGCTACTTCGCCAATCTATTCGGCTATGACTTCGAAGTCCCATTCACATACTTTATTGCGCTTCAGCAGTTCTAACCATGAGTTCGACGACCAGTTTATTTAATGATCATTCTCATTGCTTCAATACAAGACACTTCCGGCATCGGCATAGTATCCACTTCGGGTTTCAGTCACCGTCTATTATCTCTTTCTTTGGCATGACAACACAGCTGGCGGAAGAAAAATTGTTTGGGCATGCAAGATATAAACTTGGTATTGGATTATGGCTGAATTGGCTGGGGGGCAGAATGTGCGAGCCTGATATAAGCTTTGACAGTCCAAAATGTTTACCCATGAAACTTCGAGCAGTAACGACTCATTTTCGGGCGATGGAAGCTCATTTCAGATTACGTCACTTTGGCTTCGTTATGTCTTCGGCTATCTATATTCGGCGTTATAAGGTCGGATGGCGATATAAGGTCGGATTGAAGCCTCCCACTAGGGGTTGGGAAGGCTATTAGGTCGTTACAAGGTTGGGTCGATGCTTTCCCACTGGGGTCGGGAAAGCTGTTATGGTGGTATAAGGTGGGTTGGTGATATAAGGTCGGATCAATGCCTCCCACAGGGGTCGGGAAGGCTATTATGGTGTTATAAGGTCGGATGGAGTTATAAAGTCGGATCGAAGCCTCCCACAGGGGTCGGGAAGGCTATTATGGTATTATAAGGTCGGATAGCGATATAAGGTCGGATTGAAGCCTCCCATAGGGGTCGGGAAGGCTATTATGTCGTTATAAGGTGGTTGTGCAATAAGTTCGGATGTGAGCCTAGGAATGCGACCCCGTGGTCCAAATCCGATGATGGACATTTTTGAATGTATGTAATCGGGTGGATGTATCCGTTATTGTAAATATGTAATCGTCGGGCCTTAAAACGACGCCAAGGCGATAATCGCGTTTAAGGCCCCGAAATAGTGAAACTTGTGATTGTGGGCGTTTGGGGTTATTTTGATGGCTTACATGCCCATGAATATCCCCGACGCGTGTTTATGCTTGATTGGATTTTGTGACACGAAAAAGGATTTCAAAGATTAAAACGATGAAGGTTTTCCCTTAAAATCAAGCAACTAGGAGGTTAGCATCACGTAGCTAAAAATTTGGAGGTGTTTAATGAATGTCGATTTCTATTAAACGGGAAGGCTAAAGAAAGTCCGTTTTCAAATGTCACAAAAAATGGTTTTATAAAATAAAACATCGTTTTATTAAAATCTTGGTGCGTAGGGTGAAAGATATCCTAGAAGTTGCCCATCATTTTATGAAGGCAATGTATAGATTTCGATTCCTATTTTTACGAAGGTTTAAAACTCTTGTTTTGCCAAAACGACACCTAAGGAAAAATCTCATAGTTTTGCCAACTAAAATCAACCCTTTCTCGCAAAGCTTTCTCGTTTAAAACCGATGGACATCCTAAGGCATTTTCAAAGAAAAAACACAATTTTCCCTAATAATCCAAATGATCCTTTTATGCAAACTCATCACAACATTTACATAGGCACACACACACGCACACGCGCACACACACATTTCATGAATTAAAGGATAGGAGAGCATCAAGATTGCGGTAACCGTGCTTCACGGAAGTCGAGGGGTGCCTAACACCTTCCCCCTCACTTAAGGCAAGCCCCCGAACTCTATGAATCTCGATTCGCAGACCAATTAATTCGGAGTCACATATGAGCCAAGCGATTTATAAACAAAACGAAAACTCGGATGAGTTGGTACATCCATTTCAAATATACCAACTGGCGACTCTGGTTAATTGGCTCATCATAAAAAACGGTCTTGTTTTCAAAACCCCGTCGACATCAATGCCGAATCTTTTCCAAAGAATCATTAAATCAAAAGGCTAAAATTGGAAAAGAGCAAGAGAAGAGAAAAAACCGGCGTCGACAGCTGGCGACTCCGCTGGGGACCTTAGAGGGCTTAAGGCCGCCATTAAAATCTTGATGCTATCCTATCCTTTAATAATTTATAATTGTGTATGTGCGGTATGACATTTTGACGTCTTTTATTTATTGTTGTGTAAATGTGTGTTGTTGTCCAATGAATGAATGATTGAATGGGTTTTTTCTTTACTTCAAAGTAATCATTTGCATGCGGTGAGGACGAATGAATGTGAAATGTATGTTGAGAGAGTACCTCCTCCTGAGGCGAACCCGTCGGTTGCTTATTACTGGACTCGATGGGGCTGCTCCCCGGAGATGGCTCAGGAAACGCACCACTCAAATCCGCTCCAATCGAAAGGGCTCAAACGAGTAGATTGCGAAGATTTGGGAACCTTCATGCCGAAAAGCCCCGTGAGAGTAACCCTAGGGTAGGTCAACATCTGATAAACCCAACGCAGGAAAAGTCTCTTCATGCCCTTTTTACGTTCAAGCGTATAAAATGTCATGATCCCATTTCATATATACCTCCCCTGTTGTCAAAAAAAGAGAATACTGACCTCCATGTTTTGCAGGAAACAGCTGGGGAAGCATAATAAAGTCATGTTTAGCATTTGTTATTGCACTAAAAGACTACTAACTTTCTCTCTTTTGCAGGGAAAGATTAAAAAACCCCAAAACACAAAAAATTTATAGCTTTAGCATGCATCCGCATCCTTTCATTGCCCAAGACTGAACTTCGAACCGTTTGCCTGCAGGATTGCTCCTCAAACCCGTTCGCAGTCTAAGAAAGCCCAGGTCTCTAACTCTGAAATGGCTGATCTTCCCAATCATAGTTCCATCTCTCGGGAAGAGTTTGATGATTTTAAAAAGCAGATGATGGAAATGGCCACAATGCTAAAAGAACAGTTCTTAATCAGACAGGATCCGTCAAACCAGGGACCGCACAATGTACCACCCACCGCCAGGGGGTGACCAGAATCCTCCTAAGGATGATGCAATCCTATTTAAAAATAACCAACATCAGCTTAAGAGACGGGCCGATCCTCCCAAAGGTCATTCCTGCCCTCAAACAAGACAGTAATCACAATTCCAGAGGAGGGAGATACTGATGACCTTCGCAGGAAAATGAAGCAGATGGAGGAGACCAATCCAATCTCTAAAGGGCATAGGCTCCTTGGGTAGGGTTAATTATGCAGATTTGTGTGTCTTCCCCGGAACCAGATATCCAGATGAAATTCAAGATCCCCGAATTCGAGAAATACAATGGGAAAGGGGATCCTTTACACTCACCTGAAAATATATATTGGAGAACTGGGGGTCCTATGCGGAAGACGAAAGATTAAGGATGCAATTATTCCAGAAAAGCTTGACGGGGGAGGCGAGGATCTGGTATGCCCGTCTCGATAATGCCCGGATTCATAATTGGGAGGAGCTGGCCCATACCTTTCTGACACAGTATAGCTTTCAGGCACAGATGGCCCCTGATAGATATCAAATGACAAAAATCAAGAAAGCAACCAAGGGAAACCTTCAGGGACTATGCCCAACGATGGAGGGGTAATGGCCGCACAAGTGAATCATCCAATGAGTGAGTCAGTGATGGTAATGACCTTCGTGGATATACAGGAAGCACCTTATTATGATCGGGTCATATCGGGGATTGGAAGACCTTTCGCCTAGATGATACAACATGGAGAAATGGTGGATATGGGGTTGAAATCTGGGTAAAATCCGGGATCTCACAGCTCTTGAAACGGCTGCGGAACAAATCCAAAGTGGGAATTATGGGCAGTACTTCCCGCAGGCCCCAAAAGCGAAAAGAGGAAGATGTCTCTCTCGTGCTGCAGGGATCATCCAGGAAAGTGGAGAATAGCCCTCCTGTACAAATACAAGAGATTTGTGCCGCCCCGGCAACCCAATTTTGATAATTCCAGAACGGACGGAACGAAGGAGGTTTGAGACCACACAGAGGCGGGTATTCACCCCGCTTGGGGATCCTCTTGAGCAGATTTTGGCAATATTGATATCACAGAGGAAGATTGTCGATTTGGCACCTCCATGTGACCCGAAGGGAAGAAAATTTGACCCCAGTAAAAAGTGTGCATATCATTCGGGTTCCCCGGGTCATGACACTCAGGAATGTTGGACGCTGAAACACATAATTCAGAACCTGATTGATAGCGGGGAAATCGTGGTGGAGCAGCCCGAGCCGCCAAATGTTAAAATCAATCCCCTACCGAAGCATGATGGGGGAGGGGTCAATATGGTGGAAGCCATCGAAACCGAAGGACCGCCAAGGCGAAATTATATGATAGGGATTTATGGGATGGTTGGCATGACGGATAGTCAGGAGAATATGCAGGGGGCACCGATTAGGTTGACGGGTGCAAGCCGGAGTATCATAGGGGGGCCTATCAAGTTAGCGGCTCCAAAACCTCTCATCATCGCAGCAAGACCACAGATCCCTATTTGCAATCTAAAAACAGTACCGTGGAACTACGGGGGTGTATTAGAGGAGGCGGCCAGTTGTGCTTCCGTAACATCAAAGGGGAATCCCTTGTACCTTCCAGGAAGAGTCCTCAAGAGTAAGAGAAAAGAGAACGAGAGGATATCCGAGGAAAAAGCCGTGGAGTTCTTGGAAAAGATGGACCATCCGGAAGTAAGGGGGATCGGGACGGTGAGCGAGGAATCGACTCTAACGTCGATCCATGGATTTGGTGTTATCGTCCAGCGACCACTGCAGAATCTTGGCCAAAATCCTGGGGGAGGCTCACATTCCCAAGACAATTAGCCAAGAAAGTTTCGGCCGCCTAGTGGACCATCTGCTAGAGAACAATGTGCTATCATTCACAGATGATGATATCCCCGAAAGAGGGAAGGGGGCATCGGAGACCGCTGCACATCGCAGTGATCTCATCAGGGTATGTCATGAATGGGGTGCTGATTGATGGGGGATCAGCACTGAATATTTGTCCCCTCAGTACACTGAGAAAAATGAACATATAATCTCAAGCGCTTGCGGGCCAGTCACGTGGTGGTGCGAGCCTTCGATGGATCCCGGAAGGATACATTGGGAGAAATAGAGTTGCCCGTGGAGATAGGGCCGTGTACTTTCCGACATTTCCTTTCAGGTATTGGATATCTCGGGCCAGTTATAACATGTTGTTGGGAAGAACCATGGATACATATGGCCGGGGCAATTCCCTCTACACTGCACCAACAAATCAAGTTCATCGGTCAGCGGGAATCTGGTAAACAATCTACGCAGAGCGTAATGACCCTTTTCCCTCCAAGAGGGGGTCTGCCAGTAATCAATGTGGACGAATCCGCGGCGCCCTGCCAGTTTTCAAGCACTGGAAATCAGTCTCTCCCCACTATAGAGGTCTGGGAGCTCCAGCCATAAAATCGAAAAGCCTCCCCTGAGCTCGCCTTTCGTTGCTAGAGAAATGATGAAGATGAAGTTTCAACCTGGGCAGGGTTTGGGAAAAGACAACCAAGGAATTTCCACGCCTATTCAACTGCCCAACCAGACAGGCAGGGCAGGGTTGGGATATCATGGAGGCATAGAGCGGAACCCACTCTCAAAGGGAAATCCCCATTTCGATCGACCGGAATCCTAATGTCGAAGGTCCACAATGAACAAGGGACAGACAAGCCCCGTGTCCGAATTAGAAAGGTAAAGAATTAACTCCTGCGGGATGATGAGTCAGTCAAAAGGAAGAGTTTCCTGCGGGAGGTCATTGCAGCAGTTCGAAAACCAAATGCTATATCTCTGGACCATCAATAAACATTGGAGTGGGGAAGGATACGGCCACAACGTCGGGAGCCCTACAGAGTGTGCCTGTCATCGATTGGGCAGGGTTTAGTTATCCCTAATAAGGCTGTGAGGGAGGACGGATACGATGTGGCGGTAGTCGTCAAGGAAGTCCCTGGAACACAGCCGTCTGTCATATGTCGCATCCCGACTGATCTGACCACCGATAACTGGACGGTGGAGCCAATAATATCCAGACAAGGGTAAAACATGGTGTCGGGGTGGTAGACCCCGGAGAGTGGGGGATGAATGTCTACCAGTTTTGGTTCTTTATTTTATATTTTGCATAACTATGTTAGTTTGTCATGTTATTTTAAGAGCGACCATTGGTGGAAAGATTGAATTATATATATGACAGTATTTTGTTTCAATGTCAGGTGTACCAATTTGAGTATTCCTTGCTTAACAAGCGATCCCTCAAATTTGAATGATGACTATGATTTTGATATCGAGCTGGATTTCGATTTAATGGGTATTTGAGCCAGGACGAGACAGATTACGACGACGCGCCTGACGAGATCAAAGGATGGGTCGAGGATAAACCCAAAACCCAACTTAGACCAAACCGTCACCATAAATATCGGAACCCCTGACCAACCCAAAGAGCTCAAGATAGGGGCAGACCTGACCCCTAACCAGAAAGTAGAAATGACCAAGTTACTACGCCAGTATGAGGATGTGTGTTCGCCTGGGTCTCATGAGGACATGATCGGATTATCCACCGACATTGTGGTACAACCAGCTTACCCATCAAAGAGGGTTTCAGGCCTGTCAAGCAAAAACTAAGAAAAGCTAAAACCAGAATGGGAGCTTGAAGGTAAAGGAGGAGATCATCAAACAGTTCAGGGCTGGAATCATCATGGTGTCCACCTACCCAGAATGGTTGTCCAATGTGGTCCCAGTGGCTAAGCCTGGAGGAAAGGTGAGGGTATGTGTTGACTATAGAGATCTGAACAAGGCCAGTCTCAAGGATAATTTCCCAGTACCTTTTATACACATATTGGTGGATAACACAGCCCAATACGAGATGTACTCTTTCGTTGATTGCTTTTGCGGGGTATCATCAGATAATGGTGGCAGAGGAGGACCGGGAGAAAACAGCCTTCATCACCCCTTGGGGCACTTTCTGCTATAGACGGTTGGCTTTTCGGGTCTCACAAATGCATGGGGCTACTTATCAAAGAGCTATGATGGCCCTGTTCCACGATATGATGCACAAGGAGATAGAGGTCTACGTGGATGACATTATCGTGAAGTCAAAGATAGAATCTGATCATGTGACCCATCTCCAAAAGCTATTTGACCGGCTCAGAAAATATAATTTAAGGCTCAATCCGGCAAAGTGTGCTTTCGGAGTACAATCGGGCAAACTCTTGGGATTCCTGGTTAGTGATCGTTGGCATCGAGTTGGATCCGGCCAAGATTAAGGCCATTGTGGATATGCCGGCACCCCGCACTGAAAAGGAAATAAGAGGATTTCTGGGAAGAAATAAATTTCATCAGCCGCTTCATATCCCATTTGACAACCACGTGCGAGCCAATTTTCAAGCTGTTAAGAAAAGATGTCTCCCAAGAATGGAATGAGCAATGCCCAGGAAAGCCTTTCAGATCATTAAGAAGCAGCTGACGGAAGCACCCGTGCTGGTACCCCCGAAGGATGAGATCCCTCTATTCATGTTATATATCAGTCAATGACATTGCGATGGGCTGTATGCTGGGGCAGAAGAATGAATCAGGCAAAGAGCAGGCCATTTACTACCTCAGCAAGAGATTTAGCCGATGTGAACAGAATTACACCCCTATCGAAAGGACCTGTTGTGCTTTGGCTTGGGCTGCAATGAGATTACAGCATTATCTCCATGGGCACACCACGTACCTGATATCAAGGATGGATCCCCTGAAATATATCTTTGAACGGCCCATGCTGAACTGTCGACTTTCAAGATGGCAGTTAATCTTACAGCAGTTCGACATTGTATACGTAACTCAGAAAGCCATAAAGGGGCAGGAATTGCAGATCAATTGGCAGAAGCGCCATCAGGGGGAATGGAGCCTTTAGACACTCCTTTGCCGGGCGAAAGACGTATTCTGGATCTTGCGCGCGAGAAAAGATGACGAGGGGCAGTTCTGGAAATTGTATTTTGATGGTGCCATGAATGCGGAGGGGGCAGGAGCCGGAGCAGTTCCTGGTCTCTATCACAGGAGAGCAGTACCCCGTAGCCACTAAATTACAGTTCAGTAACTCAAACAACACAGCTGAATACGAGGGGTGTATCTTGGGACTCCGTTTGGCCCCGTGACATGGGAGTGAAAAGGTTTAGCGGTGTTCGGGGATTCGGAGCTGGTAATCAGACAAGCGATCGGGATGTACAACACTAAAGAGCTCCGGTTGCTTTCCATACCACCGTTGTGTTATCCAACTGATGCAAGAGTTCGAAGAATATCGCTTTCCGACACATTCCCCCGGGGACGGAATGATTTCGCCGATGCATTGGCGACTTTAGCTTCTCTAGTCCACACAAATCAAGAACAGGAACGTTCCACAAAATTGAGATAGCAGTGCAGAACGCCCCGGCATACGAGGAGCACGTGGCGGTACTATCGGACGAGGGGGTTCTGCCAAAGCAGCCCTTGGTATCACGACATAAGGGAATATCTGAGGGATAGATCCATTCCCGACCAAGTCAGCCGAGCGGAGAGGGTTGAGAATTCAAAAGATGGCAATGAAAATTTTAATCTGAGCGGAGATTCACTGTACAAGAGGGATGCCAATTTGGGATTGCTACGATGTGTAAATGAAATGCAGGCCCAAAAAGATTATGGACGAAATACAGTGGTGGGGTGTGTGGGCCACACAATGAGTGTGGCCGATGCTGGCCAAGAAGATCTTGAGAACGGGCATTACTGGTTGACCGCTAGAAAGCCGACTGTGATGAATACACGTCAAACGATTGTTAACCAATGCAAGGCGCACCGGTAATGTTATCCATGCGCCCCCCAATGAACTTGCACTGTATGACCTCCCCTTGGCCATCTCTCAATGTGGGGTATGGATGTGAATCGGACCAATAGAGCCCAAAGCAAGCAACGGCCACCGATTCATCTTCGTCATAGATCGATTACTTCACTAAATGGGTAGAAGCAGTCTTCCTTCCCCAAAGTAACTCAGGAATCATCGTCGGTTTCATCCAGGAAATAATGTCATTATTGCCGATACGGGCAACCTGAGGTTTTAGGATACCTCCGACAATGCCAAGAATTTGGAACAATGCCCTCATGAAGGGATATGCGAACCATTTTAAGATCAAACACCTCAATTCTGTTCATTTACCGTCCTAAGAATGAATGGGGCAGTGGAGGCTGCAAAATAAGAATATCAAGAAGATCTATGGCGAAAATGTCCGCTAATCTTCGGGGGATTGGCCGGATCCTGTTATCCTCTCACCTTGCTGGCGTACAGAACGTCGGTACGTTACCCTTTTTTCTACAGGGGCAACCCCGATAACGCTCTGGTAATACGGAATGGAGGCGGTTCTGCCCAGTTGAGGTATGAGATGGCGTCCCATCAGAAATCTTTGATTGAACGCTCAGATAAACGAGGAGGATTGGATGCAAAGTTCGGTACGACCAATTGGCCCTAATTGATGAAAGGAGGGTGGCCGCTGTGTTGCAACGGTCGGTTATATAATCAGCAAAGGATTCTCTCGATCATATGACAAGAAGATAAGACCTCGAAAATTCAAAGAAAATGACCTAGTGTTAAAGAGAGTAATGCCTTGTCAAGACGAAGCACCCAAAGGGAAGTTTTGCCCCGAACTGGGAGGGGCCTTTTGTGATTAAGAAAAGTGCTGTCCGGAGGAGCCCTCATACCCTGCAAGAAATGGATGGGGAGGTGTTTTTCCACAACCCCTCAATTCCGACTCGGTGAAGCAGGTTCTATGCATAAAAAAAAAAAAAAAAAAAAAAAAAAAAAAAAAATTATATCCCACATCATTTTTCTCCTCGTGTCTTTTGAAGGAACGAAACCTACGTATGACCTGATCCTCTCCGACTTGTGGGGGTACGTAGGCAGCCATATGTGGCAGAACGGTCCCCATTCCCTTACAAATAACCCTTTCTTATTCTATTAAAACCGATTCTCAACAGCCAAGAAAACCACCTACACTCCTCGAAACTCTCCCGAAACCCATCCACCTGATCAGTTTCATCTCAAATAACCGTAACCCTAACCCAACTCAAGCAGTTAGCCCGAAATCTAAGACTCCAGCCGATGATAATCAACAGGATATGCGGCAATATCTGACAAGTCCCCCATCAAGACTTGAGAAGAGAAAGAAGGCGAAAATATCAAAATCATGGTTAGCTGGATAAAATGAGGGTCCAAGGAAAGGCAACGATCACGACAAAAGGGGAAAACGACTAAATCTAAATACTTGTCTATTTAAATAGGTCATTTTGTTACCAAGGTTTTCTCTTTTTGATAACCGAATGAAACTGACCATAGTCCTATGCAGGAAATAAAATGATCTACCCAATCTGAAACTAATCAAAGCAGGATGGATTAAGTTGGTGGATAAGATCTGAGGCAATCGGCATTCCCTGCAATCTTGATTGCCCCATCATGTCGACGCGATCCAATAAGCAGTGGCTCGGCTAACGGTCCTCAGAGGGAGCATCTAATAATTTGCCTTAGTCTGCAATACAATGGCGCTCTCTATCAGCATGGACAACAATCCCTGTGCCAGGATAGCAGGATCTCTCAACAAGAGCAGCATACATCTCAGCCTCGGTAGTAATCGAGATGGGTGAGGCACCGGACGGACCAGGGACCTCAATGGCTATCGAGAATACCCTCCGCAAAGCCCCGCCGACACCGGAAAGGCTAATAAGGATCAGGAACGCTCCGGAAGATCATCCTGTCATAACTCCTGTCACTAGCGACAAACCTTCCAATCAGCGGAGAAGCCAACCGACCAATCCTGTGGGAAGATCACAGATCCAAAGCATACCACGGCATCTGGCGTACCGACACCTGTGGAAAAATCGTATCAAAAAGACAACGTACAGGGGTCATTCTCTATCCATGAATAAAAATCTTGCATCATACATGACTCGTTATGTGAAAATAAAATACAAAATTCTGAATAAGAGTCCGGACTGTCGAACAACAGACGAATAAAAAGCAAACCGCGACAGAGTGGGTGAGCAAACCCTGGGAAGGGCTGACGATCCACGCGTAACCACAACAAGATGGTGAGCAAACCCTGGGAAGGGCTGCTATCCACAAAAAGAAAAAAAGACAAAAAACAATCAAACCCTGGGAAGGGCTTAGAGAAAAATCCAAGCCAAACCGCGACAGAGTGGTGAGCAAACCTCTGGGAAAGGCATCCCAACGCAAACCCGCTACAGAGTGGGTGGAGCAAAAAAACCTCTGGGAATGCGGCTGAGATCCACCGCGAACTCTCAACAACAAGATGGTGAGCAAAACCCTGGGAAGACGGCTGATATCACACAAAAAGAAAAAAAGACAAAAACAACAAACCCTGGGAAGGGCTGAGATCCAAGCAAACCCGCGACCGAGTGGTGAGCAAACCTGGGAAGGCATCCAAGCAAACCGCGACAGAGTGGTGAGCAAAACCCTGGGAAGGGCTGAGATCCACGCGAACCACAACAAGATGGTGAGCAACCCTGTGGAAGGGCTGATATCCACAAAAAGAAAAAAGACAAAAATAACAAACCCTGGAAGGGGCTGAGATCCAAGCTAAAACCGACGACAGAGTGGTGAGCAAACCTGGGAAGGCATTCCAAGCAAACCGCGACCGAGTGGTGAGCAACAACCCTGGGAAGGGCTGAGATCCACGCGAACCACAAAAGGATGGTGAGCAACCCTGGGAAGGGCTGATATCCCCACAAAAAAAAGACAAAAAACAACAAACCCTGGGAAGGGCTGAGATCCAAGCAAACCGCCGACAGAGTGGTGAGCAAAACCTGGGAAGGCATCCAAAGCAAACCGCGACAGAGTGGTGAGCAAACCCTGGGAAGGGCTGAGATCCACAGCGAAACCACAACAAGAATGGTGAGCAACCCTGGGAAGGAGCTGCTATCCACAAAAAGAAAAAAGACAAAAACAACAAACCCTGGGAAGGGCTGAGATCCAAGCATTCCGCGACAGAGTGGTGAGCAAACCTGGGAAGGCATCCGACAAGCAAAACCCCGCGACAGAGTGGTGAGCAAACGCACGGGAAGGGCTGAGATCCACGCGAACCACAACAAGATGGTGAACAACCCTGGGAAGGGGCTGATATCCACAAAAAGAAAAACGACAAAAATAACACACCCTGGGAAGGGCTAGATCCATCAAACCCGCGACAGAGTTGGTGAGCAAACCTGGGAAGGCATCCAAGCAAACCGCGACAGACATTGATTCATTATTATTTTTCAAACCATAATACCTTACTTTTATATTGCCCCTTTCTTTTCTCTTTTTAAATCTCATCTTATTTTCTGAAAGATGTTTTATAGCTTCATGTTTGGTTTGTTTATTAGATTTTAGCTTTTCCTCTTAACACTTTTATCTTCCTAGTGTTTTTTTTTCTTCCTCATTCCTTTTTTTTTGATTCCCTCTTTTGTTATCTTACACTTATTTCCTTCTGTTTCTACTTCTTCTATTCTTTCTTCACACCTGATTTTTCAGATTGATTTCCCACTGCCTGATTTTCTCCTTTTACTTATTCTTCTACATTTCCGTCTGTTTTTGGTTAAACTTTTTTTCCCATCAATTTGGTTTTATGTACGCCTTCTCATTTCATATTTGTTTTTTTCACTTTCCTATTGTATTTTTTCCTTCGCGACTCCTATACCTGTGGTTATCTCTACCCTTCGTCTTTCCTTTTATAAATCATTTCACATTTTTTCCTCCTTTGTTTTCCTCTTATCTATTTCCATTGGTTATCTGATTGGGATATCCCCTTATTATTTGTCGGTACTATCTTTCCCTGTCCAATGTTTTCCTTTCCTTTTGGTCTTGGTCGCTTACTTGTGAGGCGTTCCTTTTTCTATTTCATTTTTTTTTTCTTACTCCTCAATTTCTGGGCATTTTCCCTTTCTCACTACCTTTTTTTCCCCTGTTCTATTCTTTACTTTCTCTTTTCCACTCTATATCTCCTTTCTTCTTAGTCTGTGTTTCTCCTCTCTGCATTTCTCTTGTTATAAATTGGTCTGTTTCTCTTACCTCTTGTTTTCTCTTCTCTGTTCTAGCCATCATCCTTTTGCCTCAGTGGAGTGGTGTTGTAACCCATATAGAACGCCCTTTGAGAGGGGGCTGCAGCTTTTAGATGGGTCAGAGTGAGATCAGGCGCGAACCTGGTGAGTGGGAAGGGCAAGAACATGTTACTGGGTGGTTTCATGTGATGCCCTGCGTTGGTGTTTGTCCTGGGATTCAAGGGCTGGATCTTGGGGGCTTTGGATATCCTGGTGCCCAGATGTGTGGAAGGCATCCAAGCAAACCGGCGGGACAGAGTGGTGAGCAAACCCATGGGAAGGGCTGAGATCCACGCCGAACCACAACAAGATGGTGAGCAATACCGCTGGGAAGGGCTGATATCCACAAAAAGAAAAAAAAAACAAAAAAACAACCAAACCCTATGGAAGGGACTGAGATCCAAGCAAACCGCGACAGTGTGGTGAGCAAATACCTAGGGAAGGCATCCAAGCAAACCGCGACAGAGTGAGTGAAGCAAACCCTGGGAAGGGCATGAGATCCACGCGAATCCACAATCAAGATGGTGAGCAACCCTGGGAAGGGCTGATATCCACCAAAAAGAAAAAAAGACAAAAAAAAACAACAAACACCCTGGGAAGGGCTGAGATCCAAGCAGACCGCGACATAGCAGTGGTGAGCAAATACCTGGGAAGACATCCAAAGCAAAACCGCGGACAGTCCTTGGAGTGTGTGTGAGCAAAACCCTGGGAAGGGCTGAGATCCAAACTAACACCCTGGGAATGGCTAAGATCCAAACTAACCACAACCCTGGGATAGGGCTAAGATCCTAAACAACAACAACCTGGGAAGGGGGCGGAGATCCAAGCAAATCACTTATGTATTGTCAATTCTTGGTGCACTGTCATTCATGCATCGAGTGTCTATTCTTTATCCTGTTCATTTCATTCATCATTTGCATTAAAACATGGATTAAAGAGGGGGCAGCTGTAGACCACCCGATTTTTGCGATTTCGCTTATACTAACCCTGAACAGGAGGGCCAAAAATCGTCAAATTGACCCGGCACACCGAGAATAAACGGAGTGGACATATAATGACGAACCCCTCAAAAAACCACCACGGAGGCGATGATAGTGAAGCCGACACGACAACAAACTGAATGTCGAGAGTCAGTTACTGATCACTGTGCTTGCCCGGATGACGTGGCACGTTTTCCCGACCGGGTTCCGGACTGTCCGAGCACAAACCCCTGTCAGCTGGAAAACCAACGGTGTACGACACGAAAATCGAGGACGAGGCACGGGAAAACGAGAAAATCAGCACTCAGTTTAGCCGCAGATCAATTCGCCGGCCCATAGGACAGGAACTCGAGGCAAACACGGGACATCGAAGCGCACGCGGACTCGAGCGCGGGCTGGGGGGAGGAAGAACCAAGGGCCAGGCCGCAGATATATCTGCGGCCAGCCGCAGATAGATCTGCTGGCTTGCCACAATTGGCAAGTGCTATTTTAGGGCCAGTTCGCTATACAGGAAGAAAAAAGGGATGAATTTCAGCAGCAAGCATAAGCTAGTTCGGGGAGAGGAAGAAAAATAGGAGAAAACAGTCAAAATTAAGAGAGAAAAGAGTGAGAAATAGTAAGAAATTGTACCTATTTTTGTGAGGAATTATATCTCATATTTTCTACTCTACTCAATACACATATTCATACATTATTTGTGGGGATTAATTGCAAAGGTAAAAAACCCTTTGTTACTTAGCATTTTGTTATTGCTATTTTGTTGAGCTTTTGGTCATCATCCAAATTACCTTAAATGTTAGTAGTTTTTTCTTACATATTTATTGTTGATGGCCATGGGTTAGGGGCGCTATTAGTGAGGGGTCTCATCGGAATGAAAATTCCCCTAACTTAACTCCCGTTTAGCCACGATTGATATTCCGCTTAGTGCAAATTTTAAACTATTGTGGTCGTAATGTATCATTCGTTATGTAATTTCAAATCGGTCATTGTAAGATGTCCTAGAGTGTTAGGTCATCCCGTTGTTTGATTATTTTCGTTATATCCATTTTGGGGTTTGTTTTTTTTGGGGTTTTTTGGTTGCAAATAAGTTCGGAGTTGTGTGAGCCTTAGGAATGACGACCCCGTGGTCCAAATCCGTATGATGGGACATTTTTGAATGTATGTATTCGGGTGGATGTTTCCGTTCATTGTAAATATGTAATCGTCGGGCATTTTAAAACGGGGACGCCAAGGCGATAATCGCGTTTAAGGCCCACGAAATTAGTGAAAACTTGTGATTGTGGGCGTTTTTGGTGGTTATTTTGATGGCGTACATGCCAATGAAATATCCCCGACGCGTGTGTTTATGCTTGATTGGATTTATGTGACACGAAAAAGGATTTCAAAAAGATTATAACGATGAAGGTTTTTTCACTTAAAAATCAAGCAAGACTAGGAGGTTAGCATCACGGTAGCTATAGAAATTGGAGGTGTTAATTGAATGTCGATTTTCTATTAAACGAGAAGGCTAAAAGTAAGGTCGTTTTCATATATGTACTACAAAAATAATTTGTTTTATAAAAACAAGACAACGTTTTTATTAAATCTTGGTGCGTAGGTGAAGTGAAAGATATCCTAGAAGAAGTTGCCCATCATGTTTATGAGAGCAATGATATAGATTTCGATTCCTATTTTCACGAAGGTCTAATAACCTTGTTGTTTTGCCAAACGGACACCTAAGGAAAATCTCATAGTTTTTGCCCAAATTAAAATCACAATCTCTTTTTCCTTAAAGCTTTCTCGTTTAAGCCGAATGGACATTCTAAGGCAATTCTCAAAAGGAAAAAGAAAAAACACAATTTTCCCTATAAAAAATTCTCCAAATGATTCTTTTATGCAAACTCACCATAACATTTACACACACACACACCGCACACTAACACACATTTCATGAATATTATAAGGATAGGAAAAGACAATCATAGAATTGCGGGTAAACCGTGCTTCACGGAAGTCGAGGGAGTGCCCTAAACACCTTCCCCTTCACTTAAGCAAGCCCCCGTAAACTACTATGAATCTCGATATCGACAGACCCTATTAATTCGGAGTCCACATATGAGCCAGCGATTTAATAAATATGAAAACTCGGATGAGTTGGGTTACTTCCATTTTCAAATTATACCAACTGGCGACTCTGGTTAAATTGGCTCATCATAAAAAACAATCTTTAAAAAAAAACCCCGTCGACATCAATGCCGACCTTTTTCCAAAAAAATCATTTCAACCAAAGGTCTAAATAATTGGAAAAGACAAAAGTGACGAGAAAAAAACCCCCGCTGGCGTCGACATATGTTCCTACACAATTATTTAAACATTTATTCACATACCATATTAGTCTCACCAATAGACACCATAACATTGGCCTTACATTTAATCATAACACATTATAGATCATTATGAACATTTGATTGCCACTACGACTATGCCAAAACGGGGGGTCTCGCTCCCCGGTGAGCAAAGCGGGGTGCTGGCCCCAGCTCGCTGGTGAGCTGGCGGGCGGGATGTATGAGGGGCAGCGCCCCTGTGGGGAAAAAAATAGCCACACAAACGAAAAAATGCAACTAAAGCTATTCATTTCAATTAAGCAATATCTCACGTGGGACTTTAGTCATTTTCATGCATTGGTTTAACCAAGTTTAATTAACATGCTTCATGTTATTACTACTTAAGAAGTTCACATATCACTTTGCGCTCAAGCTTCAGTTTATAAAAAGAAAACAACTGGGCATACTCCTGCATGCACGGCGCGGCCGGCGCTGCATATTTGGCCTGGGAGTGGCTGCGGACCAGCGCTTACTCCACCCCAGATGCACTTTTTCGGGTTTATGTCTTACAATTCTGTTCAACCTTGCTAAATGCTTGGGGTTCATTCTGTCTTAATTTATACTAATATAAACAACACATATGCTTTGGGGGTATTTATAACCATGCGTAGGGTCTATGTAAAACATGCCATCAAATATTAAACACGACCGAAAACAAACAAAGCAATTCAGCCTCTGCAGACCAGCTGCGGGGCACGTCGACTGGTTTTTACAGCTTGGGGAGTTGGCGCTGGCCGCGCCCACTCTGCATCCAGGGGACTTCCGAGGTTCTGCTACTGCAGAAACCAAAAGCCAAACAATTTTTGGTTTCGTCCCCTTTGCTTCTTAGCCATTATACAACATGTCTATATAACTTAAAACATGCTTTTACAAACTGCGCTATTGCGATCATTAACATCATTAAATCATATTAAATCATTCCCTAGATTCTCATGTTCCTTAGGAGAAATCATTCTCTTGGGTACATTTAAACCAATTAGTTGGTGGGCCATGAGTTGGAAAAACTCATTATTGGAGTAGTAGTTTCCATTATACTCTAGTCCAGATTTCCAATTGATAATCTATTACTTAATTTTTTTTTTTTTTTTGACCTTCTTGGACCATATACCAACATATATCACAACCATAATGCACATAACCAAAACCAATTATTATATTTCTTCATTTAATACACAATAAAAAGTCCTTAACAGTCTTACACTAATGTCCATCTCAGTCCATTTCTTGTTTCCGTATGCATAGGTTCGATTTCTCATTCATGGTTCCACTTTCACAATACCATTAACAAGGTTTTAATAGAGTTAATAAACACATATTCATGAACTAACTAACGAAATTCAGCAAACAATTTCCAACAACAGACATAGCAAAACTAAAAGCTTGAAAGGCTATGTATTGGAATGGGCATAAGATTTCATTGTGTGTAACCTCTTGAAGCTTCTTATAGGATGCTAGAGGAAATAATATCACAACTGCTACCACAATCCTTCTTCTTCCTCAATTCCACCCGAACTCACTCAACTCTTACACTCTCTCAATTTTTCAGTGTTCAACACTTAGCAAAAATCCAATAGGATATGGAGGTTTAAGCAATGGGGAAGTAATTTATATGAGGAAAGAATCTGAGTTCCTTGGATGGTGGAGAAGGGAGACTGAGCGATGCTCGGGCATGGCAGCTCCCCATGTATGGGCGACTGAGGCCTTTTGCTCTCCCCATTAGCTCGAGAAACATCCCCCCCTCTTCTCCCAAGTTGCACTTTTTATTCCCCTCCTTGCTTCACCAAATGACATGATTTTGAAGACTCCCCATGCTCTCCCTCGTTTCTTTGGCTCCCACTTCTCCCTTCTTCCTCCCCTTTCTCCACATACTCTTATCCTTCTTCAATTGTGAACCAGCTGATTTGTATAAACATTTCCCTCATGGGTCATGGGTTGTGGGTCATGGGTCGCGGGAGTTGTTAGGTCTATTGGGTTACGACCCCGTGGGGTCATTGGGCTTCAACTTGGGGCCACAAATTTAATTAAATCTAATTGGTTCTATCTTAATAAAAATTCAATTGGGCGTCAAATAAAATCACCACACTTTGGATTATTAAAATCCCTGCTCATAACGGCTTTGGCGGAAATCTATGAAAAGGTTATAACAATCGAAAAAGGCGTCACTTTGGCGTAAATAGCGCTTTTGCGCTATTTACTCTTAATGATTTTAATCAACGCTCCAATAAAATAATAAACAATCAAAAATTATCACTCTACCACAAAAAACTCATATGTAGTAATAAAATATTCAAACACTATATACACGGAATAATTATTAATATAAAGTTCTAATTTTTATTCAATATAAAAATTCATTAAGCCCGCATTACAAAGCTAGCGTATCATTGAGTTTGTGGCCGTTACACCAAGCACCAAATTGAAAGTAGTAAGCACACAAAGCCCAATCATATGTTGATATTATGTTCAGCTTATACTTTGTAATCTTATTCAATTTAATTAATAAAAGAATTGATTTTCTTAAAAGGCATTTTATATTATCTACATAGTGGCCGTTATATTAAATGTGATAAAACCCATAGTTCTTGAGCACTAATGCTTTTTAGAATTCATGATGGTGATCATGCTAATCGAGATCTATAATTCAAGATAGCTCACAAACTAAAATTGTTCCTTAATCGTTGGTATTACTTAAATTGGGGATTAGTTGAATCCGCGATTTAGATTAGTAACATATCGTTGTTTGCTCTCTAGGAAGAGGATGATTTGATTCTCAATTAAATCATTTGGTGCGGAGACCACTAAAGGGCGTCAAGTATGTAGGTTCGGCTTATTGCGAGAATAAGTTCACTGAAACGTGGCTCGCTCTAAGGAATACCCTATATGGAGTTTTACTCGCCTGGGTAAATTAGGAAATATTCCTCTAGTGATAGTAGTACAAGTTGATCCTTGGACTTGAGATCTATCATAGTTATCTTGTGTATGATGAGGGGGGGGTAGAGAGAGTGAGTTAGGGGGGGGGGGGGGGGGGGGGGGGGGTTATACTTTGACATGTCCCTTAAGACCTTTATGGTGTATATCAAAGGGTTCATGGTTGGGTATAATTAGTTCGTACATGGAGATAGGTGATCATGATCAACAAAGAATCTACCTCGTCTAGGTAAAAGATTGAAATGTCCTGAACGTGATTCGATAAAATGACATACTCAGTAGTCCTTGGCCAAGGTAGAATGAGAAATTGGGAAAGGAGTTTCTAATTTTGCCCATTATTTAGAGTTGGACATTTGGGAATCGAATTAATTTACATATATATTAAATAAAATAAGAACTATGACAGTAAATCTATGTTTTTCGTTATTATATTTAATTGGGACGTTTGTAATGGTAGAAGGATTTGAATTGTACGCTATAACCCCCCCCTATTCTACTGAAAGGTTCTTTTGTGGATTAATGTTGAAAATCTTTTTTTTTTAGTTATATTATCTTGAAAGTCGTTTGATCGCTTAAGGGGGCTTACCCTTATTGTAGAAATAAATATTATTTTATTTAAATGAATTAAATAGTTTAATTTTATTTATTTAAATAAGATTAGAATTGTTCTAATTGATTTATTCACAATCGGTTTAATTTATGGAGAAACCTAAAGGGTCACACTGCCAAAAGGAAAAAATATTTATTTTAAGAAGTAAATGGCATATATTGTAATTAATAAGTTAAGGTGTATTTAATTTAATTCTATGGAGGATAGAATAAAATTAAATAGCTTATATATTTTATTTATTTAATATTTTGGAAATATTAAATATAAAATTAATAAGAGGAGTCTTATTATTACTATTACTTATTACTATTATTTTAATTCCCTAATAGGGTTGGGAATTAAGTTAATAGAAGTACTCATCCCATGAATTCCTTAATTGGTGAAATTAGGGTGGCATAATTATAATTAAAGGAGTTTTAATTATAAATAATAGAAACCCTAATCCTAAATAGTTTAGGGAAGGGTTATTCCTACATCTATAAATAAGAGGAGTCTTATCATAGATTAGGGTTACACACTCTTGTATTAGATTGTGGAGAGTACTAGCAATTTATATAGAGATAGAAACTAGGGTTTTGCCAATACCCAACTACTTGAATACCTATTTTTCCTTGGTGGATCAGCTCTAGAGGCCAAACACTTGGGTGGCTAACGTTGATCAAGCAAAAGAATTTAATCGGTGGAATTCGAGGAGAACACGAAGGACTAGGAGTTGAACTTGTACACGAGGAAGCTTTGTTATCTTACTGAGGGTGTATAATATCTTATTCTCTTTCTCTTTTCGTTTATATCGTTAATTGAGGCACATAGAGTTGATCATCGGTGATGGTTTGTATTAAAATTTTAAAATCCGTTGTTTATCAGCGCTTGCCGCCCCTGTATCTTATGTAATTTGATTGCATTGCTTTTGCGTTTATATACAAATCCTTAACACAAATTCCCCGCCCATATAATAGGAATTGTTCAACTCAACAATCCACTATACCGATATAGGATGCTATAGTAGTTCTCAAACCAAGCACGAATTCCCCAACCCATACATAGGAATTGTACAACTCATGCCACTAACATGAGGTCCTCAATTGAATCTCACCCCAATCCTAACTTTACTTCATTTGCTCAATAAGAATTTAATTCATGTTTTCATTATCCTGATAAACTCTTCTCGAGTTTTACTCATATATCTCATTAGTACCATCTATCTATAGCATTGAGCTAAAAATTTTCAATCATTTCCCAATTGCTCATTCTGTCATTCTTATGACTTTGTTAATTCGAATCACATCGTTGAATCTTTACTCTACAATTGTTCTACATTACGATATTTCCTTATCCTACGGATCGTTTCATCCTACGATCTTCGTATACTCTTCTCTCTAATACATTTAATATATGATTTTTTAATTGCATTTACGCCCTTATAGTCCTCGTCTATTTATCAAGTACCACTGTCAATCTTTTATTTTTTAATTGGAGTCATGGTAACTCCATAATCCTCATTCTTTTATAACTCTTCAAGATTCACTTCTTTGAATCTGTCTCAGATCTCATATATATCTTCAACTCGTTACTATGAATTTCCTAAATTCATTTTACTATTTTAATTACCACTCTAGTTTGAGTTTTATTATTTATCAATTACCCTCTCTCTTACCCTCAGGTTTATAGCCTAAGGTTTCTCTTTAACCTAAGGTTTATAAACCTATAGGCTTTGATTACCAACCTGTGACGCCCCCAAATCCGGGGTTACCTTATCCAACGAAATTCGGTTGCATCACTGTGCAACTCAGTACATTCATACATAACTAATAACTCATTGCGGAATAATAACAATATCTACGTTGATATAATATAAATATTATCGTCCTAAGCCTCTAAACCATAACTAAAACATGATCTTACTACATGAAAGTGATTATAAGATTATTACAACATGTTTCCATCTAGTCTCAGGTACGTAGACCTTAACTAATACATCATTTAATAGTCATCACAAATATAATTCTATTCATGTTGTACATAACAGTACTATACAACAATAAGTATTAAAACTTACCATCACACTCTTTATTACAATTCCAGATTTCGTAACCTTTAAATACTACACTTATGATCAAGGTCGAGTATATACCATGATCCTTTACAACATCTCATATGTGAACGCAAGGTTCAAATTCTGACTTATTCGATCCCTGAATATTCGCAAGGTTATTCAATAACCAAACAATCGTTATAAAAATTTCCTTTATACACCATCGTCATCCTTCTAGTTTACTTTAACAAGTAACTAACATAACCTCATCTTACTACTATAATGGATAACCTCCATTTATAACTCAAGGTTTACATAGTCAAATTCACGTACATCATATACCGTTATTACAGCTAAATAATTACAATAAAGAAATATTTAGCAACCTTCCTGTTTCCATGCATCTCTAATCCTTGTCACCACGATATCAAGATAATTGCATTGCATCGTAAAATCTTCAAAAGTTTTATTTTGCAAGAATGAGCACGACGGCTCAGCAAGAACTAACAGTTTTCACATTTCATGCTTCACGTAACACATAAGTTTGCATTTTATCCATACATCATGATTCTCATACTATGCATCTTACTCATGCATTATAAATCTTATGCAATTCATCAATATATATGCATCTCATAACATACCTCATGCATCTCATATTGTATGTTTACAATAATTCAAGTTCCACATAGAAAAATATAGTCACATAATTACACATTGTACACACTTTAATCATGTTCACATATAATCCACATAACAGTGAAAGATTTAGCAATCAAGTCATGTACATTAATACATTTAAACAAGTCAACAAGTTACTGAAAGAACTTGCCTTAAGCGTTCCTTGCCAAATTATGATGGCTCGTCCTTCAAATATCCTACATAATTTATTTAACAATAAAATACCAATTAGCCACTAAAAAGGCTTCATATAATGGTTTACAATATAACAACTCTTATCTCATATTGTTCGCGCATTATAAATTAATAAACGCGATTAACTCTAAAACGTTACTCGGTGTCGCGTCGTTTAAAAATGTTTTGTCTTATCATCATCAATACTTATTGGTTACATTAACCCCATTCCATATCTTATAATGTTCGTTTCATTTGAATCGAAACATTATTTAAGTTCATTAACACTTACACGGCGTTTCGACGTTTACACGTTACACGCCTAATTCGCTTCTTTTGCGTGTGTTTAGTATGCTCATACATTGGGTTATAACACTCTATCATGTTTTATTATTATTAGAAACAAAATATTAATCAAGTTTATCCACACTTGTTACGGCGTTACGATGTTTGCATGTCCGTACGCCACACTTGCCTATTCGAACGTCCAAGTGACACGCGATTGCGTACGCTTAGCACGCTCACTCGAATTGTCTAATACTCAATGGTTAATATTAAGTATCATTATAGATCATAATAAATCATGTTTTAGAACTTAGAACATCATTTAGCATTGTCGGGAACATTACGCGTGCTTACGCGCATGCCCGACACTCTCCGATTGTCCCCAAAAACACATCAGTCATACAAATGGTCAATTTGGGAATTGATCCTGACCTCAAATGGAAAAACGTAAAGAACGAAAGTTGTAGGTCTACTCGTCCTCTTTCCGAATCATCTTGAATCAACTTAATCCAAGTTCGTATGAGAAAGTTATGCTCGTTTTACTAAAGGACGTCAAAACTGACTTTTTCCACCTGAGGCCTAGCGCCCCGGCTCTGAAACTAAGTCTAATACCAGCGCCCTAGTGCTGTATGTAGGAGGTTATGGTGCTCGTTTGCCCAGCTTCACGATTTTGACCCTCCTTCACTCCAATACTCATAATTCCTTCTATACACGTTCAAATTGGTCCATTTCGGACTCGATGGACTCCTAAGACATAGGGTTACAACATATCAAAAATTCAGAGCTATCCATTAACATTAACATGGCCAAATCTTAGGCCAAAGTATCAACTCATGCTATATTTTCGTGTTCTTGGTGTTCTTGGTGTTCTTCACAAAAATCATCACCAAAACTTTGTTTTTAGGTCTTTTTAATCCGTTCCAGTTGGGTTAGCTTCGTAACCCATGGAACTACAATCCCATGACATTAAACATATTATACCAACACCGAATCTATGTTTTAAATCTTTCTAAAATTCGTCCGAATGTTCATATTGTCCAAAGTTTCCATGTTCTTCATCCTTTAAGCATATGTATGGACTTCTTTCACTTGGTTCCACTTCTAGAAGTTATTAATGGTTTCTATAACCTCTCATCAACATATAAAACCGTTCACAATCAACAACAACATTAGAAAATCTCCAGAAAATCAAAACCCATCACAAAAGCTTGAAAACTCAAAAATGGAGAAAATGAGCTTGAGGTTGGGATTTTACCTCTTGTTAATCTGTTCGAAAGTTAGAGAAGATGAACTAGAGCTTGCTTGAAGGTTCTTCTTCCTCCTTGGGCTCACCCTCACACTCCTCTCCTTCTCTCTCGAACCCTTCTTCTTTTCTTTGTTCTTCTTCTTCTTTCTCTTCATTTTCTGCAATTTTCTCTCTCTAAAATCTGCAGCACCACTTTGGAGAAAGAAAATGAAATGGAATGGTATGGGAGGGAATGAATTATTTGGGAGAAGTGGAGGAATTTTGGGAGAAAATGGGAGTGGCTCAAGGTGGCAAAAAATCCTAGGCTTGCCGACAAACTCCCTCATCTCTCAATTCTAATTGGTCTAAAATAGGGGGTTGGTTCCCTCTTGGAGTAATAAGCCAAAATAAATACCCAAATACACAAAATTATATCCGAGAACTCACACTTTCGTACCAAAACTGGTAAATAACTCTACCTAAAATTAAAATGGGTATTCCCATAAAATATTGGGGTGCATAAAAATAATTATTACGGGATTTGTCCATATATTCGGAACACCCATATAATACATTTTGGATACAGATAAAATCACGTATCAGCTCAAATAAAATTTCCGACGCTTGAAAAAATTATTCGTGCGCATACACGTATTTATGAAATTTACTAAAATCGAAAAAGACACAAAAATATTATGGCGTGAATAGTGCCTCGAGAAATGTGCCCCGCAAATAGTGATTTTGCGATTCTTCGCGAAATTAATTACTCACTCCTACGGTTCAATAACGCATAAAAATTCATACATTGACATGATCCAGGTTATAAAATAACCTTTAAACATGTCACATAAAAAAAAATATTTAATCCATTTAATAATATTAATAAACCCAAATTACAAGAGTATTCACGATTTGCGATCGCTACTCTTCACGATTAACTCCCCATAATCATATACATCATCGCACATATCTCTCGCCCATAATTCGGGTGAACGTCTTTACAACAAATAACTCGTTCAATATTATTATCCATCAACCATTTATTTAATCCAATAAATAGTACTCTAGCGATATTTCGCGAAACCACCAAATTAGCTTATACGAACACTTTCATACTTACTAATCATCGTTTACACATAGTCTAGGTTATAATATAACCTTTAAACGCTTAACACATAATATTATTAATATTCAATAATATCCATAAGCTCGAATTATCAAGTTACCCACGGCTCGCGATCGTTACAATTATTAACTAGTAACTCAATCATTCTGAATCTATGTATATATATTTCACATTTATATATACATATTAAGCTCACCAAATAAATCACATAAATATATATAACACATATACATTCAAACTCGAATCATAATAAGAATTATTCTATATTAAATTCTTACTATAATTATTCTCAAAAATTCGGGTTATCACATCCTTCCCTCCTTATAAGGATTCTGTCCTCGGAATCACAAATATCGAACCTCTATTACTCGGTTTTCGTCTAATTTCTTCTGAAATTTTATCGTTGAATAATTTCAACATATTACTATAACATAGGTTTTACATCGCCTATTTAATTCGTTTCCTTAACAAATTCTTGTAGGTTTTATTTTATAACCTTTATCAACTCATCATACTCTGAGTATGATCCTATGCTTAACCCATAAATTTCCATTTCTAAGGATCATTGTATGTCACAATCATCATAATAATTTAATATTATGATTTACCACCTCGTAAACATTCGGGATATTACAATCAGCCTAACCAATATCCTAGGAGTATGCATAGCATCCTACAATTTTATGTCGATATATAATCAACATTTACCGGCACCTTATATCAAGGTGTTTCAGTTCACCTTACATCAAGGTGTTCCATTTCTCAGTATAAGATGTCGTACCAAAATAATTTGGTTTGACACAACAATTTACGCTCGAATAAACAATATATGAAGGGTTAAATACACTTCTGTCCCTCGAAGTATCACCCCTTTTACACAAGTGGCCCTAATCTTCAAAACCTTATAACAGCGTCCTCCAAGTACATTTAAGTAAACAAAAGTGACCCTAAAACCATTTCCGGCCAAAAAAATGGCCAAATTACTGACGTGTCACCGAGAAATCAATAGAATACGGTTTGACTGTATATGACCATTATAATATACGGTTTATTTACTAAATACATTTCCAATACAAGATAACTCCACTTTTTCTTCAATTCCTCCACACACTTTCCCAACAATTTCTTGTCCTCTTTTTCTCTCTCCAGCATCTTCTCCAAGTGCCCCTCCACCTCAATTTTGTAACGGACGACCCAGATTATCCCCAGAGAACAGAGGACATAAAAGAGTGATGGGATCCAACTTCCAAGATCTGTGGCAGGATCCGGATACAGATCCGCCATTTGGGGATGAGGATAATGAAGTGAAGAGGAGAATCAGAGTTGTGGAATGGAAGAGAAAGAAGAAGCAGTAGAGTGGGTGATTTCTTTTTGGGTTTAGTCAATTTAGGTTTGTTTTGAATTGATGTGAAGAGGAGAATTAGAGTTGTGGAATGGAAGAGGAAGAAGAAGTAGTTGAGTTAGGTGATTTTTTTTCGGGTCGAGCCGATTTGGGTTTGTTTTCAATTGATTTTGTTGAGGATTAATTCTTCTTCTTTTAGCCATTGTTTGAGGAGGAGCTTGTGAGTCGGGGTTTCTGCGATTTGGTGAATTAGGTGTTGGGGTTTGGTTCCATGATTGATGATCTGGTGGTATTGTCCTGATTAGACATGGTTTCAATGCTTAAAGAGATAAAATGGGTATATACATGTATTAATTTTATTTTAATGACAAAATACAGTGAAATACGTTTAAAATTATAAAAATACACTGAATACAGGTCTTCTCCGTGACACGTCAGCAATCCAGCCATTTTTTGGCTGAAAATAGTTTTAGGGTCACTTTTGTTTACTTAAGTATACTTGGAGGATGTTGTTATAAAATTTTGAAAATTAGGGTCACTTGTGTAAAAAGAGTCATACTTCGAGGGACATAAGTGTATTTAACCCATATATGAATAATGATTCATTTATTAAGTTATGCTGAACAAGAAGCAATAACTTCACAATAATTGATAGCAAGATGTAATAGACTTGCTTAAATGTAACAAGGTTAGAAGACTTGCCTTAGCATAGATCTTTTATTTAATGTTAACACGATCTATCAGCGTACGTAGTCTATGTACACCAATAGTAAGCGTTAGAACTTATAATAACATGTATTGAGTCAATCTAGGCAAATTTCGTTAAGGTCCGACGTTGATTTGGTATCTCGGTCGTGACTTTAGACAGTTAAACACATAGATTGTTCGATAAAACTTCATTTGAAAGCTTAAATATTAGCTTAGATAATGTAATTATCATTTATAATATTTTTATAAGCTTAATATTATTTTTAAATAATTTTTAGAAGCTTGATAATATTTTTAAATAATTTTACAAGCTTAGGAATATTTTTAAATGATTTAATTATCATTTAGAATATTTTTAAAACATTAATATGTTATTTAAATGATTTATTTATCATTTAGAATAATTTTAAATAGTTAAAATATTACTTAAATGATTTATTTTATCATTAACAATATTTTTAGAATTTATTTTATCATTTAAATGATATAATTATTATTTATAATAATTTTTAAAACTTAGTTTAATATTTAAATGATTTAATTATCATTTAAAATATTTTTAATTACTTAGTATATTATTTAAAATAATTTATTTATTATTTATAATAATTTTGGAAAGTTATTACTATTTTTAAATGATTTAATTATCATTGAAACTAATTTAAATACATTAATATCATTTTTAAATCATTTATATTCAATATATTTTATTAAATAATTTAATATTTAATTAAATTAAATAATTATATAAAATTTTTATCAGAATAATAAAAATTATTAAATATAATTAAAAATAAATTTTTAATATTTAATTATTAATTTTTATGAATTTTTAATATTTATTTATAATTTATTTAATTAATTTTATTAATTTTTATTGAAAACCGTCGCAAAAGAGCTTTAGCGACGGTCTGCATATAAACTTAGTGTTCTGGGTTTGGGTATAATTTCGTCGCTAAAGATGTTCTTCATGAAGAACACTTGGTCAATGTCGGGCAGTGACTTTTGACCATAAATTAATTCCAGCTGGGTTATTGTTTGTGTGTTATTTTTGTTTGTTGTTGTAGCCCACATGGTAGTGTATAACGACATATAAAATTTACACTCAAACAACATCAATTGATGCTCTAAAAATGTGGTCAAAGTAGCTGGTTCGCAACTGTTCTTGAGTTTCTGGGTTACCCAGAAACTCAGTCAGTCATGGTCGGTCAACGTGGTTTGACCGTTAATAACTTTGATTCTAGTTTAGCTTAATGTGTTTTGATGCTTCAAGGTTGTAGTTTACATAGCATACTATAATATTAAGCCAAGAAACAACACATATAATATCATTTAGGCATGATCTGGGTTGTTCAAAAGTTTCTCAGTGAACTGTCAGACATTCATATGATTTCTGGGTTACCCAGAAATCAGTCCATCATGGTCAGTCAATGGGTTTTGACCATTTATATCTTCCACCCTAGAGATAATTTTAACATTCTACCAACTGGATATTACAGCTAATATGGCATACTACTAATTCATGCTTTAAAACATATCAAACAAACAATTTAAGCTGATCAAAAGCTCTAACAAAAAGCCTTGTCAAACTGTTCTTGACTGTCAAAAACAGTTTGGGTTTTTGATCAGATTCGATCCTTTAAACGTTTATGGATACATGATTAACCAACCCAGATCATCAAATAACATGTTATTACACATCTCTAAACATATAAACCTAACATCTAACAAAGTTTTAAAGATTTAGTGTAAAATTAGGGTTTTTGCACCTTTTTGAGCTTCTTTTTGATCTGATTTCTTTGATGTTGTTCTTGCAACTATTAAGGCTTATTAAGGCTAGTAATATAAGTGTTTAGGTTTCAAAATTTCGTAGCTTGAATGATCAGAATGATGTTCTATTTATAACAACTCGCATTTTAGGGTTTTTAGGTCATTTTGTCCAAACTTTGCCTCCACAAATATCTTGGCTTGATACTTGTGCTGCTTTCCATCTGATCCAAACCACCTACTTGTGTTGGAGTGTGTTGAGCACAAGCTTACACACTCCTAGCTCAATTTCTATTGGTTTAAATTTTATTTTTGATTTATTTACTTACTAATTAAACCTAGATTGTTACTAATCATGTTTAGGATGTTTAATTATGTTTAGTAATACCTTAATTAAGCTAATATATCATAATTAAGGTTTATCATTTCATAATTAAGTGTTATTGAATCAAATTAGGGTTTTAGGGTTTCCCAATTAGGGTTTAGGGTTTTCAATCCTACAATTAGGGTTTAAGTCTCGAATTAGGGTTTTAATATAAGTTCAATGATTTATAATTAATATTATGATTCATTATTTAGAATCTAATTATATCAATTAAGATTCTTGTGTAGTAATTAGGGTTTAGGTTTAGCCAATTCAGATAACTTTTACTGATTAGGATTTCTTAATTAGGGTTTCTAATTAAGTTTATCATTTAAAACCCTATTTAACTTATTTTAGAGTTTTATCATTTAATATAATATTATATTAACTCCGAAGCACGACAAATCACTTCGTCATTTCCAAGCACGACACAGCAGCTTACAAAAATAATTTGCCGAGACGCTTCTCGATGAAATCGTCGGAAGCACGAAAAATCATTTTGTCCGTGTAAGCACGACACAACTGCTTGGCGAAATTTTTTTTATTTGACCTAATTTTTAAGTAAACTACACAATCACATAATACAAAGTCGGAACATGAAATTTCATTTAATAAACACATAATTTACATATAAAAATCTTATTAGGGTTCGGAATATTACATTCACCCCCACTAATAAGAATTTTGTCCTCGAAATTACAATACATATTACAAAAACAAATGTGGGTAGTTATCTTGCATTTTACTCTCTAGTTCCTACGTAGCTTCCTCTATGTTTTGATTTTTCCAAATAACTTTGACTGAAGGTATCACTTTATTACGTAGATGTTGTTCTTTCCTATCTATGATTTCAATAGAAACTTCTTCATATGATAAATCTTTCTCGATCTGAATAGGCTCGTAATCTATAATGTGTTTATAATCAGGTTTGTATGATCGTAATACGGACACATGAAACACATTATGGATATGTTCTAACTCAGGAGGTAAGGCTACCTCATAAGCTACTTCACCTATCCTTCTCAATATCTGAAATGGTCCAATGAATCTCGGACTCAATTTTCCCTTCTTGCCGAAACGTATTTTGCCTTTCCACGGAGAAACTTTTAAAGACACGTGACTACCGACATCGAAATCTTGTAGCTTCCTGTGTTAATCCGCATATTTCTTTTGTTGATCTTGAGACGCTTGCAATCTTCCTCGTATAATTCGAACTACCTGAGCGGTTTGTTGAACTATTTCGGGTCCTAGCATTTGTCGCTCACCGACTTCGTCCCAACATAAAGGCGTCCTACATTTCCTTCCATACAAAGTTTCAAATGGTGGCATTCCTATGCTGGCATGATAGCTATTGTTGTAGGCGAACTCTACCAAAGGTAACTGATCTTCCCAACTTCCCTTGAAGTCCATGATGCAAGTGTGCAACATGTCCTCCAATGTTTGAATTGTTCTCTCACTCTGACCGTCTGTTTGTGGGTGATAAACTATGCTTAATCTCAACTGACTTCCTAAATGTTTCTGGAGAGTTGTCCAAAAATTTGAAGTAAATCGGGGATCTCGGTTTGATACTATAGAAACAGGGACTTCATGTCTAAAAATAACTTCATTGATGTAAAGTTTGGCTAACTGGTCAATACTGAAGTTGACTTTTATGGGTAGAAAATGAGCTGATTTGGTAAGACGATCTACAATTACCTAAATGGCATTGTGACCTTTCAGTGTCTTTGGAAGACCTACTACGAAATCCATAGTGATATGTTCCCATTTCCACTCAGGAATTTCTAAGGGCCGTAGTAATCCACTCGGCTTTTGGTGTTCAGCTTTAACCCTTTAACACTTTAAACATTTACTTACCCACTCTGCTATTTCTCTTTTCATATTAGACCACCAAAAGTGTCGGCTTAAATCTTTGTACATTTTTGTACTACCTGGATGCACAACGAACTTAGAACTATGGGCTTCATTCAGTATTTTATCTTTCAGTTCTTGTACTGAGGGTACCCAAATTCTATCTCCGTACCTCAGTACCCCATCCTTATCCACTCTGAATTTGTTATTCTTCTTATGGGTTATTTCAGTCTTACACTTCTGACACTCTGCATCATTCTCCTGTAGTCCCTTGATTCTCTCCAACAAAGTTGAACCATTCTCCACAACAAATAACTTTTGGGTAGAATTCATTGGAACTCTTACCTCAATCTCAAGTTTGTCAAACTCTTTTACCAGTACCTCGTTGTTGGTTATTATATTCAACTTTTTTTAGTTCTTCCTACTTAATGCGTCTACTACGACATTCGCTTTCCCGGGGTGATATAAAATTTCACAGTCGAAATCCTTTATCAACTCTAGCCATCTCCTCTGCCTCATATTTAATTCCTTCTACGTGAAAATATACTTCAGACTTTTATGATCTGTGTATATTTCACACTTCTCTCTATACAAGTAAATGCCTCCAAATTTTTAAGGCAAATGCTACCGCAGCTAACTCAAGATCATGCGTAGGATACCTCTTCTCATAATCTTTGAGTTGTCGTGATGCATATGCAATCACCTTCCCATGTTGCATTAACACACAACCCAATCCCTTGTTTGATGCATCACTATAAACGACAAGGCCTCCTATATCATCTGGTAAAGATAACACTGGTGCCATGCTCAATCGTTTCTTCAACTCTCGGAAGCTTTCTTCACATTTATCTGCCCAGACGTATTTTACCGTCTTTCGAGTTAAATTGGTTAGCGGGGTCGCTATTTTTGAAAAATCTTGTATAAAACGCCGATAGTACCCTGCTAACCCAAGAAAACTTCGTACTTCTGTTGGAGTTGTTGGTTGTTCCCAATTCACAACCACCTCTATCTTTGCTGGATCCACCGCTATTCCATTCTTGTCAATTACATGACCCAAGAACTGGACTCGTTCCATCCAGAACTCGCACTTGGAAAACTTTTCATAAAGTTGTTCCTTGCGTAATATCGCTAATACGCTTCTTAAGTGTTTAGCATGCTCTTCCTTTGTTCTCGAGTATACTAAAATATCATCGATGAACACTACGATAAATTTATCTAAGCATGGTTTAAACACTCGGTTCATCAAGTCCATGAATGTTGTCGGCGCATTTGTTAATCTAAAAGACATTACAAGAAACTCATAAATATCCGTAGCGTGTCCTAAACGCTTTCTTCGGCACATCTTCTTTTCTTACCTTTAACTGATGATAACCTGATCGTAGTTCGATCTTCGAAAAGTGTTCGGCCCCTTTCAACTGGTCAAAGAAATCATCAATTCGTGGTAAAGGATATTTGTTCTTTATGGTCAACTTATTTAATTCTCTATAGTCAACACATAACCTCAACGTTCCATCCTTTTTCTTTACAAACAACACCGGTGCTCCCCAAGGTGAAACACTGGGTTGTATGTATTTCTTGTCTAAGAGTTCCTATAACTGCATAAGTAACTCTTTCAACTCTACTGGTGCCATCCTGTACGGTGCCTTCGAAACTGGCGTCGTACTAGGTGCAAGATCGATAACAAACTCGATCTCCCTATCCGGAGGTAGACCTGGTAAGTCATCTGAAAATACATCCGGAAATTCTCTAACTACATGTATTTGCTCTAGCTTTGCTCCTTCCTTTCGAGTATCTACTATATATGCCAAATAACCTGTGCAACCCTTCCTAAGCAATCTTTCTGCTTGCATTATTGTCAGACATCGAAATCGTTTAGGTGAACAACCACCGTTGAACACTACCTTTGACTTCGACTCAGTCAACAAGTTTACACGTTTCTGATGGCAGTCAATCATTGCATTATGACTAACCAACCAATCCATGCCTAAGATTATATCAAATTCCCCTAGCTGTATAGGAAAGAGGTCCACAAGAAACTTGTGTCCCTTAATCTCTACATTACAATCTTTATATACAGTTTTAACAGGAATTATCTCTCTATTGGCAATTTCCACGTTGAAAGGTATGTCTAAGTCTTCGCATGGCATAGTTAAATTTTTAGCAAAACTATTAGACACAAATGAATAAGTAGCACCAGAGTCGAACAACACATATGCATTTAAAGTGTCGATAGGGATGATACCTGTCACCATGTCCTGTGAAGCAACAACATCCCTCATCGTCATATTAAATGTTCTGGCGGTTGGACGACTTTGACCTCCAGCTACTGCTACTATTGGTTTGAGGGTGTTGTTTGTGGTTTGATTTCCTCCCCCAGTTTGGTTCTTATTCTTTGGATAATTTCTAGATATGTGACCCGTTGTGCCACAATTATAACATTTATAATTCTGATTGCCCTGAGTGGTATTATTGTTATTCTTCTTAGGACAATCAGAAGCATAATGGCCCTCCTGACCACAACTATAACAGTTAACCACCTTCCTACGACATATTCCCTGATGATTCTTTCCACATGTGACACAACATTCCACCTTGTTATTTTGGTTTCTGTTGGTGGTGTTGTTGTTATTGTAATTATTCCCCTTTTTCCCAAAGTTAGTAGAAAAAGTGGTATCCCACTTCCTCTTGTTATTATTCGGTCTTGCATAGTTTGTGGAAAGTAATTTTTAAAGAATAGTTCTTTGAATCTTACACAAGGAATTACCTCGTCACTGGCCCTGGTTTTTGTTGTTTCCCACCAATAGTTTGCCTCACCTTTTAGGAAAAAGGGCGCAAAGATTGTCTTTTGTTCCTCACTTACGTTTGTTACAGTGAAAAACTTTTCCATTTCAGTTACCCAAGTTTGGGCTTCAACTGGATCCACAGTTCCCTTGAATTCAGGTGGTCCAACGGTTTTAAAGTCCTTCAACGCTGACCTATGTGGGTTATTTATGTTGGGCTGGTGTGGTGGATGACCCTGTAAGGCTCCTAATAGTAAGTCTACTAGTTGTTTTGGTGGGATTTGGTTCATTAGTCTCATTTATGTTCTGGTTTCTTCGTCCTGATGCCATGATTCTAAAATAAAGAAAAGACAAGTATAAATACAAGTATATACTACACATAGAACTAAAAAGTTAATTGTACAAACACAATTTGTATATCACATGCAGAACGGTTACATATTCGACTAGTGGTTTATACTATCACTAGTTAGTACAGAAGATTCCCTATTTTACAACCCAAAATCTTTATAATGCAAACTACAACAAATAAACTTAAATACTAAACTAGACTGAACGATCTCGAGTCTCCTTATAAGCATCCTAAACCATATGACAGACCACTGATCTATCTATCATATAATCTACCTTCCTCTCCTCTACGGGATACCTAAGCACCCGATGCTCTAAGCCTTCAAATGTATCCCGACACCCCTTGTCAGCACGGTACAACTACATCTGGGCATCTTGCCTTTCCTTCTGGGTATTCTGAAGAAGTGTCCTAAGACGGCGAGTGTTATCCCTCTCACTCTCTAACAAACCTTCAGCTACATAAGTTCAAAGTTGGCAGCCTCTATATCTGCAGATGACTGCTGGACTAATCCCGTCACTATCTCCTCGTGTCTATCGACACACATCATCTTACTCGCTCCAATCTCCTCATCAAGATTAGGATCTACTAGCTGTCCATCTATGGGATGTTCAGCCTCCTCAGCATCTAATATCTCCTGGTCGTGCAGAAGTTCTTCCTCCTCTGGTTCCTCCTCCTCCTCTGGTGTCCCTAGTACAGGATATATCTCTTCTGGATCTTCTTCTGACTCACTCTCTATCAGCCACCCTACCATGGGATGATCTATCACTGGAAGATTGTTCCAATTTGTCTCTAACATCCTACAAAAGAATTTTAGTTGTTTAGTATTAAAGCGAAGCAAATTTACACATAAGATAAAGCTTTTAAGATTATTTTATGTATAATTAAGTATTTTACGGACTCAAAGACTATATCCTAAGGTATTTCCTAACTACCTTAGAGCTATAATCTACAGCTCTAATACCAACTTGTGATGGCCCCAAATTTTTTACACTTCCTGTAGCAGATTTGGTGCTCACGTGATACTATTCAACTATAAATATTCCATAATATATAACTTCTATCTATCCAAGGTCCACAGTATCCCATAACAGATAATAGTTCTCGTCAGAACGTTAACTATGTTTGGATACCCTCACTTGAATGTATAGATTCATATCTCATGAATACCTCTTTCATATCGATATCCCTATCTATCTGACATTCATAGTATTAACGATAAGATTGTCCATAGAACTGAGGGGCGCATTCCGGTAAAGATGGCACCTTACCGGTGCTCATTAAGTGTAACCTCAGAGCTTATAAGACTTTCAATATCATTCAAATACCCTCATTTAGATGTATAGTTCATATAGATACTGTATTTACTTAGTACAACTATGTTAAATAAAGTAAAGATCAGAGTATACCGCATTCGATGTAATAAAGGATGATAATATATTACATATTATTAAGTTCAGTTACATCATTCTCAGTACTAAGTTATTACAACAAAGTCTTATAAAAGACTTGAATTATTCAAAAACAGTAAATAAAACTAGTAAACATGTCCTTTTCCTTTGTCTGTCCCAGAAGTTCCGGGATTATCATTTAAAATTGCAAAAGAAGATATATGCAAGAATGAGCTACAAATGCTCAACAAGTTCATTTGAAAATATAAACACAATGTGTTTGATTTGAAAGATGTTAATGATGTATAACTGAGGGTTCTGTACATGAACCATATATTTCAATTAGTTCTATCAGTCTTCAATGACTTAGAACCGTTTGATTTCGGATATCTGGTAGGGGATCAGCCTAACCAATATCCTAAGAGTATGCATATCATCCTACAATTTTATGTCGATATATAATCAACATTTACCGGCACCTTATATCAAGTTGTTTCAGTTCACCTTACATCAAGGTGTTCTATTTAAAACTTAGTTTAATATTTAAATGATTTAATTATCATTTAAAATATTTTCAATTACTTAGTATATTATTTAAAATAATTTATTTATTATTTATAATAATTTTGGAAAGTTAGTAATATTTTTAAATGATTTAATTATCATTTAAACTAATTTAAATACATTAATATCATTTTCAAATTATTTATTCAATATATTTATTAAATAATTTAATATTTAATTAAATAAAATAATTATTTAGAAATTTTATCAGAATAAATAAAAATTATTAAATATAATTAAAAATGAATTTTTAATATTTAATTATTATTTTTTATGAATTTTTAATATTTATTTATAATTTATTTAATTATTTTTATTAATTTTTATTGAAAACCGTCGCAAAAGGGCTTTAGCGACGGTCTGCATATAAACTTAGTGTTCTGAGTTTGGGTATGAATTTCGTCGCTAAAGGTGTTCTTCATGAAGAACACTTGGTTAATGTCGGGCAGTGACTTTTGACCTTAAAATAATTCCAGCTGGGTTATTGTTTGTGTTATTTTTGTTTGTTGTTGTAGCCCACATGGTAGTGTATGAAATTTACACTCAAACAAAATCAATTGATGCTCTAAAAATGTGGTCAAAGTAGCTGGTTCGCAACTGTTCTTGAGTTTCTGGGTTACCCAGAAACTCAGTCAGTCATGGTCGGTCAACGTGGTTTGACCGTTAATAACTTTGATTCTAGTTTAGCTTAATGTGTTTTGATGCTTCAAGGTTGTAGTTTGCATAGCATACTATAAGATTAAGCCAAGAAACAACACATATAATATCATTTAGGCATGATCTGGGTTGTTCAAAAGTTTCTCAGTGAATTGTCAGACATTCATATGATTTCTGGGTTACCTAGAAATCAGTCCATCATGGTCGGTCAATGGGTTTTGACCATTAATATCTTCCACCCTAGAGATAATTTTAACATTCTACCAATTGGATATTACAGTTAACATGGCATACTATTAATTCATGCTTTAAAACACATCAAACAAATAATTTAAACTGATCAAAAGCTCTGACAAAAAGCCTTGTCAGACTGTTCTTGACTGTCAAGAACAGTTTGGGTTTTTGATCAGATTCGATCCTTTAAACGTTTATGGATACATGATTAACCAACCCAGATCATCAAATAACATGTTATTACACATCTCTAAACATATAAACCTAACATCTAACAAAGCTTTAAAGATTTAGTTTAAAATTAGGATTTTTGCACCTTTTTGAGCTTCTTTTTGATCTGATGTCTTTGATGCTGTTCTTGCAACTACTAAGGTTTATTAAGGCTGGTAATATAAGTGTTTAGGTTTCAAAATTTCGTAGCTTGAATGATCAAAATTATGTTCTATTTATAGCCACTTGCATTTTAGGGTTTTTAGGTCATTTTGTCCAAACTTTGCCTCCAGAAATATCTTGGCTTGATACTTGTGCTGCTTTCCATCTGATCCAAACCACCTACTTGTGCTGGAGTGTGTTGAGCACAAGCTTGCACACTCCTAGCTCAATTTCTATTGGTTTAAATTTTATTTTTGATTTATTTACTTACTAATTAAACCTAGATTCTTACTAATCATGTTTAGGATGTTTAATTATATTTAGTAATACCTTAATTAAGCTAACATATCATAATTAAGGTTTATCATTTCATAATTAAGTGTTATTGAATCAAATTAGGGTTTAGGGTTTCCTAATTAGGGTTTAGGGTTTTCAATCCTACAATTAGGGTTTAAATCTCGAATTAGAGTTTTAATATAAGTTCAATGATTCATAATTAATATTATGATTCATTACTTAGAATCTAATTATATCAATTAAGATTCTTGTGTAGTAATTAGGGTTTAGGTTTAGCAAATTCGGATAACTTTTACCAATTAGGAATTCTTAATTAGAGTTTCTAATTCAGTTTATCATTTTAAACCCTATTTAACTTATTTTAGGTTTTTATCAGTTAATATAATATTATATTAACTCCGAAGCACGACAAATCACTTCGTCATTTCCAAGCACGACACAACAGCTTACAAAAATAAATTGCCGAGACGCTTCTTGGTGAAATCGTCGGAAGCACGACACAGCTGCTTGGCGAAATTTTTTTTATTTGACCTAATTCTTAAGTAAAATACACAATCACATAATACAAAGTCGGAACATGAAATTTCATTTAATAAACACATAATTTACATATACAAATCTTATTAGGGTTCGAAATATTACATTCACCCCAGTAATAAGAATTTCGTCCTCGAAATTACAGTACAGATTACAAAAACAAATGTGGGTAGTTATCTCGCATTTTACTCTCTAGTTCCTACGTAGCTTCCTATATGTTTTGATTTTTCCAAATAACTTTGACTGAAGGTATCACTTTATTACGTAGATGTTGTTCTTTCCTATCTATGATTTCAATAGGAACTTCTTCATATGATAAATCTTTCTCGATCTGAATAGGCTCGTAATCTATAACGTGTTTATAATCAGGTTTGTATGGTCGTAACACGGACACATAAAACACGTTATGAATATGTTCTAATGAAAGTAGTATGCACACAAGCCAATCATATTTGATATGATGTAGCATATACTTTGTAATCTTATTCATTTATTAATAAAAGAATTGATTTTCTTAAAAGGCATTTTACATTATTTACATAGTGTTGTTATATTAAATGTGATAAACCCATAGTTTTGAGCAATGCTTTTAGAATCATGATGGTGATCATGCTAATGAGATCTAAATTCTAGATAGCTCACAAACTAAGATTGTTCCTAATCCGGATAGATTAATACATACGTTGCTTGCTCTTAGGAAGAGGATGATTGATCTCAAAATCATTTGTGTGGAGACACTAAAGCAGGTATGTAGGTGCTTATTGGAGAATAAGTTCACTGAGCGTGGCTCGCTAAAGAATACCTAATGGAGTTTTACTCGCCTGTCAATAGGAATTCCTCTAGTGATAGTAGTACAAGTGATCCTTGGACTTGAGATCATCATAGTATCTTGTGTATGATGAGTTATACTTTGACATGTCCCTTAAGACCTTAAGGGTATATCAAAGGGTATGATTGGGTATAATAAGTTGTACATGGAGATAGGTGAATGATCAACAAAGAATCTACCACGTCTAGTAAAAGATGTGAATGTCCTATGTGATTCGATAAATGACAACTCAGTAGTTCTTGGCCAAGGCAGAATGAAATTAAAAAGGAGTTTCTAATTTGCATTATTTAAAGTTGTGCATTTGGAAATCGAAATACATATAATTAAATAAAATAAGACTTGACAGTAAATCCATGTCTTATATTTAATTGGAACTTGGTAACCCATGGAACTACAATACCATAACAACAAACAAATTAAACCAACACGAAAAATTAGCTACAAATTGTCCAAAACAGTCCATAGGTCCAAGATTTGTCCAAAATGTCCATTGTTCTTCATGTTCTTCATCCTCCTTAAGCATAGGAACGGATTTATTGCGTTTTTGTTCCACTTTGATGTTATTAATGGCTTATATAACCTCTTAACAACATTTACAAATGTCCAACAAAAACAAAAACAACAAGAATCGCAACAAGACCCAACCCACAAGCACAAAAGCTTACAAACCAAGAAAACTTTGAAAAACCTCAACCAAATCAAATGGAGTGGATTGAGTTAAAGTTTTACCTTTTGTAGCTACTTCTTAGATGTTAGAACTCCTTTAGAGCTTGGTTAGAAACTCTTCTCAACCTCCTTGAGTTCTCCCGAAGCCTTTACTTCAAGTTAGCTCACACTCACTTCTTTCTCTCTCTAGAAGTTTTGAAGTTTGAAGATGAAGATGGTGGTGATGGTGTAGATGCTTAGCTTGCTATTCCTTCTTCCTCCTTGCTCAAAACCTGAACCTATTCTTCTCTTCCTCTCTTCTTCTTCTTCTTCCTTCAAATTTTCTGCAGCACTCTCTCTCTCAATATTGTTCTCTCCCTTTTTCCAGAACCTCTATTTGCAGCAACAAGGAGTGGGAGAAGATAAATGGCTAATGATTTTTGGGATGGAGAAGGATAAGACACAGGTGGAATGTTTTGGGAGGGATGAGTTAGTATAACCATGCACCTTGGAGAGAATTTTAAGGAGCATGTAGGGGAATTTTTGGCTTCTCAATGAACATGGTGCCTAGTAAATGGGCTAGCTTGCCGATAACTCCCTCTCTCTCCCTCTTTGATTGGTTAATTTTAAATTAATGAACACTATTTGGGTGACACACAAATGGGTATTATCATAAATATTGGGATGGGTAAAAATAATTATTATGGGATTTATCCAAATATTCGGAACACCCATTTAATACATTTCGGATACAGATAAAATCATGTATCAGCTCAAATAAAATTTCCGACACTTGGAAAAATTATTCGTACGCATACACGTATTTATGAAATTTATTAAAGTCGAAAAAAAATACAAAAATATTATCGCGTGAATAGTACCTCGGGAAACGCGCCCCGTGAATAGTAATTTAGCGACGCTACGCGAAATCCATCATTCACTTAAACAAAACTATAACACGTAAAATTTCATGCATTTAGATAATCCAGGTTGTCACACAACCATTAAACATGCAACACAAAAATAATATTAATAAAATATAATATATCCGCTAATATTCAAAAATTCGAATTACAAGGTAAACCCAGAATTCTCGGTCGTTACATCCTCCCCCTTATAAGAATTCTGTCCGCAGAATTATAGCCTAGGTACGGAAAACTTAACATGGGTTCGCTCAAAAAGATGCGGATAATTCTTCCTCATCTTTTCTTCTAGCTCCCACGTGGCTTCTTCAGCTGTGTGGTTCCTCCAAAGCACTTTGACCGAATGGATGACCTTATTTCTTAACGTTTGCTCTTTCCTATCTAATATCTGGACAGGAATCTCTTCATATGACAAATCTCGCTCAACTTGAATCGGTTCATAGGATATCACATGTTTGTAGTCGGGTTTATAGGGTCGTAACACAGAAACGTGAAACACATTGTGAATGTGCTCAAGTTCAGGAGGTAAAGCTACCTCGTACGCGACTTCACCTACCCTCTTCAAAACTTCAAATGGTCCTACGAACCTGGGACTCAATTTCCCCTTCTTCCCAAATCTGATCTTTCCTTTCCAAGGAGATACTTTCAAAAACACAAAACTGCCGACTTTAAAGTCTCACTTCTGATGATGCAAATCGACGTATTTCTTCCGTCGGTCCTGAGCCGCTACCAATCGAGCTCTTATCACCTTGACGACATCCACAGTCTGATGTACCGTTCACCGACTTCGTCTCAACACAGAGGTGTTCGACACTTCCTTCCGTATAATGCTTTATATAGCGGCATGCCAATACTTGCATGATAACTGTTATTATAGGCAAACTCCACCAATGGTAGGTTATCATCCCAGCTGCCTTTAAAATCCATTACATATGCTCTAAGCATGTCTTCAAGCGTCTGTATCGTTCGTTCGCTTTGCCTATCCGATTGAGGATGATATGAAGTACTCAACCTCAACTGAGTTCCTAATCTTTCTTGCAAGCTCTTCCAGAAATTTGACGTGAAGCGTGAATCTCTGTCAGACACAAGAGATACCGGCACCCCATGTCGTGAGACAATTTCTTTCACATATAACTTTGCTAACTGCTCCAAATTGTACCTTATCTTGATCGGTAGGAAATGTGCAGATTTAGTTAAACGATCCACGATCACCCAGATCGTGTCGTAGCCCTTCTGAGTTGGTGGAAGCCCTGTCAAAAAATCCATAGTGATATGCTCCCACTTCCACTCCGGAATCTCCAGCGGTTGTAGTAGTCTGCCCGGTTTCTGATGTTCTGCTTTTACCCTTTGACATGTCAAACATCGCCCAACACATTCCGCGACCTCCCTCTTCATGTTCGGCCACCAGAAATGTTGTCGCAAATCCTGATACATCTTGGTACTACCAGGGTGTATCGAATACTTTGTAGAATAAGCTTCCTGCAGAATCTCTTCTCTCAACTGCGGAACCATTGGTATCCAGATCCTCCCTTCAAACCTTAGCAATCCCGTGCTATCAGACTTGTACTTCGATTCCTCTCCCTCTGAGATTCGCTCCCTTATGGCAACACATTCGTCATCCTTTCCTTGAGCCTCTTTTATCTTGTCTAATAAAGTCGATCTCGCCTCCACTGCGAACAGTTTCTCGTCTGCATCTGTCGAATACTTGACTTCCAACTCTACTCTTTCCATTTCTTTTATCAATTCCTCTTGAGCTGTCAGCATCATCAACTTATCTCTGCCCTTCCTACTTAGAGCATCGGCTACTACATTGGCCTTACCGGGATGGTACAGAATTTCACAATCATAATCCTTGATCAACTCCAACCATCGTCGTTGCCTCATATTTAGCTCCTTCTGAGTGAAGATATACTTTAAACTTTTGTGGTTTGTGTATATCTCACACTTCTCCCCATATAGATAGTGCCTACAAATCTTCAGAGCAAACACCACTGCCGCTAGTTCCAGGTCGTGAGTCGGATATCCCTTCTCATAGTCTTTCAGCTGTCGTAACGCGTACGCAATGACCTTCCCATGATGCATCAGTACACACCCAAGGCCTTTGTGTGACGTATCACTATACACCAGAAATCCCCCTGTATTATCCAGTAGTTTTTAACACAGGTGCTTCACTAAGTCTCTTCTTCAACTCTAAGAAACTCTTTTCGCACTTATCCGTCCATACAAACTTCACAGTCTTCCTTGTCAAATTTGTCAACAGCGTCGCTATCTTCGAAAAATTCTAAATAAATCTCCGATAGTAACCTGCTAATCCCAAGAAACTTCGAACTTCTGTTGGCGTCTTCGGCTGTTCCCAGTTTATTACTGATTCTACCTTGGCAGGATCCACTGATACACCATCCTTGTCAATTACGTGCCCCAAAAACTGCACCCTTTGTAGCCAAAATTCACACTTGGAAAACTTTGCATATAGCTTCTCCCTTCTCAGCGTTTCCAGGGTTATCCTCAAAAGCTTGACGTGTTCCTCCTCCGTCCTTGAGTAGACTAGGATGTCATCTATGAAAACAACAACAAATTTATCTAGGTATTATTTGAACACTCGGTTCATCATGTCCATAAATGCTGCTGGCGCGTTCGTCAGACCAAATGACATCACCAAAAACTCAAAGTGTCCATATCGAGTTCTGAATGTTGTCTTTGGAATATCCTCTTATCTCACCTTCAGTTGGTGATATCCCGTCCTCAAGTTAGTCTTCGAAAAGTATTTTGCTCCCTTCAATTGGTCAAACAAATCATCAATTCTGGGTAGCGGGTACTTGTTCTTAATCGTGACTTTGTTCAACTCCCAATAGTCAATGCAAAGCCTAAGCGATCCATCTTTCTTCTTTACGAACAGCACTGGTGCTCCCCATGGAGATACACTTGGACGAATATACCCCTTATCTAGAAGTTTTTGTAGTTGAACCATCAGTTCCTTCATCTCCATTGGTTCCATCCTGTACGGCGCCTTTGAGATCGCTACGGTTCCCGGTACCAAGTCGATAACAAATTCCACTTTTCTATCCGGCAGCAAACCCGGTAACTCATCTGGGAAAACATCTGGGAATTCCCTTACTACAAGTATCTGACCCATTTCACTCCCTACTCTTCGAGTATGAACTACATGAGCCAGATAACCTATGCAACCTTTCATTAGCAATTTCTTTGCTTGCATCATCGTCAGACAACAAGATTGTCTCGGCGATTTACTACCGCAAAATACGACCTTCGACTTATTCGGGGTCTTCAGGTGTATACTTTTCTTTTGACAGTCAATCACAACCCCATGACTAGACAACCAATCCATTCCAAGAATTACATCAAATTCTTTCAGTCGTATCGAAATTAAATCTACGCTCAATTTATACCCGTTTATCTCAGCACAACAATTTCTATGAATTAATTCCACAGGAATAACTTCTTTATTAGCTACTTCCACATTCATAGGACTCTCTAATTTCTCACGAGGTAAATTTAACCGTTTAGCAAAATCTTCCGAAACAAAGGAACAGGTAGCACCCGAATCAAATAATACATATGCACTGATATTATTGATTGAAATAATACCTGACACCACGTCCTTCGATTCCATCGCATCCTGCACTGTCATGTTGAAGGTGCATGCTACTGGTCTGTTCTGCTGTGCTGGTCCTCCGATAGTCAGCTTACTGTTGTTCCCTTGGTTACCACTGCTTGCATCGCTCTTCCTCTTTGGGCAATCCTTCTTCTGATGATCTGAAGCGTCACAAGAAAAACAACTTCCTACCTTCGCCTTTGGGCATTGTGGGGCAATGTGCCCCGGTTGACCACAGTTGAAACAAACTCCTTTTCCTTTCATGCATTCTCCAAAGTGATTCCTTCCACATTTCTCGCATTTATTGCCCTTCTTTGCATCCCCTCCGGACTTGCTTCCTGATATCTGACTGTCGTTCCATTTTCTCTTATTTGGGTTACTTTCCCCACTGCTACCTTCCTTATGACCATCATGGCTCTTCTTCTTTTTCTGATCTTGGTTGTGCTTTGTCAAAGCTTCATTTCCTCCCTCAGCAATGATTGCTTTCTCAAGTAACGTAGAAAATGTGTTGATCTGCAAAAATGCAACCTTACTATACACCCAGGGCTTCAACCCTTGTTCAAATCTCTTCGCTCGCCTAGCTTCGGTGTCCACCTGATGTGGAGCAAACCTAGCTATCTCGTTAAATTTTGTGGCATACTCCGCAACTGACATGCCTCCTTGCTTTAGTTCCAAGAACTTTATCTCCATACTTGCCTGCGTGCTTGCTGGAAAGTAATTTTCAAAAAACAGCTCCTTGAAACGAGCCCATGCAATCGTGCCTTCCCCAGCTCGACCTTTGTTTGCCTTCCACCAGTAATTAGCCTCACCTTTCATCATGAAAGTGGCAAACGACGTCTTATGTTCTTCGGCCACTCGTGCGACCTCGAAAACTTTCTCCATTTCTTCTATCCATGTATGGGCTTCAATCGGATCCGTAGTCCCATAAAACTCCGGTGGCCGTACTAATTTGAAGTCCTTAAAGTTTGCCATGTGACTTCCTGGCTGATCAACCGCAGCGGCTTGTCTGCCCTGCATTGCTTCGGCTAACAAGTTCACAAAAGTCCTCATAGGGTCTGCCTGACCCTCCTCGTTAGTCATCGACTCTTCCACCTTTGTGTATCGGGGTTGTCTTCTCGGCGGCATTGTTTGTTTAAAAGAAAACCGTCGGCTTTTACTAATATATTTATGCCACGTGCAAAAAAGTTATTCAAGTCAGCAATTAAGAGTAAAAGCATCTATCAAACACATTTGATTTAAATAAAACAACTGCATTTATAATCACACACCACTGTTTTAATACAACCAGACTCAACACGTGGCATACTTCTATAAACGCTCAAGGGCATGGCCTGCCAACCACTACTTATCCCCTAAAGAACAAAAATGGGGAATAATAACCTTCCACCCCTCTATCAGGAACAAAATTGGGGTTCAACTACTATCCCATGCACGCTATAAACATAGGGATTTACAACATAAGTAAGCCCCTATTATAACAAAAGTGGGACCTACTGCAAACAAAATACTAAAAAAATAAATAAATAAATAAATAAAAATAAAAATAACACACCACCGCCTGCTGCGGCGGAGTGCAACTCGGAGCTCCCGTCGAGCCAGCCTGTCGACCACTCGACGCTTAATCACGTGTCTGTTGCTCCCCTCATCCCTGGGATACCTCCTCACCCTATCCCTCAGCCTGCCAATAGAAGTGGTCAAGCCGAAACGGAGGGAATCAATCTCTGCAGTCAGGGCTGCCAACTGCTCCATAGCCTCACTCGCTCCAGACGAGTAGTCTCCAGCTGATCCTCTACCTGCTCTATCTATCCTACCAATACCACATTCCTCTCTAAGAGGTCATAAACCATCACACCAAGCTGAACAGAAGCCCCACGCCGACCGTGCCTCTAACTCGGTAATCCTCTGGTCCTTTTCCTGCAGCTTTTGGATTAATTCAGCCTTTTACCCTAAGGTCTGATAAGCTAATGACCTGAACTGCTCCTCTCGGTCCTGGTGATCCTGGTTCTGCTCCTCTAAGTGGGCTACTCGATTCTCGAGCTCCTCATTTCTATTTGTCAGCTATTCGATGATGTCACTAGCAGTAGTGCCCATGCCATCTGCATACTCAGGTGGCTCATCATCCTCCGTCACTAGATCTGTAACGAATGCAATTTTTGTGATTGAATAAAAATATTTATCGAATTATATAAATATTTTTATTAATTTATTGAGGTAAATAAATAATTTATTAAGTTTTTGTGAAATGGGTATATGTTAAGTATAATAATGTTAAATGTTATTTGAATGTGATTTGTTATGTTTATTCTAATTTAATTTAATAATTAAATTAGATGATGAAAAGGTTTATTTGAATAAATGATTTATTTGAATAATATAATTCATTTGGTGTTATTGTTATTGGTTAAATAAATTTATTATTCAAGTTAGTAAGGTTTAATTGAATTTATTTAATAATAAGTTCAATTAAATTAGAAGTGTGACATTTAAAACTATATGTTATAATGATTTATTAAAATAATTGAGAAAGTGTTTAATTCAATTTTACCAAACAAGGCCCTATGACCTTTGTTTGGAAATAATGGGTTATTTTAATTTTGTTTTACCAAACAAGGCCTTATGACCTTTAGTTAGAATAATAGATTATTTTAATTAGTATTTGCCAAATAAGCCTTATGGCTTTTTGAATTATGTAACTGATAGATTAATATCAGTATACGTTATTATTTTATTAAATTATCAGTTTTTATTCTTATTTCATCAGTTTATTTTTTTTTAAAAAAATCACGTCAGTTAAAAAAAAAGAGAAGAACAGAGTATTGAGAGAGAGTGAGCAGAGCTTTGAGAATTGAGAGAAAAGAGAGAATTCGAGAAGAAAAATTTGGAGATTAGAAAGGAGAATTCCAAAATCAAAGAAGGTTAATCAAGTTTTAAGCAATAGAAGGTATAACTCTTGCTAAATTTTGTTCTTCACTGTATTTTGTTTCTCTGTATAAAAATTTGTTGGTTCAAAACATGAATTATTTGATTATAGTTGTTGTAATTGATATTAAGCATGCATTAGATGATTATATGATGGATATAAATTAGTTTGAAGAGTTAATTCATGAAAACATGTTTTTGAATTTAGTTTTTAGTTTTTACAGAGTTTATTTCATGAATTGTATATATGTATGAAAATTGATGCTTAAATTTGATTATTAATTGGTTAATTAATAATTGTTTATGATTATATGATGAAAAACAAGAATAACGCAAGAAGAATGGTTTTAATTGGTTGAAAGATGAATTTACAGAGCTTGATTTCATGAAAATGGTCAAAACTTGAATAAGTTGTTTAACAGTGAAATTCTTGGGTTTAAATTGGTTATTTATGTGTTAGAATGATTAAAATGTTTAGAAAACATGTTGGGTAATTATTTTCTAGCATATTTGATGTCTGGGTAAGTTTAAATTATGTTTTGGATGGTAGAATTCGGAAAATTTTGGCCAAATTTGGTCTAAGTTTTCACTGGTTCGTGAACTGTAGAAGGTGACAGTCGCGTCTACCGCCCCGGCGGTAGAAGTGAGCTAGCAATATCGCCCCGGCGGCATTGTCGCCCCGGCGGCAGATTTGAGCTATGTTTGTCGCCCCGGCGACAGCCTCGCCCCGGCGACGGTTTCGTTAATAAATTCACCGCCCCGGCGGTGGAACAGTAATTAAAAAAAATTAATTAATTAATTTAAAATTTATTTATTATGTTGCTATGTGCATGTTTAAAACCTGTATTGAGGTAATAAATGACCAAGGAGATACCACGAGGGTTGTTAGCATATATTTGTGGAATATTAAATGTCAATCGAGATGGTACAATAAAATAGGAGAAGAACGAGACTTAAATGTATATGAATTTATAACTAATTATCGTTATCGTTTTGTAATCAAAATGTATAGGGTGATTAAGGGACGTGCAATATTTAAATCTGTAATCTACGATCGAGGCAAGTTCCTTATCTCAATTTATTACTTTTACGTTGAGCAAGTTTTCCTCCCTTAAACTTGAAAATTATTTATAGCAAGATATTTCTTCCTTAAACTTGTTATTTTTATTTTAGCAAGTTTATTTCCTTGAGCAAGTTAATTAACCTTAGCTTATTGTTATTCGAGCAAGGTTGATACTATGTTGAGTACTTATATTTTTTTTCCAGTTATTATATATTAGATCATTGATTGTCATTTAAATTCCGATTATACACTTGGTTGTTTGACCTTACTGATGAATTAGACTAGCAAAACCTTATTGATTTAGCTAGTCCTTAGTTGATGAGCGATTTCAAAGACTTAGAATATTTTCTATACTTGTTCCAAGCCAAGTTCCTTTTGGTACGGATTCAGACGATAAACTGAGATGAACAACCCTAATATAGGGGATTACTTACGCGACAGCGTTAAAATGATTGTGCACAATACATTGTACAAAGGGTTGATCCCCCTGAGTACGAGATGATGGTCCATAGTCTATATGACTGTTAAAGGTTACAGTAGAAATACCTATTAACCTAGGACATAGTTCGAGGTCTTGTGACCCTCAGATATAATTTATAAATCTTAAAATCTATTTTTCCTTGAATCGAGCATTCTAACGAGCTTTTAGACTTTGATCACTTATTGACTGAGATTCAGAAAACTATTATTCCTCAGTTGAAATCCATTTCATTTAAATATTATTGTTATCATACTTGTGGGCAATTGTTTGCTCACTCTTGCACTAAATATTGCAGCTAAGCCAGAAAAGTAGGACGAGCCGTCCACGAGTAAAGGAAAGGGCAAGTTACAGAAGTAGCTTAAGACTTGTTGTCTAGTTGATGTCTTATGTAACAAGACTTGTTTCAAATTAAGTTTTGTTCCGCATTGATGTGTTAAGGTTAAGATAACCTGGGATTTATTTCATTTAGAGATTGGTGATGTAACCCCATTTGAGGGAAGATATTTCTTTAAGTTTATTTTTATTGATCTTATTATGGGTAAATAGTTATGAATGAATGTTATAGTGAACACCAAATCAGTGGGAATTAAATACCCGGATTTGGGGGTGTCACAGGATCCTCCTCGGGGTCCTCATCCTCCCCCTCGTCGCTTAACAGCCTCAACACTCTTCCGGTAACTGGCTCCTCCTCAGAACCATACTCGGCCTCAGACTCATCCCTAGTGTTCATCATCTCTGGCTCACTCGGCTGCACCTCCACTAAATGCCCTGCGTCCACATGAATGTCTGTGAACTCTACCTCTCTAACAGGACTGGACTCTCCCATCTCAGACATCCTACAACCACAAACAAAAACAAATAGACAGTAAGATGTCAGTGTCACAATAAAATATATTCATTGATAAAATAAAATGATATTTTATCATGCACAACTCGGCTCGATGGATTTCCACAATCCACCTCCAGATATGACCATCAAATGAATCTCCTCGATCGATCACCTAGCGTACTCAATATGAGTTTAATACCAAGGTTATAACCTAGGTTTCGCATTCCTAAAGTTTATAACCTAAAGATCTGATACTAACCTGTGACACCCCCAAATTCGGGTACCAATACCTCGAGTTTGGTGCTCACGATAAAACACATCCATACACCTCTAAACACCATCAATCAACTAATGCGGAATAAAATAAACATATGTTGTTCATTATAAAAGGTTTACTACGGTCCCAAGGTCTATAAAAATAAATACATCGCAAAATACATTAATAATACAAAACTATTCCACGATTACATAACGGAATAGTACATATAACTATTCCTTAAGCTTTCCTTTGCCTTTGCCCGCTTTGGAACTCTCCGACTTAACTGCAATAGGTTCATGATATAGCAAGGGTGAGCAACTACTTTGCTCAGCAAGTTTAAAAGCAAGAAGAAGATATATCATGAATGAATAAGAATAATAGCTGCATAGATCAACAATTTATGAACATTGATGAAATAGCTGAAATGACATAATCAAAGTCCAAATGAATCAATGAATAATGATTATTTACTGCTTAGTGGTCCAACCGACCATGAACTTTTGGCCAAAGAGTCAATCATTCAACTAACTCTTTTAAAACATGGCCCCGTCAGTTGTACTTGAGGGGATCAGCCTCTCGTATACCATGTATATGCATAACATTTAACTCTGACTGCATCGAATAACCGACACATTATAATCCCCTAATAAGGGTTGCTCTCTCAGTCCAAGAATCCGTACCAACTACTGGTTTGGATAACTTTTAAAATAATAACCTGTACATGTCTAGCCGAAACAAATGGCGTAGACTATTTCTTAAAACAGTTCATGAAGAACAAATAATGACTTCAAATAATGTCTTATACTACTCTATAATGTCTCATTCATACTAGAAACAAAATATTAAACAAGGTTATGCCCACTAGTTACGGCGTTACGACGCTCGTTCGTTCGTACGCCAAACTTGCCTATTCGAACGCCCAAGCGACACACAATTGCGTACGCCTAGCCCGCCCATTCGATTTATCTCATACTTGTCGACGCCGGGAAAATCGCTTCTATGCTAATTATTACCCTTTCCAATTTTAGCCTTTTTATTAGATGATTTTTTGGAAAAGGTCGGCACAAATGTCGACGGAGTTTTGAAAGATCGTTTTTTATGATGAGCCAATTGACCAGAGTCGCGAGTTGGTATATTTGAAATAGATGTACCAACTCATCCGAGCTTCATTTTCGTAAATCGCTGGCTCATGTGTGACTCCGAATTAATTGGCCTGCAAACCGAGATTCATAGAGTTCGGGGGCTTGCTTAAGCGAGGGGAAGGTGTTAGGCACCCCCCGACTTCCGTGAAACACGGTTACCGCAATCTCGATGCTTTTCCTATCCTTTAATTTTTTAAAATGTGTGTATGCGCGCGTGTGTGCCTATGTGAATGTTGTGGTGAGTTTGCATGAAGAAACCATTTGGTTTTTTATGCAAAGTCGTGTTTTAATTTGAGAATGCTTTAGAATGTCCTTCGGCCTATACGAGAAAGCTTTATTTTTTATGAGAAAGGTTTGATTTTAATTGTCAAAAACTGCAAGATTTTCATTAGGTGTCGTTTTGGCAAAACAAGAGTTTTTAAACCTTCGTCAAAATAGGAATCGGGACCTATACGTTGCTTTCATAAATAAAATAACGGGCAACTTCTAGGATCTCTTTAACCCTATGCACAAAGATTTAATAAAACGTTATTTATTTTTATAAAACCATTTTTGTGAGGTTTGGAAAACGAATTTTTCTTTAGCCTTCTCGTTTAAATAGGAATCGACATTCATTAGCACTTTCAATTTTAAGCCTCGTGGTGCTAATAACCTAATTTGATTGGATTTTATGGAAATCTTCATCGTTTAGCTTTGAAATCCATTTTTTGTGTCGTAAATCAAATCAAACATTAAAATGCGTGGGGGCTATTCATGGGCATGTGAGCCATCAAAATAATCCCAGACGCCCATAACCGCGTATTTCACTATTACGGGGCCTTAAACCCGATTTTCAAATTGATATCGTTTTAAGGCCCGACAATTACATATTTTACAATAAAGGGTACATCGACCCTACTACATACACCCAAAAATGTCCATCATCGGATTTGGACCACGGGGCCGCGTTCCTAGGCTCACACCCAAAATTGCTACACACCTACAAAATGGATACTACAAAAATTAAACAACACCGGGTTGCCTAACACACCACAATATCCTAAAATAGCAATCTAAATACACTACGCATAATACATTACCATAACGAGCTAAAAATCACCAAATGGATATCATCGGGCCATTAAGAAGAATTTTGTTCCGTTGGAACCCTCACTAATAATCCTTAATCCATGGATCCTCATTAATATACAAGAAAAACTACATTTAATATAGCCCGAATGACAAAAAGCTTAACAAAATGATATAACAAAAATGCTATAAAAGAGGGCTTTTCACCTTGCAAATAACACCACAATGCGTATAAACTCGTAGATTAAATAGAATCATGATGGTGATCATGCTAATGAGATCTAAATTCTAGATAGCTCACAAACTAAAATCGTTCCTAATCGTTGGATTACTAAAAAAGGGGATTAGTGAATCCGGATAGATTAGTACATACGTTGCTTGCTCTTAAGAAGAGGATGATTGATCTCATAATCATTTGTGTGGAGACACTAAAGCAAGTATGTAAGTGCTTATTGGAGAATAAGTTCACTGAACGTGGCTTGCTAAGGAATACCTAATGGAGTTTTACTCGCCTGTCAATAGGAATTCCTCTAGTGATAGTAGTACAAGTGATCCTTGGACTTGAGATCATCATAGTATCTTGTGTATGATGAGTTATACTTTGACATGTCCCTTAAGACCTTAAGGGTATATCAAAGTGTATGATTGGGTATAATAAGTTGTACATGGAGATAGGTGAATGATCAACAAAGAATCTACCACGTCTAGTAAAAGATGTGAATGTCCTATGTGATTCGATAAATGACAACGCAGTAGTCCTTGGCCAAGGCAGAATGAAATTAGAAAAGAGTTTCTAATTTGCATTATTTAGAGTTGTGCATTTGAGAATCGAAATACATATATTTAAATAAAATAAGACTTGACAGTAATTCCATGTCTTATATTTAATTGGGACATTGTAATGGTAGAAGGATTGAATTGTACGGTAACTATACACTGAAAGGTTCTTTTATGATTAATGTTGAAATCTATATTATCTGGAAAGTCGTTGATCACTAAGGAGGCTTACCCTTATTGTAGAATAAATATTATTTATTTAAATAAATTAAATAGTTTAATTTATTTATTTAAATAAGATTAGAATTGTTCTAATTGATTTATTCACAACCGGTTTAATATGGAGAAACTAAAGGGTCACACCGCAAAAGAAAAATATTTATTTAAGAAGTAAATGACATAATTGTAATAATAAGTTAAGTGTATTTAATTTAGTCTATGGAGATAGAATAAATTAAATAGCTTAATATTTATTATTTAATATTTTAGAAATATTAAATATAAATTAATAAGAGGAGTCTTATTATTATTATTACTATTACTATTATTTAATTCCTAATATGGATTGGGAATTAATTAATAGAAGTACTCTCACATGAATTCCTAATTGGATTAGGAGTTTCATTTAATTAAAGGAGTTTAATTAGAATAGAAACCCTAATCCTAAATAGTTTAGGGAAGGGTTTTCCTACATCTATAAATAAGAGAAGTCTTATCATAGATTAGGGTTACACACTCTTGCATAAGAATTGTAGAGAGTACTTACAATTTCTATAGAGATAGAAACTAGGGTTTTTCCAATACCCATCTTCTTGAACAACTATTATTCCTTGGTAGATCACCTCTAGAGGCCAAACACTTGGGTGGCTAACGTTGATCAAATGAAGGACTCAAATTACATAAATATTATTTGAATGTGATTTGTTATGTTTATTCTAATTTAATTTAATAATTAAATTTGATGATGAAAAGGTTTATTTGAATAAATGATTTATTTGAGTAAGAGAATTTATTTAGTATTATTGTTATTTGTTAAATGAAATTATTAATTTAGTTAGTAAGGTTTAATTGAATTTATTTAATAATAAGTTCAATTAAATTAGAAGTGTGACATTTTAAACTATATGTTATAATGGTTTATTAAAATAAATGAGAAAGTGTTTAATTCAGTTTTACCAAACAAGGCCCTATGACCTTTGTTTGGAAATAATGGGTTATTTTAATTTTGTTTTACCAAACAAGGCCTTAAGACCTTTAGTTAGAATAATGGGTTATTTTAATTAGTATTTACCAAACAAGCCTTATGGCTTTTTGAATTATGTAACTGATAGATTAATATCATACGTTATTATTTTATTAAATCATCAGTTTTTATTCCAAAAAAATAAAGAGGTTTATTTTGATTTGGAATTTGATTAAAAATAAAGGAGTTTATTTTATTCAAAATTGGATAAATTAAAATAAAAGAGTTTATTTTGATTTGGAATATGATTAAAATAAAAGAGTTTATTTTGATTTGGAATATGATTAAAATAAAGAAGTTTATTTTAATTGAAATTAGATTTCATGATAACTAATTAGAGTTGGAATTGGATTCTATGATAACTAATTGGAGTTGAAATTAGATTTTATACTAACTAATATTGCCCATTAAATGATATCAATGCATATATGGAATGGTTTTATTATTCATGGGATGAATGTTATTTATTGATACATATAGAGATATGTATGATAATAAATAGGGATTGATTATAGACTATTGACCAATGTGTGATTGGATTTATTTTAGTGGATGCTTGAATGTATAGGTTTTTATAAATGGGGTCTGCGTACCTCGTCTTCTCTAATTTTTTCTTAATGTAAATTCTATCTCCCTTCTATGTACTTCCCCTTGACTGCTGATCAAGGTTTCTATTTATTGTAAATAGTTTTTGTAATAGGACTAGTTAGAATTAATTTTGAAGAATTGGAGACAAAGGAGCAAGGAGCGCTTGAAGACCCGTTTGTAATGGAGCCCGGGTTTAAATGTAATAGTTATATTTAAATTTAATTCTTGCACCCTAGGTTTGACCTTTTGGTTCACTTGGTGGCTCTAGTGAACCAAACTAGAATAAAAGTCCATAATCAATCCGGGTAGAATATAGTATTCTATATGTGCATGCTTACTATATATATATATATATTATATATTATCCAACATGCTTCGCATGTAAAATAATATGACGCGTATTTTATATATATATATGTGCATGCGCGCTAAACAAGATGAGACTAATAATAATAAACCCCTCAAAGAAATCATATTAAGTCCTAAGCGTTCAAAGATATTTGGAATATCGAACATCGCCTTCTAGCATGGTAAAGTAATAGAGTATTAAATGTTTAATATGAGTTTGTTGTGTCACCACAAGTCAAGTATTAAATATTTAAGATGTTGCTTTATCACATTTGATGCTTATAAATAGATTGAACGATGCTGTTTTGTTGTGTCACCACAAGGACAGTGTTTTTCTTTCTAATATATGGAAGTGCTAGGTTGGACTTAACTTGGATAATTTTGATTCGGATGTGTCACCACTTGATCAAAATAAGCTAAGAGGCAAAATAAAAGGAGTTACATAGTGATGTATTTGACAATAGTTGTCTACCTATTTATTTATATATCGTTTGTTGTGTCACCACAAGGCTATATACATTTGAAATGGGATCCTTAATCTCACTAACAAATCTTTAATTAGAATTGCCGAACTATATATTGAGGGTAATATAGTTTGATGAAAATAGTGGGAGATACCAATTTAAAATAAAAGACCTGATTTATTTTGGTAATTAATTAAATGAATGTATGCTAAAGTGTTGTCTATTTCACATGCAAAATTTAAAAATGTCAAACTCACTATCACTGCGTAGCATACTTAATGTTAATAAACTGACCGGACCGAATTACACAGACTGGTTAAGGAATCTGAGAATTGTTCTCACTGCTGAAAAGATTTCTTATGTCCTAAATTCGCCAGTCCCTACAAATGTTGCAGAAACAGCCTCTGAGGAAGAGATTGCTACTTTCAGAAAGTGGCAAGATGATGCAATCTTGGCTCAATGCATCATGCTCGCATCCATGAGTAACGAGCTTCAGCGTCAGCATGAAACTATGGATGCTCCTACTATATTGCTGCACCTCAAAGAGTTGTATGGTGAGCAAAGTAGGACTGCTAGATATCAGATATCTAAGGAGCTCTTCCGATCTCGTATGACTGAGGGCACTGCTGTTGAGACTCATGTCCTTAAGATGATCAATCTGATTGAACAACTTGGACAGCTTGGGTTCATGATGGATGGGGAGTTAAGCCAAGATTTGATCTTGCAGTCACTCCCGGACACCTTCTCACAATTTGTTGTGAATTTTCACATGAATAAGTTGGACGTCAGCTTGCCTGAATTACTTAACATGTTGAAAACTGCTGAAGGTCACTTCTCATCTAACAAGAACCAAGTCTTACTAGTGGATGATTCTTCCAAGAAAAGGAAGAGGCCCAAGGTATCTTCTGAAAAGAAGAAAAACAAGAAGGCTAAGGGCAAGGCGAAGAGAAAGGATAAAAAGAAACCTGATCGAGATAGCAAAGGAATTTGCTACCATTGTAATAAGCCGGGACACTAGAAGAGGAACTGCAAGGAGTATCTTGCGGACCAAAAGAAGCTTGGAGAAGCTTCGACTTCCGATCTAGGTTTGTTCATGATTGAAATTAATTTTTCTGAAAGTCAAAATTCTACTTGGGTATTGGATACCGACTGTAGTTCTCACATATGTAATAATATGCAGGGACTAAGCAGAAGTAGAAAGCTGAACAAGGATGAAGTCGTCCTACGAGTGGGAAATGGAGCAAAGGTTGCTGCATTAGCTGTAGGGACATATTGTTTAGCACTGCATTCGGGAAAGTTCATTAGTTTAAATAATTGTTATTATGTTCCGACACTCATTAGAAACATTATTTCAATTTCTGTATTGGATATTGATGGTTTTGATATTATAATAAAGAACAACAGTTGTTCTATTTATAATAAAAATGTTTTATATGGTGTTGGGAACTTGCTGAATGGACTTTACATATTTGACTTGCATGAAAATATACTTCAAATTGAACAAACTAAGAAAAGAAAAAGAGATGATGTTAATTATACCTTTATGTGGCACTGTAGACTCGGTCATATCAATGAAACAAGATTATCCAAGTTGCATAAAGATGGGCTTTTAGAGCTATCTGATTACGAATCATATCCAACTTGTGAATCTTGTCTCATGGGTAAAATGACTAAATCTCCTTTTACTGGAAAAGGAGAAAGAGTTACAGAGTTGTTAGCGTTGGTACACACAGACGTATGTGGACCTATGACAACGAATGCACGAGGAGGGTATTCTTATTTTATTACTTTCACTGATGATCATTCTAGATTTGGATATGTGTATTTAATGAAATACAAATCTGAATCGTTTGAAAGGTTCAAAGAATTCAGAAGTGAAGTAGAGAAGCAAACTGGTAAGAGTATTAAGATTCTTCGATCGGATCGAGGAGGGGAATACTTAACCAATGAGTTTCTCAATTGTCTCAAAGAAAATGGTATAATCTCACAATGGACTCCACCTGGAACGCCACAGTTGAATGGTGTATCTGAAAGGAGAAATCAAACATTGTTGGACATGGTTCGTTCCATGATGAGTTTTACCGACCTTCCAGTATCCTTGTGGGGTTATGCCCTAGAATCGGCTGCATACCTACTTAACAAGGTACCTACCAAATCCGTCCTAAAGACTCCATATGAGATATGGACAGGGAGGAAACCAAATCTTAAGCATGTTAAGACTTGGGGTTGTCCAGCTTATGTCAAAAGGTTTGAGCATGATAAGCTGAAGACTAGATCCGACAAATGTAGATTCGTGGGATACCCTAAAGAAACATCAGGGTATTATTTCTATCATCCTACTGATCAAAAGGTGTTTGTAGCGAAACACGCTGCCTTCTTGGAAAAGGAGTTTATCCTCAAAGGGGTCAGTGGGAGTAAGATATATCTTGAAGAAGTTCAAGAACCACAAAATACTACGGATCAAAATCAGGTACCTGACCAAGTAGAAGAACCTACTGTACCACTACCTATTCGTAAATCTGGAAGAGTACCGAAGATACCTGATAGATATGGATTCATCATAGAGGATGATGATGAGGTACGCATCATAGATGATGATGATCCATTGACTTAGGAAGAGGCTATGAGTAGTGAAGACTCAGAGAAATGGCTAGAAGCCATGAAATCCGAGATGGACTCCATGTATGAAAACCAAGTATGGACTTTGGTTTCTCCACCTGAGGGCATTAAGCCTATTGGGTGTAAATGGGTCTTTAAGAGAAAGACTGGAGCGGACGGCAAGGTAGAGACCTATAAGGCCCGACTGGTTGCAAAAGGTTTCAAACAAAGACAAGGAGTTGACTATGATGAAACCTTCTCACCTGTAGCTATGCTCAAGTCCATTCGGATTTTGCTTGCAATTGCAGCTTATTATGACTACGAGATCTGGCAAATGGACGTGAAAACGGCCTTCCTCAATGGAGAGCTTGAGGAGAATGTATATATGATACAGCCAGAGGGTTTTGTTTCAACGGTTGGAACAAACCAAGTCTGTAAGCTACAACGATCCATTTATGGATTGAAGCAAGCTTCTCGAAGATGGAACATCCATTTTGATGAGATAATCAAAAGGTTTGATTTTATCAAAAATGAGGATGAACCTTGTGTGTACAAGAAGGTTAGTGGGAGCGCTGTTTCATTCCTTGTATTATATGTTGATGATATATTACTGATAGGGAATGATGTTCCTATGCTACAATCGATCAAAATATGGTTATCTAAACACTTCTCCATGAAGGACTTGGGTGAGGCATCCTATATTTTGGGGATAAAGATCTATAGAGATAGATCTAAAAGGATGCTGGGCTTGACCCAAGGAAAGTACATTGACTCGATGCTAAAGAAGTTTAGTATGGAAGATTCCAAGAGAGGTCTCATGCCAATGAGCCATGGAATACATCTCTCCAAGAAACAGGCCCCAAAGACACCTGAGGAGAGAGACCGTATGAGTAAGATTCCTTATGCTTCCGCAATAGGATCTATCATGTACGGTATGATATGTACTAGACCAGATGTCGCTCATGCACTTAGTGTAACAAGCAGATATCAGTCGAATCCAGGAGAAGAGCACTGGAAGGCAGTGAAAAACATCCTAAAGTACTTGAGAAGAACTAAGAATGTATTTCTTGTCTACGGTGGGTCTGAATTGAAACTAGAGGGCTATACAGACTCAAGTTTTCAAACGGACCAAGATAACAGTAAATCCGTTTCAGGGTACGTGTTTACCTTAAACGGTGGCGCAGTGAGTTGGAAAAGTTCTAAGCAGCAAACAGTTGCTGATTTAGTGACAGAGGCAGAGTACATAGCTGCAAGTGAAGCTGCAAAGGAAGCTGTTTGGATGAAGAAGTTCATAACTGAACTTGGAGTGGTTCCTAGCATTAGAGGAGTCGTACCTTTATTCTGTGACAACAACAGAGCTGTTGCGCAAGTTAAGGAACCCAGGTCTCATCAGAAATCCAAACACGTTTTGCGGCGGTTTCATTTGATTAGAGAGATCATTGAAAGAGGAGATGTCACCCTGGAACGTGTGGACTCTCAAGACAACATTGCAGATCCATTTACTAAAGCTTTAACACAATAGCAGTTTGATCGTCACTTAGAGAAGATGGGTATTAGATACCAAGGCGATTGGCTTTAGTGCAAGTGGGAGATTGAAAGTAGTATGCACACAAGCCAATCATATTTGATATGATGTAGCATATACTTTGTAATCTTATTCATTTATTAATAAAAGAATTGAGTTTCTTAAAAGGCATTTTATATTATCTACATAGTGCTGTTATATTAAATGTGATAAACCCATAGTTTTGAGCAATGCTTTTAGAATCATGATGGTGATCATGCTAATGAGATCTAAATTCTAGATAGCTCACAAACTAAAATCGTTCCTAATCGTTGGATTACTAAAAAAGGGGATTAGTGAATCCGGATAGATTAGTACATACGTTGCTTGCTCTTAAGAAGAGGATGATTGATCTCATAATCATTTGTGTGGAGACACTAAAGCAAGTATGTAGGTGCTTATTGGAGAATAAGTTCACTGAACGTGGCTTGCTAAGGAATACCTAATGGAGTTTTACTCGCCTGTCAATAGGAATTCCTCTAGTGATAGTAGTACAAGTGATCCTTGGACTTAAGATCATCATAGTATCTTGTGTATGATGAGTTATACTTTGACATGTCCCTTAAGACCTTTAGGATATAATAAAGGGTATGATTGGGTATAATAAGTTGTACATAGAGATAGGTGAATGATCAACAAAGAATCTACCACGTCTAGTAAAAGATGTGAATGTCCTATGTGATTCGATAAATGACAACTCAGTAGTCCTTGGCCAAGGCAGAATGAAATTAGAAAAGAGTTTCTAATTTGCATTATTTAGAGTTGTGCATTTGAGAATCGAAATACATATAATTAAATAAAATAAGACTTGACAGTAATTCCATGTCTTATATTTAATTGGGACATTGTATGGTAGAAGGATTGAATTGTACGGTAACTATACACTGAAAGGTTCTTTTATGATTAATGTTGAAATCTATATTATCTGGAAAGTCGTTGATCGCTAAGGGGGCTTAACCCTTATTGTAGAATAAATATTATTTATTTAAATAAATTAAATAGTTTAATTTATTTATTTATTTAAATAAGATTAGAATTGTTCTAATTGATTTATTCACAACCGGTTTAATATGGAGAACCTAAAGGGTCACACCGCAAAAGAAAAAATATTTATTTAAGAAGTAAATGGCATAATTGTAATAATAAGTTAAGTGTATTTAATTTAGTCTATGGAGATAGAATAAATTAAATAGCTTAATATTTATTATTTAATATTTTAGAAATATTAAATATAAATTAATAAGAGGAGTCTTATTATTATTATTACTATTACTATTATTTAATTCCTAATAGGGATTGGGAATTAATTAATAGAAGTACTCTCACATGAATTCTTAATTGGATTAGGAGTTTAATTTAATTAAAGGAGTTTAATTAGAATAGAAACCCTAATCCTAAATAGTTTAGGGAAGAGTTTTCCTACATCTATAAATAAGAGAAGTCTTATCATAGATTAGGGTTACACACTCTTGCATAAGAATTGTAGAGAGTACTTACAATTTCTATAGAGATAGAAACTAGGGTTTTGCCAATACCCATCTTCTTGAACAAGTATTATTCCTTGGTGGATCACCTCTAGAGGCCAAACACTTGGGTGGCTAACGTTGATCAAAGGAAGGAATTTAATCGGTGGAATTCAAGAAGAACGCGAAGGAATTGGAGGTGAACTTGTACATGAGGAAGCTAGAATTCTACAAGGGTATAATTCTTATTCTCCATCTCTTTCGTTTAATTAATAATTGTGCATAAAGAAAGATCATGGTGATGGTTTGTATAAAATTTTAAAATCTAATTTTATCGCGCTTACGCTTTATTTATGTAATTGGATTGCATGTTCGCGTTATACAAACCTAACACTATTATTAACTGTATGATGCATGCTTTTTATTCATGGATAGAGAATGACCCCTGCACAGTCTTTTTGACACTATTTTCACAGATGTCGTCACCAGACGCCGTGGTATGTTTGGATCTCGGTCCTCCCACAGGGTTGGTTGGCAGGTTTTTCCGCTGGTTGAACAGTTTGTCACCGGGCTGTAGACACCCAAATTTTGCACTTCGTATAGTAATCCTGACAGGAGGGCAAATTCGTCCATTGAGCCGGCCTGCGAGAACGAAGGATGGGCACAAGTACGAGCACTCGACGCCACCGCAACGATTTGCAAATCAAAACCGACGTGACAGCAGGGCCGTCCGAAATGAGCATGCCCGAATGATGTGGCACGTCTCCCAGTGATTCCCGGACTGCAAAATACAAACCTGTCGGCGAAAACCGATGTCACGACACGCGAATCGAGGTGCGGCACGGAAATCGAGAAAATCAGCCCACCCAGCCGCAGATTGATCTGCGGCCAAACGATTAAAATAATGGTGGTGCGCACGGGACTCGAAACCAGGAAACCAGCTGAGTGCGATGGGGGGTGGGCCAGCCAGCCGCAGATCTATCTGCGGCTAGGCTGCAGATCAATCTGCGGCTGCCCTAGGCCAGCTTATTTCAGCTCAGTTTCTTCATTTCATCCAGGGGGTTCAGCAGCGGAAGAGAGGGAGAGACAGCAGCTCGGAAAGAAGGAGAAAACAGCAGAAATTAAGAGAGAAAAGAGTGAGAAATAGTGAGAAATTGTACCCATTTTGTGAGATTACATCTCATATTTTCTACTCTATTCAATACACAAATTCATATATATTGAGGGGATTATTTGCAAGGTGAAAAATCCTTTGTTTTAGCATTTTGTTATACCATTTTTTGCCAAGATTTTTGTCATCCGAATTATCTTGAATGTAGTTGTTCTTGAATATTGATGTGAATCCATGGATTGAGGGCTATTAGTGAGGGTTCCAAATGGAATGAACTCCTCCTAATGGCCCGATGATATCCATTTGGCGAAATTTTAGCTCGTTGTAATGATGTATTATGCATAGTTTATTTAGATTGTTATTTTTAGGATCTTGTGGATGTGTAGCGATTTTGGATGTGAGCCTAGGAAGCGCGACCCCATGGTCCAAATCCGATGATGGACATCTTTCGATATATGTAATAAATTCGATGTACCTTTCATTGTAAATATGTAATCGTCGGGCCTTAAAACGACGCCAAGGCGAGAATCGTGTTTAAGGCCCCGAAATAGTGAAACTTGTGATTATAGGCGTTCGGGATTATTTTGATGGCTTACATGCCCATGAATAGCCCCGACGCGTGTTTATGCTTGATTTGATTTATGACACGAAATTGATTTCAAAGCTAAACGATAAGATTTTCATAAAATCAATCAAAGTAGGTTATTAGCATCACGAGGCGTTAAAATTGAAAGTGCAAATGAATGTTGATTCCTCTTTAACGAGAAGGCAAAGAAAAATCGTTTTCCAAAACATCACACAAAATGATTTTATAAATAAATGACGTTTTATTAAACCGTTGTGCATAGGGTTAAAGAGACCCTAGAAATTGCCCATCATTACATTCATAAGGCAACGTATAGATCTCGATTCCTATTTTGACGAAGGTTTAAAAACTCTTGATTTGCCAAAACGACACCTAATGAAAATCTCATAGTTTTTGACAATTAAAATCAAACCTTTCTCATAAAGCTTTCTCGTATAAACCGAAAAGACATTCTGAAGCGTTCTCAAATTGAAGCACGACTTTCCCTAAAAATCCAAATGATTCTTTCATACAAACTCACCACAACATTCACATAGGCACACACACACACACATGCGCGCATACACATACATTTCATGAATTAAAGGATAAGAAAGCATCAAGATCACGGTAACCGTGTTTCACGGAAGTCGGGGGGTGCCTAACACCTTCCCCTCGCTTAAGCAAGCCCCCGAACTCTATGAATCTCGATTCACAGACCAATTAATTCGGAGTCACATATGAGCCATCGATTTATAAAAAATGAAAACCCGGATGAGTTGGTACATCCATTTCAAATATACCAACTGGCGACTCTGGTTAATTGGCTCATCATAAAAGAACGATCTTTCAAAACCCCGTCGACATCAATGCCGACCTTTTCCAAAAATTATCTAAACCAAAAGGCTAAAATAGGAAAAGGACGAGAGACGAGAAAACCCGGCGTCGACACGGGCGATAGGGTTATTGTAGATGGTCTTCTGGGACATTCCTGGTCCTTATTATCCTTTCAGGTGCCGGCGGGCTTTGCGGAGGGTATTCTGAGCTATTGGGCCCCTGCCCGTCAGGTGTTCAAATTAGGGACAGTGGAGCTAACCCCTACTCTCGAGGAGTATGCCCGTTTTACCGGCTTATCTTTGGATGGTCCTTGTGCCAGGGTCACAGCTGGTCCCATGCGCCGTCAGTTCTTGACTTTTACTGGGTTGCGGAGGACAGTTTTGTTATCGGTGATCACATCAGACCATCTTGTTCCCCTTCATTTCCTGATTGACCGATTCGGCTCACCCGACAGTTTTCATCTATTCTCTGGTGATTTTTCTGTATCTGAGGAGCATTGGGGCGCTTTGAGAGTAGATGTTTTGATGGCTTGTGTTATCTCAGTTTTGTATCTGCCAACCGAATCCGATCTGTTGGATATGCGAGTTATTGCGGCCACTAGAGCCCTTCAGGAGGATCACACCATTATTCCCATGATACTAACAGACACCTACATGTCAGCCTCACATTGTCAGTCTTTCCGAGGCAGAGTATTCAGAGGGAGCTCTATTTTGTTGTATGTATGGTTTATGAGCCATCTCAGCCCCATCGGTCATTTCCGTCGCCATGGGTTTTGCTTCAGCCACGACATAGCCATGCAATTTTCGTTCCGTCCCGTGAGCTGTACTGATGCGGCTTCCTGGATAGAATTATTATCGGCTATTGAGGAGCCCTTTCATCTCTTGATCTATTCGGGTTATTGCTCCTTCATGAGCTTCTCGACTCATGTGCCCACCTTGGATTTCATCCCTATTTCTGGCTTGAGGGGCGTGACGACTTATCATCCCTTGGTGGTTATGGGGCAGTTTGATCAGATACAAGATTTTCACCCTTTCACGGGCCCAGCCGACTACCGATTCCTCATATCACCCCAGACAGAGAGAGATCTACTGCGGATATATGATCTTTAGTCTCGCAGGATCTTTGCCGAGTCTAGTGAGAGTTGCCCCATTCAGACATCTGCTTATGTGCAATGGTTGCACGAAGACTCTGATATGATTGGTTTGAGTCAGACTGGAGTATTTGATGACTCTCGAGTGATTTTCACAGATGATACCACCCCAGAGGTATTTATTCCTCCTGAGTCTACAGAGATGATGTCCAGATATGATTTTGAAGGCTTCTCCACTCCCGCCCATATTCCTTATTCCATCTCAGCTGACTCTACTTCTAGTCGGGTTACTGAGGATAGCCGGATCCGACTGGCCTTGATTACTACTGAGGCTGAGAGGGACGCTGCTCTTGTTGAGAGAGATGCCGCTATTCTGGCCAGAGATGCTGCCCTCACTGACAGAGACGCCATTGTATTGCAGACTAGGGCAGTTATAGATGCTCACTCTGAGACTGTTAGCCGAGCCACTGCTTTATTGGATCGCATCGACCTGATGGGGCAGCAGATTGCAGGGGATGCCGATGCTTCAGATCTATCCACCACCTTATCCATCCTGCTTCGGTTAGTTTCAGATTTGTAGATCATTTTATTTCCTGCATAGACTATGTCAGTTTCATCGGTTATCGAAAGAGAAATCTTGTAACAAAATGACTTATATATATAGACATGCATTTAAAATTAGTCATTTTCCCTTTTTTGTCGTATCGTTGCCTTTCATTGGATCCTCATTTTATCCAGCTAACCACGATTTTGATATTTTGCCTTCTTTCTCTTCTCAAGTCTTGATGGAGATTTGATAGATATTGCCGCACACCCTGTTGATTTCATCGGACTGAGTCTTAGATTTTAGCTAATTGTTTGGTTGGGTTAGGGTTATGTCATTTGAGATGAAGCTGCTTAGGTGGCTGGTTTCGGGAAGGTTTCGAGGGTATAGGAAGGTTTTTCTGGCTGTTGGGAATCGGTTTTGGTTAGAGAAAGTATTATTTTGTAAAGAAATGAACCGTGCCCTGATGGCTGCCTACGTACTCCCACAAGTCGGGAGATCAGGTCCTACGTAGTTCGTTCTTCAAAAAAAGAGAAGAAAATGATGATTTTTTTTAAGCGTAGAACCGCTTCACCGAGTCAGAATTGATGGGTTGTGGAAACACCTCACCGTCCATCTCTTGCAATATGAAGGCTCCTCCGGACAGCACTTTCTTAATCACAAAAGGTCCTTCCCAGCTCGGGGCAAACTTCCCTTTGGCTTCGTTTTGACAAGGCATGGCTCTCTTTAGCACTAGGTCATTTTCCTTGAACTTCCGAGGTCTTATCTTTTTTTCGTACGATCGAGAGATTCTTTACTGATATAACTGACCGTGCAAAACAGCAGCCACCCTCCTTTCATCAATTAGGGCCAATTGGTCGTACCGACTTTGCATCCAATCCTCCTCGTTTATCTGAGCATCAATTAAGATTTTGAGGGACGCCATCTCAACCTCAACTGGCAGAACATCCTCCATTCCGTATACCAAAGCATAAGGGGTTACCCCTGTAGAAGTACGCACCGACGTTCTGTACGCCAGTAGGGTGAGAGGTAGCAGATCCGGCCATCCCCGATGATTAGCAGACATTCTCGCCATGATCTTGTTGATATTCTTATTTGCAGCCTCCACTGCCCCATTCATCTTAGGACGGTAAATGACAGAATTGAGGTGTTTGATCTTAAACTGGTTACATAATTCCTTCATGAGGGCATTGTTCAAATTCTTGGCATTGTCGGAGACTAAGACCTCATGTTGCCCATATCGGCAAATGACATTATTCCTGATGAAACGGACGATGATGTCCTGAGTTACTTTGGGGAAAGAAGCTGCTTCTACCCATTTAGTGAAGTAATCGATCATGATGAAGATAAATCGGTGTCCGTTGCTTGCTTTGGGCTCTACTGGTCCGATTACATCCATACCCCACATTGAGAATGGCTAAGGGGAGGTCATACAATGTAGTTCATTGGGAGGCGCATGGATTATATTGACGTGCGCCTGGCATTGGTAACATCGTTTGACATGATCATCGCAGTCGGCTTTCAGTGTTAACCAGTAATACCCTGTTCTCAAGATCTTTTTGGCAAGCATCGGTCCACTCATGTGTGGCCCACACACTCGACCATGTATTTCGTCCATAATCTTTTGGGCCTGCGTTTCATTTACACATTGTAACAATCCCAAACCGGCATCCCTCTTGTACAATGAATCCCCGCTCAGATAAAACCTCATTGCCATATTTTGGATTCTCAACCTCTCAGCTCGGCTTGCTTGGTCGGGAATGGATCTATCCCTCAGATACTCCCTTATGTTGTGATACCAAGGCTGCTTTGGCAGAACCACCTCCTCCGATAATACTGCCACATGCTCCTCGTATGCTGGGGCATTCTGTACCGCTATTTTAATCTGTGGAACGTCCCTGCTTTTGATTATGTGGATTAAGGAAGCCAGAGTTGCCAATGCATCGGAAAAATCATTTCGTCCCCGGGGGATATGTCGGAAAGTGATATCTTCATACTGTCGCATCAATTGGATAACACATCGGTGGTATGGAAGTAACCAGAGCTCCTTAGTGCTATACACCCCGATCGCCTGTCTGATTACCAGCTCTGAATCCCCGAACACCGCTAGTCTCTTCACTCCCATATCGCGGGCAAAACGGAGTCCCAATATACATCCCTCATACTCAGCTGTGTTATTCGAATTACTGAACTATAATTTAGTGGCCACAGGGGTATTGCTCTCCGGTGATAGAGACCAGGACTGCTCCGGCTCCTGCCCCTTCAGCATTCATGGCACCATCAAAATACAGCTTCCAGAACTGCCCCTCGTCATCACATCTCGTGTGTAAGACCCAAAATACCTCTTCGCCTGACAAAGGAGTTTCTAAAGGCTCCATTCCCCCTGCTGGCATTTCTGACAACTGATCTGCAATTCCCTGCCCTTTCATGGCTTTCTGAGTTACGTATACGATGTCGAACTGCTGTAAGATTAACTGCCACCTTGACAATCGACAGTTCAGCATGGGCCTTTCAAAGATATACTTCAGGGGATCCATTCTCGATATCAGGTACGTAGTGTGCCCATGGAGATAGTGATGTAATCTCACTGCAGCCCACGCCAAAGCACAACAGGTCCTTTCGATGGGGGTGTAATTCTGTTCACATCGGCTAAATATCTTGCTGAGGTAATAGATGGTCTGCTCTTTGCCTGATTCATTCTTCTGTCCCAGCATACATCCCATCGCAATGGCATTGACCGATATATACATAAATAGAGGGATCCCATCATTCGGGGGTACCAGCACCGGTGCTTCTGTCAACTGCTTCTTAATGGTCTGAAAGGCTTTCTGGCATTGCTTATTCCACTCTTGGGAGACATCTTTCCTTAACAGTTTAAAAATCGGCTCGCATGTAGTTGTCAAGTGGGATATGAAGCGGCTGATGAAATTTATTCTTCCCAGAAATCCTCTTATCTCATTTTCTGTGCGAGGTGCCGGCATATCCACAATGGCCTTAATCTTCGCCGGGTCCAACTCAATGCCCCGATTACTAACCAGGAATCCCAAGAGCTTGCCCGACTGCACTCCGAAAGCACACTTTACCGGATTGAGCTTCAAATTATATTTTCTGAGCCAATCGAATAGCTTTTTGAGATGGGTTATATGATCATATTCTACTCTCGATTTCACGATAATGTCATCCACGTAGACCTCTATCTCCTTGTGCATCATGTTGTGGAACAGGGCCATCATGGCTCTCTGATAAGTAGCCCCCGCATTTGTGAGACCGAAGGCCAATCGTCTGTAGCAGAAGGTGCCCCAAGGGGTGATGAAAGCGGTCTTTTCCCGGTCTAACTCTGCCACCATTATCTGATGATACCCCGCAAAGCAATCAACAAAAGAGTACATCTCGTATTGGGCTGTGTTATCCACCAAGATGTGTATAAAAGGCACTGGGAAGTTGTCCTTGAGACTGGCCCTGTTCAGATCTCTATAGTCGACACATACCCTCACCTTCCCTCCAGGCTTCGCCACTGGGACTATATTGGACAGCCATTTCGGGTAAGTGGACACCATAATGATTCCAACCTTGAACTGTTTGACGATTTCTTCCTTCACCTTCAAGCTCCACTCTGGTTTTAGCTTTCTTAGTTTCTGCTTGACAGGCTTGAAACCCTCCTTGATGGGCAACTGGTGTACCACAATGTCGGTGGACAATCCGATAATGTGCTCATGAGACCAGGCAAAAACATCCTTATACTGGCTTAGCAACTTAGTTATTTCTGTTTTCTGGCTAGGGGTCAGGTCTGTCCCTATCTTGAGCTCTTTGGGTTTGTCAGGGGTTCCGATATTTACGGTGATGGTTTGGTCTAAGTTGGGTTTGGGTTTGTCTTCGACCCATCCTTTGATCTCGTCAGGTGTGTCGTCATTATCTGTCTCATCCTGCTTAATGCCCATTAAATCGAAATCCAGCTCAATATCAAAATCATAGTCATCTTTCAAATTCGAAAAATCGTTTGTTAGGCAAGAAATACTCAAATTGGTACACCTGACATGAAACAAAAATATTTGTCATATATATAAGTCATTTTCCCACAATGATCATCTTTAAAATAACATGACAAAATAACATAACTATGCAAAATTCAAAATAAGGAACAAAACTGGTATCTATTCATCCCCCACCATCCGAGGTCTACCACCCTGACGCCATATTTTACCCTCGTTTGGATATTACTAGCTCCATCGTCCAGTTGTCGGTGGTCAGATTGGCCGGAATGCGACAGATGAAAGGCGGCTTCGCATCGGAAACTTCCTCGATAACTACAGGCACATCGCATTGGTCCTTCTTCATAACCTCTTCAGGAATAGTCAGCCCCGCCCAATTGATGACAGACACACTCTGTTGGGATCCTGATGGCGTGGCAACATCCTTCCTCTTTCCACTGCTTACTGACTGTCTAGGGATATAACACTTGGTTTCAAACTGTTGCATGACCTCCTGCAGGAAACTCTCCTTTTTGGCCGACTCATCATTCGTGGGGGTCAATTTTTCACCTCCTGTCTCAGACACAAGCTTGCCAGTACCTTGTTCATTGTTGACTTTCGGCATCAGACTTTCGGCCAGTCGAGTTGGGGTCTCCCCTTGAGAGTGTTTCTGTTCTACACCTCCATAATACCCCAACCCTGCCTTGCCTATCTGATTGGGCAGTTGAATAAGCTCAGTAATTCCTTGACTGTTCTTTCCCAACCCTCGCCTAGGTCAAAACTTCATCTTCATCATTTCTCTAGCAACAAAGGTAAGTTCAGGAGAGACCTTAGGTTTTACGGCTGGAGCCCCCAGACATCTGTAGTGGGGAGTACTGATTTCCAGCGCCTGAAAACTGGCAGGCACCACCGATTCGTCCAAATTACTCACCGGCAGGCCGTTCCTAGAAGGCGAAGGGCCATTACGCTCTGCAGAGACCGTCACCAGATTCCCGTCGATGATAAACTTAATTTGCTAGTGTAGCGTAGAGGGAACTGCCCCGGCCATGTGTATCCATGGCCTTCCCAATAACATGTTATAACTTGCCGCGATATCCAAGACTTGGAATGAAATATCGAAAGTACAAGGCCCTATCTCCACAGGCAATTCTATCTCCCCCATCGTATCCTTCCGGGATCCGTTAAAGACTCGTACCACCACATAACTGGCCCGCAAGCGCTTAGGATTGACGTTCATTTTTTTCAATGTACTGAATGGACAGATATTCAATGCTGATCCCCCATCAATTAGCACCCCATTCATAACATATCCTGATGAGATTACCGCAATATGTAGCGGTTTCCGGTGCCCCCATCCCTCTTGGGGGATATCATCATCTGTGAACGATATTACATTGTTTTCTAACAGATGGTCCACTAGATGGCCGAATCCTTCTTTGCTAATCACCTTGGGAATGTGTGCCTCTTCCAGGACTTTGGCCAGAATTCTGCAGTGATCGTCGGATGATAGTACCAAATCCATGATCGATGTCAGAGTCGATTCCTCACTCAATACCTTGACCCCCCTTGCTTCTGAATGATTCATCTTCCTTAAGAATTCCACAGCTTTCTCCTTAGATATCTTTTCGTTCTTCTTCCCTTTGCTCTCAAGGACTCGTCCTAGAAGATATAAAGGATTCCCCTTTGATGTTACAGAAGCACAACTGGCCGCCTCCTCTGATACTCCCCCGTAATTCCACGGTACTGTTAACCTGATAGGCGCCTCTGTGATACCCCTGCTCCGACCTGCCAACCTAATCGGTGTCCCTCGTATATTCTCCTGATCACTTGTCATGCAAATCATCTCATCGATTCTCTTTATATAATTCAGCCTTGGTGGTCCTCCGGCTTCGCTGGCTTCTACCACGTTGACCCCTTCCCCATCATGCTTAGGTAGGGGATTGACTTTAACATTTGGTGACTCTGGCTGTTCCACCACGATCTCCCCGCTATCGATCATGTTCTGAATCTTGTGCTTCAGCGCCCAGCATTCCTGAGTATCATGACCAGGGGAACCCGAATGGTACGCGCACTTTTTAGTCGGGTCAAATCTTCTCCTTTTCGGGTCAATTGGGGGTGCCAAATCGACTATCTTTCTCTGTGCTATTAATACTGCCAAAATCTGTTCAAAAGGATCCCCAAGCGGGGTGAATACTCGATTTCTGGTGGTCTCAAATCTTCTTCATTTGTCCATCCTTTGATTATCGAAATTAGGTTGTCGGGGTGGCACAATTCTCTGTATTTGCACTGGAGGGCTATTCTCCACCTTCCTAGATGATCCCTGCAGGATGAGGGAAACATCTTTCTCCTTTCTCTTTTGGGTTCTGCGGGAAGCACTGCCATAGTTTCCACTCTGGATTTGCTCCGCAACTGTTTCTAGAGTTGTGAAGTCTCGGATCTTGCCAGACTTTAACCCCATGTCAACCATTTCTCCATGCTTTATCATTTCGGCAAAAGGTCTTCCAATCCCCGCTATCACTCGCTCATAATAGGGCGCCTCCTAAATATCCACAAAGGTCATTACCATCTTCGCCTCGCTCATTGGGGGATTCACCTGTGCAGCCATACCCCACCACCGCTGTGCATAGTCCCTAAAAAATTCTTTTGGTTGCTTCTTGACCTTTGTCGTCTGATATCTGTCAGGGGACATCTGTGCCTGGAAGCTGTATTGTGTCAAGAAAGTATGGGCCAACTCCTCCCAGTTGTGGATCCGAGCATTATCAAGGCGGGCATACCAAGTTCTTGCTTCACCCGTTAGGCTCTTTTGGAATAACTACATCCTCAGTCCTTCGTCCTCTGCATAAGACCCAAGTTCCCTAATGTATATCTTCAGGTGTGTATAAGGGTCTCCCTTCCCATTATATTTCTTAAATTCGGGGATCTTGAACTTCTCCGGATACCTGGTTCCTGGAAAGACACACAGATCTGAATAATTTACCCTGCCCAGGGAACCTATGCCTTTCAGAGACTGGATAGTCTCCTCCATCTGCTTCATTTTCTTTCGAAGATCATCAGTGTCTCCCTCCTCTGGAATAGTGATTACTGTCCTGTTAGGTGTAGGAATGGCTTTGGGGATGATTGGCTCGCCCTTAGGCTGGGGTTGATCATCCTTAGGCGGATCCTTGTTTGGCGGATCTTGTCTCAGTAGCAACTGCTTTTTCAGCATCGTGGCCATTTCCAACATCTGTTTTTTAAAATCATCGAATTCCTCCCGAGATATGGAGCCAGGATTAAGAGGTGGAAGATCAGCCATTTCAGATGTAGAATCCTGGGCCTTCTTAGATCGCAAACGCGTTTGAGGAGCAATCCTACAGGGGAAAACGGTTTGAAGTTTAGTCTTGGGAAATGAAAGATGTGGATGCATGCTAAAGCTGTAACTTTTGTATTTTTTGGGTTTTTTAATCTTTCCCTGCAAAACAAAATGTTAGCAGTCCCTCATTGCAATAATAAATGCTAGACACGAATTATTATGTTTTCCCAGCTATTCCCTGCAAAACATAGAGGTTAGTACTTTCTTTTGACAAAAAGGGGAGGTATATATAAAAATATTGAATGGGACTATGACATTTATACGCGTAAACGTAAAAGCGCATGAGGAGACTTTCCCTGCGTTGGGTTAATCTGAGGCTGACCTACCCTAAGGTTACTCTCGCGGCTTTTCGGCATGAAGGTCCCAAAATCTTCGCAATCTACTCGTCTGAATCCTTTCGATTGGAGCGGATCTGGGTGGTGCGTTTCCTGAGCCATCTCCGGGGAGCAGCCCCTTCGAGTCCAGTAATAAGCAACCGATAGGTTTGCCTCAAGAGGAGGTACACTCTCAACATACATTCACATTCATCATCCTTACCGTATGCAAATGATTACTTTAAAGTAAAGCAATTCCATTCAATCATTCATTCATTTGGACAAAAACACACATTCACACAACAAGTAAAACAGGTCAAAATATCGCACGCACATACACATTCATAAATTTTTAAAGGATAGGACAACATCAAGATTTGAACGCGGCTTAAGCCCTCTAATGTCCCCAGCAGAGTCGCCAGCTGTCGACGTCGGGAAAATCGCTTTTATGCTAATTATTACCCTTTCCAATTTTAGCCTTTTTATTAGATGATTTTTTGTAAAAAGTCGGCACAAATGTCGACGGGGTTTTGAAAGATCGTTTTTTATGATGAGCCAATTGACTAGAGTCGCCAGTTGGTATATTTGAAATGGATGTACCAACTCATCCGAGCTTCATTTTTGTAAATCGCTGGCTCATGTGTGACTCCGAATTAATTGGCCTGCAAACCGAGATTCATAGAGTTCGGGGGCTTGCTTAAGCGAGGGGAAGGTGTTAGGCACCCCCCGACTTCCGTGAAACACGGTTACCGCAATCTCGATGCTTTTCCTATCCTTTAATTTTTTAAAATGTGTGTATGCGCGCGTGTGTGCCTATGTGAATGTTGTGGTGAGTTTGCATGAAGAAACCATTTGGTTTTTTATGCAAAGTCGTGTTTTAATTTGAGAATGCTTTAGAATGTCCTTCGGCCTATACGAGAAAGCTTTATTTTTTATGAGAAAGGTTTGATTTTAATTGTCAAAAACTGCAAGATTTTCATTAGGTGTCGTTTTGGCAAAACAAGAGTTTTTAAACCTTCGTCAAAATAGGAATCGGGACCTATACGTTGCTTTCATAAATAAAATAACGGGCAACTTCTAGGATCTCTTTAACCCTATGCACAAAGATTTAATAAAACGTTATTTATTTTTATAAAACCATTTTTGTGAGGTTTGAAAACGATTTTTTCTTTAGCCTTCTCGTTTAAATAGGAATCGACATTCATTAGCACTTTCAATTTTAAGCCTCGTGGTGCTAATAACCTAATTTGATTGATTTTATGGAAATCTTCATCGTTTAGCTTTGAAATCCATTTTTTGTGTCGTAAATCAAATCAAACATTAAAATGCGTGGGGGCTATTCATGGGCATGTGAGCCATCAAAATAATCCCAGACGCCCATAACCGCGTATTTCACTATTACGGGGCCTTAAACCCGATTTTCAACTTGATATCGTTTTAAGGCCCGACAATTACATATTTACAATAAAGGGTACATCGACCCTACTACATACACCCAAAAATGTCCATCATCGGATTTGGACCACGGGGCCGCGTTCCTAGGCTCACACCCAAAATTGCTACACACCTACAAAATGGATACTACAAAAATTAAACAACACCGGGTTGCCTAACACACCACAATATCCTAAAATAGCAATCTAAATACACTACGCATAATACATTACCATAACGAGCTAAAAATCACCAAATGGATATCATCGGGCCATTAAGAAGAATTTTGTTCCGTTGGAACCCTCACTAATAATCCTTAATCCATGGATCCTCATTAATATACAAGAAAAACTACATTTAATATAGCCCGAATGACAAAAAGCTTAACAAAATGATATAACAAAAATGCTATAAAAGAGGGCTTTTCACCTTGCAAATAACACCACAATGCGTATAAACTCGTAGATTAAATAGAGTAGAAAGTGTATGTGATACAATCTAACAAAAGGGGTATAAATCCTCACTTTTTCTCTCTTTTCTCTCCTGTCCCGCAGCTGCTTGCTGCTGCTTTCTTTCTTTTTTTTTTCAAACTCTTCTCCCTGGATAAAAAATGAAGAACTGCATTGATAAAGGCTGCCAGAGGCAGCCGCAGATTGATCCGTGGCTTGACCGCAGATTGATCTGCGGCTAGCCTCGGTTCCCCCCCGCGCCGAGCCTCGGTTCCCCCGCGCCGCGCTCGAGTGCCGTGTCGTCAATCGTCCCATCATTGGCCGCAGATTGATCTGCGGTTGGCTGGGCTGATTTTCTCGATTTTCGTACCGCACCTCGATTCTCGTGTTGTACTGTTGATTTTCGTTGAAAGGCTTGTATTTTGCAGTCCGGGAACCACTGAGAAACGTGCCATATCATTCAGGAATGCTCATTTCGAATGGCTGCGACATGACACAGGATTTGTATTTAGAGCTTGGTTTCCAGGGGCGCTGCCCCCCCCCCCCCCCCGACGCCCACCAGCTCACCGGCGAGCAGGCAAGCGTAGTGGCCATTAGTCGATTCCTGATATCCGCTCGTTGTTGTGTCGGCTTTGATCGCAAGTCGTTGTGGTGGCTTTGAGTGTTCGTACTTATGTCCACCTTTCGTTCTCGTAGGCTGGGTTAATTGACGATTTTGCCCTCCTGTCAAGGTTAGTATACGAAGTGCAAAATTTGGGTGTCTACAATACTCATTGGTTAATGCTAAGCATCATTATAAATCATAACATTCATGTTTTAGAACTTAGAACGTCATTTTACATTATTGGGAGCATTACATGTGCTTACGCGCATGCCCGACACCCTCCGATTGCCCCCAATTACATATCAGTCCTATAAATGGCCAATTTAGACCATGATACAGACCTCAAATTGAAAAACTTAAAGAACGAAAGTTGTAGGTCTACTCGTTCTCTTTCCGAATAATCCTGAATGACCACAATCCGAGTTCCTGTGAGAAAGTTATGCCCATTTTACTAAAGAACGTCGAAGCTGTTTGCACAATCTCTTGTCCAGCGCCTTAGGCGCTCAAAATGGCCTATGACCAGCGCCTAAAGTGCTCTCTCACAGTAACTGGACTCGTGGCCAGCGCCTAGCCAGCGCCTTAGGCACTCGGCCTGAGTCCCCAACCCGTTTTGCTTCCCGGAATGCTCTGTTTTGTTGTTCTAGACCTATCTTGCTTCTAACCACCATAACTTTCTCAATACACGTTCAAATTGGTCCGTTCTGGACTCTATGGACTCCTAAGACATAGGGATACAACATATCAAAAATTCAGAGTTATCCATTACCATTAACATGGCCAAATGTTAGGCCAAACTATCAACTCATGTTATATTTTCGTGTTCTTGGTGTTCTTCACAAAAATCATCACCAAATCTTTGTTTTAATCCCTTTTTACTCGATTCCAGTTGGGTTAACTTGGTAACCCATGGAACTATAATATCATAACAACAAACAAATTAAACCAACACGAAAAATTAGCTACAAATTGTCCAAAACAGTCCATAGGTCCAAGATTTGTCCAAAATGTCCATTGTTCTTCATGTTCTTCATCCTCCTTAAGCAGAGGAACGGATTTATTGCGTTTTTGTTCCACTTTAATGTTATTAATAGCTTATATAACCTCTTAACAACATTTACAAACGTCCAACACAAATAAAAACAACAAGAATCACAACAAGACCCAACCCACAAGCACAAAAGCTTATAAACCAAGAAAACTTTGAAAAACCTCAACCAAATCAAATGGAGTGGATTGAGTTAAAGTTTTACCTTTTGTAGCTACTTCTTAGATGTTAGAACTCCTTTAGATCTTGGTTAGAAACTCTCCTCAACCTCCTTGAGTTCTCCTGAAGCCTTTACTTCAAGTTAGCTCACACCCACTTCTTTCTCTCTCTAGAAGTTTTGAAGTTTGAAGATGAAGATGGCGGTGATGGTGTAGATGCTTAGCTTGCTATTCCTTCTTCCTCCTTGCTCAAAACCTGAACCTATTCTTCTCTTCCTCTCTTCTTCTTCTTCTTCCTTCAAATTTTCTGCAGCACTCTCTCTCTCAATATTGTTCTCTCCCTTTCTCTAGAACCTCTATTAATTTGCAGCAACAAGGAGTGGGAGAAGAGAAATGGCTGATGATTTTTGGGATGGAGAAGGTGATAAGTAGGTTTCATACCTACTTATTGGGTACTAATCGGTTTCATTTGTTGCTTATCTAATAGTTACTTAGCACGTTTTCATGCATTTTTCCCTTTTCTTTGGTTTGGACTCGCTATCGTCATTGTATGGCTTTTGCATGATTTTTTTGGTTAGATTTGACACGGTTTTATTGCTTTGGTTGTTCGGAGACTTATGGGTTTTTTGTTGCGTGCACAGGACACGAGAATCGAGAAATCAAAAATTCAGCAGTGCAGCAGCAGACTGGCAACCGGCGCAGCTGCGCCCCTTTTACAAAGGGCGCCGGCGCAGCTGCGCCCCTCCTGTCCCTGCCGTGCCTCTCCTGCGCAGCTGCGCCCCTATTGCAAAGGAGGGTGGCGCAGCTGCGCCTGTCGCCAGCCAGCCATGCAGCACGTTCCATCCAGCGAAGCAGCATTTGCCAGAATTCATGCATTGCCAGATTTTGAGGGATCAGTGGGTTTAGCTTTTATTAGTGGGAATAAAAATAAGTCAAAAGATGACAATTTATGCATGTATTATTAGCCAATTGAGAATTCAATTGAGGGGGCTCTACTCCTACACGAAAAATAGAATAGTTACGGCACTCTAGCTTCAAACTTGGAAATCATCAGCTGAGCATAATTTGCACTTGGGAACTGAAGAATGGAGCTATATGGATGCTAAATTGGAGATTGGGAGCAAGAAATCATCATTCTACACAACTTGGAAATTCACCAGAAATTGCAGAACGGAAACAGGGAGCTTAAATATTTTATTTGTTTGATGAATTTTCCTGTTTCTGTGACTATGATGATGAACCAATTGTGCATGATGAATTCTATTATTGTTATTATGAACTAAATTTAATTCTTGGGATTATAATGGATCTTTTGCCTGATTAAGAATTGAAGTGCTTCCTTATTTTTATTAGTTGGTTATTAAATGAATGTCTAGCATAATCTTTAATCCATGTTTAATTGCTTGATCACCAATTACTGTGATAATTTATATGGAATTGAGAAAGGAAGTATAAATTAAGATCTCGTTATGCTAGCATATGTTCATAATTATCACATTCCTCGTGAAATTATGTTTCGTGCTTAGGATAGAGATATACCGAAGCACCATGTGTGGTCGTTTGAAAACTTGTTCTTAAACCCGTTTGATTGTAATTCACATAGAAATATAGTGCGTTAGTCATCTAGGGTGTTCACAGTCATTCTATCATTTGTGGATTTAGTGTGATATGGGTATGGTGCATCGAGAGATGGCCATATTTTACTTTCGTGTTTTCGACCAACATTCCATAATAACCAACTAGCAACAATAGGAAGCATGGAAATTTAAATCGGCATTAAGTGAAATTATAATCCCAAGCCTATAAAATCTGTAATTTGTATCGCTAAATTTGTTTTAAGTGTTTCATTAGTAATTATTAAACTATTTCATCACTAAAACCGCTTGTTTAAAGAGACCAAACTAACTACAAAATCGGTGTTTGTAGTCATAAATGCAATTCATTTCCTCGTGGGATCGATACTTTACTTACTTTATATTACTTGTGGATCACGTGCACTTGCGTGTATGAGTTTTATTTGTTATACATACAAATATCGCCAACAGAAGGGTAAGACACGGGTGGAATGTTTTGGGAGGGATGAGTTAGTATAACCATGCACCTGGGAGAGGATTTTAAGGAGCATGTAGGGGAATTTTTGGCGTCTTAATGAACATGGTGTCTAGTAAATGGGCTAGCTTGCCGACAACTCCTTCTCTCTCCCTCTTTGATTGGTTAATTTCAAATTAATGAACACTATTTGGGTGACACACAAATAAATAATACCCGAATAGTCCCTTCCTACATCCGAAAACTCCCACTTTTGTACCAAAACTGGTAAATAACTCTACCCAAAATTAAAATGGGTATTACCATAAATATTGGGATGGGTAAAAATAATTATTATGGGATTTGTCCAAATATTCAGAACACACATTTAATACATTTCGGATACGGATAAAATCATGTATCAGCTCAAATAAAATTTTCGACACTTGAAAAAATTATTCGTACGCATACACGTATTTATGAAATTTATTAAAGTCGAAAAAAACACAAAAATATTATCGCGTGAATAATACCTCGGGAAACGTGCCCCGTGAATAGTAATTTAGCGACGCTACGCGAAATCCATTATTCACTTAAACAAAACAATAACACATAAAATTTCATGCATTTACATAATCCAGGTTGTCACACAACCCTTAAACATGCAACACAAAAATAATATTAATAAAATATAATATATCCGCTAATATTCAAAAATTCGAATTACAAGTTAAACCCAGAATTCTCGGTCGTTACAGTTTTGATTAAAATAAAAGAGTTTATTTTGTTTCAAAAACTAAATATTAGCAAAACTTTTTCCCATTAATTGATATCAATGCATATATGGAATGGTTTTATTATTAATGAGATGAATGTTATTTATTGATGCATATGGAGATATGTATGATAATAATTAGGGATTGATTATGGATTATTGACCAATGTGTGATTGGATTTATTTTAGAGAATGCTTGAATGTATGGGTTTTTATAAATGGGGTCTGCGTACCTCGTCTTCTCTAATTTTTCTTAATGTAAATTCTATCTCCCTCCTATGTACTTCCCCTTGACTGCTGATCAAGGTTTCTATTTATTATAAATAGTTTATGTAATAGGACTAGTTAGAATTAATTTTGAAGAATTGGAGACAAAGGAGCAAGGAGCGCTTGAAGACCCGTTTGTAATGGAGTCCGGGTTTAAATGTAATAGTTATATTTAAATTTAATTCTTGCACCCTAGGTTTGACCTTTTGGTTCACTTGGTGGCTCTAGTGAACCAAACTAGAATAAAAGTCCATAATCAATCCGGGTAGAATATAGTATTCTATATGTGCATGCTTACTATATATATATATCATATATTATACAACATGCTTCGCATGTTAAATAATATGACGTGTATTTTATATATATATATATGTGCATGTGCGTTAAACAAGATGAGACTAATAATTACAAGCCCCTCAAAGAAATTATAATAAGTCCTAAGCGTTCAAGGATATTTGGAATATCGAACGTCGCCTTCTAGCATGGTAAAACGATAGAGTATTAAATATTTAATATGAGTTTGTTGTGTCACACAAGGCAAGTATTAAATATTTAAGATGTTGCTTTATCACATTTAATGCTTATAAATAGACTGAACGATGCTGTTTTGTTGTGTCACACAAGGACAGTGTTTTTCTTTTGAATATATGGAAGTGCTAGGTTGGACTTAACTTGGATAATTTTGATTCGGATGTGTCACACTTGATCAAAATAATCTAAGAGAAAAAATACAAGGAGTTACATAGTGATGTAATTGACAATAGTTGTCTACCTATTTATTTATATATAGTTTGTTGTGTCACACAAGGCTATATACATTTGAAATAGGATCCTTATTCTCACTAGCAAATCTTTAATTAGATTTGTCGAACTATATATTGAGGGTAATATAGTTTGATGAAAAAGTGAGAGATACCAATTTAAAAATAAAGACCTAATTTATTTTGGTAATTAATAAAATGAATGTATGCTAAAATGTTGTCTATTTCACATGCAGAATTTAAAAATGCCAAACTCACTATCACTGCGTAGCATACTTGATGCTAACAAACTGACCTGACTGAATTACACGGACTGGTTAAGGAATCTGAGAATTGTTCTCACTGCTGAAAAGATTTCTTATGTCCTAAATTCGCCAGTCCCTGCAAATGTTGCAGAAACAGCCTTTGAGGAAGAGATTACTACTTTCAGAAAGTGGCAAGATGATGCAATCTTGGCTTAATGCATCATGCTCGCATCCATGAGTAACGAGCTTCAGCGTCAGCATGAAACTATGGATGCTCCTACTATATTGCTGCATCTCAAAGAGTTGTATGGTGAGCAAAGTAGGACTGCTAGATATCAGATATCTAAGGAGCTCTTTCGATCTCGTATGACTGAGGGCACTGCCGTTGAGACTCATGTCCTTAAGATGATCAATCTGATTGAACAACTTGGACAGCTTGGGTTCGTGATGGATGGGGAGTTAAGTCAAGATTTGATCTTGCAGTCACTCCCGGACACCTTCTCACAATTTGTTGTGAATTTTCACATGAATAAGTTAGACGTCAGCTTACCTGAGTTACTTAACATGCTGAAAACTGCTGAAGGTCACTTCTCATCCAACAAGAACCAAGTCTTACTAGTGGATGACTCTTCCAAGAAAAGGAAGAGGCCCAAGGTATCTTCTTAAAAGAAGAAAAACAAAAAGGCTAAGGGCAAGGCGAAGAGAAAGGATAAAAAGAAACCTGATCCAGATAGCAAAGGAATTTGCTACCATTGCAATAAGTCGGGACACTGGAAGAGGAACTGCAAGGAGTATCTTGCGGACCTAAAGAAGCTTGGAGAAGCTTTTACTTCTGATCTAGGTTTGTTCATGATTGAAATTAATTTTTCTGAAAGTCAAAATTCTACTTGGGTATTGGATACCGGCTGTAGTTGTCACATATGTAATAATATGCAGGGACTAAGCAGAAGTAGAAAGCTGAACAAGGATGAAGTCATCCTATGAGTGGAAAATGGAGCAAATGTTGTTGTATTAGCTGTAGGAACTTATTGTTTAGCACTGTCTTCGGGCAAGTTCATTAGTTTAAATAATTGTTATTATGTTCCAACACTCATTAGAAACATTATTTCAATTTCTGTATTGGATATGGATGGTTTTGATGTTATAATAAAGAACAACAATTGTTTTATTTATAATAAAAATGTTATATATGGTGTTGGCAATCTATTGAATGGACTTTACATACTTGACTTGCATGAAAATATACTTCAAATTGAACAAACTAGGAAAAGAAAAAGAGATGATGCTAATTATACCTTTATGTGGCACTGTAGACTCGGTTATATCAATGAAAAAAGATTAACCAAGTTGCATAAAGATGGACTTTTATAGCTATCTGATTACGAATCATATCCAACTTGTGAATCTTGTCTCATGGGTAAGATGACTAAATCTCCTGTTAGTGAAAAAGGAGAAAGAGTTACAAAGTTGTTAGCGTTGGTACACACAGACATATGTGGACCTATGACAACGAATGCACAAGGAGGGTATTCTTATTTTATTACTTTCACTGATGATCATTCTAGATTTGGATATGTGTATTTAATGAAATACAAATCTGAATCGTTTGAAAAGTTCAAAGAATTTATAAGTGAAGTAGAGAAGCAAACTGGTAAAAGTATTAAGATTCTTCGATCGGATCGAGGAGGGGAATACTTAATGAGTTTCTCAATTGTCTCAAAGAAAATGGTATAATCTCACAGTGAACTCCACCAGGGACGCCACAGTTGAATGGTGTATCTGAAAGGAGAAATCGAACATTGTTGGACATGGTTCATTCCATGATGAGTTTTACCGACCTTCCAATATCCTTCTGGGGTTATGCCCTAGAAACGGCTGCATATTTACTTAACAAGGTACCTACCAAATCCGTCCTAAAGACCCCATATGAATTATGGACAGGAAGGAAACCAAATCTTAAGTATGTTAAGACTTGGGGTTGTCCAGCTTATGTCAAAAGGTTTGAGCATGATAAGCTAAAGACTAGATCCGACAAGTGTAGATTTGTGGGATATCCTAAAGAAACTATAGGGTATTATTTCTATCATCCCAATGATCAAAAGGTGTTTGTTGCGAAACACGCTGCCTTCTTGGAAAAGAAGTTTATCCTTGAAGGGGTCAACGGGAGTAAGATATATCTTGAACAAATTCAAGAACCACAAAATACTATGGATCAAAGTCAGGTACCTGACCAAGTAGAAGAACCTACTGTACCACAACCTATTCATAAATCTGGATGAGTACCGAAGATACCTGATAGGTATGGATTCATCATAGAGTATGATGATGAGGTATGCATCATAGATGATGATGATCCATTGACTTACGAAGAGGCTATGAGTAGTAAAGACTCAGAGAAATGGCTAAAAGCCATGAAATCCGAGATGGACTCCATGTATGAAAACCAAGTATGGATTTTGGTTTCACCACCTGAGTGCATTAAGCCTATTGGGTGTAAATGGGTCTTTAAAAAAAATACTGGAGCGGATAGCAAGGTAGAGACCTATAAGGCCCGACTGGTTGCAAAAGGTTTTAAACAAAGACAAGGAGTTGACTATGATGAAACCTTCTCATCAGTAGCTATGCTCAAGTCCATTCGGATTTTGCTTGCAATTGCAGCTTATTGTGACTACGAGATCTGGCAAATAGACGTGAAAACGGCCTTCCTCAATGGAGAGCTTGAGGAGAATGTATATATGATACAGCTAGAGGGTTTTGTTTCAACGGTTGGAACAAACCAAGTCTTTAAGCTAAAACGATCCATTTATGGATTGAAGTAAGCTTCTCGAAGGTGGAACATCCGTTTTGATGAGATAATCAAAAGGTTTGATTTTATCAAAAATGAGGATGAACCTTGTGTGTACAAGAAGGTTAGTGGGAGTGCTGTTTCATTCCTTGTATTATATGTTGATGATATATTAGTGATAGGAAATGATGTTCCAATGCTACAGTCGATCAAAATTTGGTTATCTAAACACTTCTCCATGAACGACTTGGATGAGGCATCCTATATTTTGGGGATAAAGATCTATAGAGATAGATCTAAAAGGATGCTTGGCTTAACCCAAGGAAACTACATTGACTCGATGCTAAAAAGGTTTAGCATGGAAGATTCCAAGAGAGGTCTCATGCTGATGAGCCATGAAATACATCTCTCCAAGAAACAGGCCCCAATGACACCTAAGGAGAGAGACTGAATGAGTAAGATTCCTTATGCTTCAGCAATAGGATCTATCATGTACGGTATGATATGTACTAGACCAGATGTCACTCATGCACTTAGTATAACAAGCAGATATCAGTCGAATCCAGGAGAATAGCACTGGAAGGCAGTGAAAAACATCCTAAAGTACTTGAGAAGAACTAAGGGTGTATTTCTTGTCTACGGTGGGTCTGAATTGAAACTAGAGGGCTATACAGACTCAAGTTTTTAAACGGACCAAGATGATAGTAAATCCGTTTCAGGGTACGTGTTTACCTTAAACGGTGGCGCAGTGAGTTGGAAAACTTCCAAGTAGCAAACAGTTACTGATTTAGTGACAGAGGCAGAGTACATAGCTGCAAGTAAAGCTGCAAAGGAAGCTGTTTGGATGAAGAAGTTCATAACTGAACTTGGAGTGGTTCCTAGCATTAGAGGAGTCGTACCTTTATTCTATGACAACACGGGAGCTGTTACGCAGGCTAAGGAACTCAGGTCTCATCAGAAATCCAAACACGTGTTGTGGCGATTTCATTTAATTAGAGAGATCATTGAAAGAGGAGATGTCACCCTGGAGCGTGTGGACTCTCAAGACAACATTGCAGATCCATTTACTAAAGCTTTAACACAATAGTAGTTTGATTGTCACTTAGAGAAGATGGGTATTAAATACCATGGCGATTGGCTTTAGTGCAAGTGGGAGATTGAAAGTAGTATGCACACAAGCCAATCATATTTGATATGATGTAGCATATACTTTGTAATCTTATTCATTTATTAATAAAAGAATTGATTTTCTTAAAAGGCATTTTACATTATCTACATAGTGTTGTTATATTAAATGTGATAAACCCATAGTTTTGAGCAATGCTTTTAGAATCATGATGGTGATCATGCTAATAAGATCTAAATTCTAGATATCTCACAAACTAAGATTGTTCTTAATCGTTGGATTACTACAAAGGGGATTAGTGAATCCGGATATATTAGTACATACGTTGCTTGCTCATAGGAAGAGGATGATTGATCTCATAATCATTTGTGTGGAGACACTAAAGCAAGTATGTAGGTGCTTATTGGAGAATAAGTTCACTGAGCGTGGCTCGCTAAGGAATACCTAATGGAGTTTTACTCGCCTGTCAATAGGAATTCCTCTAGTGATAGTAGTACAAGTGATCCTTGGACTTGAGATCATCATAGTATCTTGTGTATGATGAGTTATACTTTGACATATCCCTTAAGACGTTTAGGGTATATCAAAGGGTATGATTGGGTATAATAAGTTGTACATGGAGATAGGTGAATGATCAACAAAGAATATACTACGTCTAGTAAAAGATGTGAATGTCCTATGTGATTCGATAAATGACAACTCAGTAGTCCTTGGCCAAGGCAGAATGAAATTAGAAAGGAGTTTCTAATTTGCATTATTTAGAGTTGCGCATTTGCGAATCGAAATACATATAATTAAATAAAATAAGACTTGACAGTAAATCCATGTCTTATATTTAATTGGGACATTGTATGGTAGAAGGATTGAATTGTACAGTAACTATGCACTGTTAGGTTCTTTTGTGATTAATGTTGAAATCTATATTATCTGGAAAGTCGTTGATCGCTAAGGGGCTTACCCATATTGTAGAATAAATATTATTTATTTAAATGAATTAAATAGTTTAATTTATTTATTTAAATATAATTAGAATTATTCTAATTGATTTATTCACAACCGGTTTAATATGGAGAACCTAAAGGGTCACACCGCAAAAGGAAAAATATTTATTTAAGAAGTAAATAGCATAATTATAATAATAATTTAAGTGTATTTAATTTAGTCTATGGAGATAGAATAAATTAAATAGCTTAATATTTATTATTTAATATTTTAGAAATATTAAATATAAATTAATAAGAGGAGTCTTATTATTATTATTACTATTACTATTATTTAATTCCTAATAGAGATTGTGAATAAATTAATAGAAGTACTCTCACATGAATTCCTAATTGGATTAGGAGCATAATTAATTAAAGGAGTTTAATTATAATAGAAACCCTAATCCTAAATAGTTTAGGGAAGGGTTTTCCTATATCTATAAATAAGAGAAGTCTTATCATAGATTAGGGTTACACACTCTTGCATTAGATTGTGGAGAGTACTTGCAACTTTTATAGAGATAGAAACTAGGGTTTTGCCAACACCCATCTTCTTGAATACCTATTCTTCCTTAGTGGATCACCTCTAGAGGCCAAACACTTGGGTGGCTAACGTTGATTAAAGGAAGGAATCTCATCGGTGGAATTCGAGGAGAACACGAAGAACTAGGAGTTGAACTTGTACCCGAGGAAGCTTTGATCTACGAGGGTATAATTCTTATTCTCTTTCTCTTTCGTTTAATTGATAATTGAACACAAGGATAGATCATGGTGATGGTTTGTATTAAAATTTTAAAATCCGTTTTATCACGCTTCCGCCCTATTTATGTAATTTGATTGCATGTTTGCGCTATATACAAACCTAACAGACTCAGGAGGTAAGGCTACCTCATAAGCTACTTCACCTATCCTTCTCAATATCTGAAACGGTCCAATGAATCTCAGACTTCATTTTTCCTTCTTGCCGAAATGTATTTTGCCTTTCCACAGAGAAACTTTTAAAAACACGTGACTACCGACGTCGAAATCTTGTAGCTTCTTGTGTTGATCCGCATATTTCTTCTGTCGATCTTGAGACGCTTGTAATCTTCCTCATATAATTCGAACTACCTCAGCGGTTTGTTGAACTATTTCAGGTCCTAGCATTTGTCGCTCACCGACTTCGTCCCAACATAAAGGCGTCCTACATTTCGTTCCATAGAAAGCTTCAAATGGTGGCATTCCTATACTGGCATGATAGCTATTGTTGTAGGCGAACTCTACCAAAGGTAACTGATCTTCCCAACTTCCCTTGAAGTCCATGATGCAAGTGCGCAACATATCCTCCAATGTTTGAATTGTTCTCTCACTCTGACCGTCCGTTTGTGGGTGATAAGCTGTGCTTATTCTCAACTGACTTCCTAAATGTTTTTGGAGACTTGTCCAAAAATTTGAAGTAAATCGGGGATCTCGGTCTGATACTATAGAAATAACTTCATTGATGTAAAGTTTGGCTAACTGGTCAAGACTGAAGTTGACTTTTATGGGTAGAAAATGAGCTGGTTTGGTAAGACGATCAACAATTACCCAAATGGCATTGTGACCTTTCGGTGTCTTTGGAAGACCTACTACGAAATCCATAGTGATATGTTCCCATTTCCACTCAAGAATTTCTAAGGGTTGTAGTAATCCACTCGGCTTTTGGTATTCAGCTTTAACCCTTTGACACTTTAAACATTTACTTACCCACTCTGCTATTTCTCTTTTCATGTTAGACCACCAAAAGTGTCGGCTTAAATCTTTGTACCATTTTGTACTACCTGGATGCACAACGAACTTAGAACTATGGGCTTCATTCAGTATTTCATCTTTCAATTCTTGTACTGAGGGTATCCAAATTCTATCTTCGTACCTCAGTACCCCATCCTTATCCACTCTGAATTTGTTATTCTTCTTATGGGTTATTTCAGTCTTACACTTCTGACACTCTACATCAGTCTCCTGTAGTCCCTTGATTCTCTCCAACAAAGTTGAACCATTCTCCACAACAAATAACTTTTTGGGTAGAATTCACTGGAACTCTTACCTCAATCTCAAGTTTGTCAAACTCTTTTACCAGTACCTCGTTGTTGGTTATTATATTCAACTTTTCTCGGTTCTTCCTACTTAATGCGTCTACTACGACGTTGGCTTTCCCGGGGTGATATAAAATTTCACAGTCGAAATCTTTTATCAACTCTAGCCATCTCCTCTACCTTATATTTAATTCCTTCTGCGTGAAAATATACTTCAGACTTTTATGATCTGTGTATATTTCACACTTCTCTCCATACAAGAGCCTCTAAATTTTTAAGGCAAATACTACCGCAGCTAACTCAAGATCATGCGTAGGATACCTCTTCTCATAATCTTTGAGTTGTCGTGATGCATACGCAATCACCTTCCTATGTTGCATTAACACACAACCCAATCCCTTGTGTGATGCATCACTATAAACGACAAGGCCTCCTGTATCATCTGGTAAAGATAACACTGGTGCCATGCTCAATCGTTTCTTCAACTCTCGGAAGCTTTCTTCACATTTATCTGTCCAGACGTATTTTACCATCTATCTTGTATGAAACGCCGATAGTACCCTGCTAACCCAAGAAAACTTTGTACTTCTGTTGGAGTTGTTGGTTATTCCCAATTCACAACCGCCTCTATCTTTGTTGGATCCACCGCTATTCTATTCTTGTCAATTACATGACCCAAGAACTGGACTCGTTCCAACCAGAACTCACACTTGGAAAACTTTGCATAAAGTTGTTCCTTGCGTAATATCTCTAATATGCTTCTTAAGTGTTCAGCATGCTCTTCCTTTGTTCTCGAGTATACTAAAATATCATCGATGAACACTACAACAAATTTATCTAAGTATGGTTTAAACACTCGGTTCATTAAGTCCATGAATACTGCTGGTGTATTTGTTAATCCAAAAGACATTACAAGAAACTCATAATGTCCGTAGCTTGTCCTAAACGCTGTCGGCACATCTTCTTTTCTTACCTTTATGATAACCTGATCGTAGGTCGATCTTCGAAAAGTGTTCGGCCCCTTTCAACTGGTCAAACAAATCATCAATTCGTGGTAAAGGATATTTGTTCTTTATGGTCAACTTATTTAATTCTCTATAGTCAACACATAACCTCAACGTTCCATCCTTTTTCTTTATAAACAACACCGGTGCTCCCCAAGGTGAAACACTGGGTTGTATGTATTTCTTGTCTAAGAGTTCCTGTAACTGCACAAATAACTCCTTCAACTCTACTGGTGTCATCCTGTACGGTGCCTTCGAAACTTGCGTCGTACCAGGTGTAAGATCGATAACAAACTCGATCTCCTATCCGTAGGTAGACCTGGTAAGTCATCTAGAAACACATCTGAAAATTCTCTAACTACAGGTATTTGCTCTAGCTTTGCTCCTTCCTTTCGAGTATCTACTATATATGCCAAATAACTTGTGCAACCCTTCGTAAGCAATCTTTCTGCTTGCATTACTGTCAGACATTGAGATCGCTTAGGTGAACAACCACCGTTGAACACTACCTTTAACTTCGACTCAGTCAACAGGTTTACACGTTTCTGATGGCAGTCAATCATTGCATTATAACTAACCAACCAATCCATGCCTAAGATTATATCAAATTCCCCTAGCTGTATAGGAAAGAGGTCCACAAGAAACTTGTGTCCCTTAATCTCTACATTACAATCTTTATATACAGTTTTAACAGGAATTATCTCTCTATTGGTAATTTCCACGTTGAAAGGTATATCTAAGTCTTCGCATGGCATAGTTAAATTTTTAGCAAAACTATTAGACACAAATGAACAAGTAGCACCAGAGTAGAACAACACATATGCATTTAAAGTGTCGATAGGGATGATACCTGTCACCACGTCCTGTGAAGCAACAGCATCCCTCATCGTCATATTAAATGTTCTAGCGGTTGGATGACTCTGACCTCCAGCTCCTGCTACTATTGGTCTGAGGGTGTTGTTTGTGGTTTGATTTCCTCCCCTAGTTTGGTTCCTATTCTTTGGACAATTTCTAGATATGTGACCCGTTGCGCCACAATTATAACATTTATAATTCTGATTGCCCTGAGTGGTATTATTGTTATTTTCTTAGGATAATCAGAAGCATAATGGCCCTTCTGACCACAGCTATAACAGTTAACCACCTTCCTACGACATATTCCCTGATGATTCTTTCCATATGTGACACAACGTTCCACCTTGTTATTCTGGTTTCTGTTGGTGGTGTTGTTATTGTAATTATTCCCCTTTTCCCCAAAGTTAGTAGAAAAAGTGGCATCCCACTTCCTCTTATTGTTATTATTTCCCCTGAGCTCACTTCTCCTTTGAATTTCCCCCCTTCATTCTGACTCCTCTTCTCCTTATGGAATTTGAGAAGATTTTCATTCTCGGTCTCGGCTATGATGGCCTTCTCAAGAATCTCTGAAAACGTCTTCAACTGGAAGATTGATATTCTACTCCTTATCTGAGGTTTCAACCCTTCCTCAAATCTCCTAGTTTTTCTCGTCTCAGAGGTTACTTGATGTGGGGAAAAATGAGACAATTCGTGAAACTTGGTTGTATACTGAGATACAGTCATTTCCCCTTGTTTTAGTTCTAGAAATTTAACCTCCATTCGGTATTGCATAGTTTGTGGAAAGTAATTTTGAAAGAATAGTTCTTTGAATCTTACAGTGAAAAACTTTTCCATTTTAGTTACCCAAGTTTGGGCTTCAACTGGATCCACAGTTCCCTTGAATTTAGGTGGTCCAACGGTTTTAAAGTCCTTAAATGCTGACCTATGTGGGTTATTTGTGTTGGGTTGGTGTGGTGGATGACCCTGTAAGGCTCCTAATAGTAAGTCTACAAGTTGTTGGGTGGGATTTGGTTCATTAGTCTCATTTCTGGTCTGGTTTCTTCGTCCTGATGCCATGATTCTAAAATAAAGAAAAGACAAGTATAAATACAAGTATATACTACACATAGAACTAACAAGTTGATTGTACAAACACAATTTGTATATCACATGCAGAACGGTTACATATTCGACTAGTGGTTTATACTACCACTAGTTAGTACAGAAGATTCCCTATTTTACAACCCAAAATCTTTATAATACAAACTACAACAAATAAACTTAAATACTAAACTAGACTGAACGATCTCGAGTCTCCTTATAAGCATCCTGAACCATATAACAGACCACTGATCTATCTATTATATAATCTACCTTCCTCTCCTCTACGGGATACCTAAGCATCCGACGCTCTAAGCCTTCAAATGTATCCCGACACCCCTTGTCAGCATGGTACAACTGCATCTGGGCATCTTGCCTTTCCTTCTAGGTATTCTGAAGAAGTGTCCTAAGACGGCGAGTGTTATCCCTCTCACTCTCTAACAAACCTTCAGCTACATAAGTTCGAAAGTTGGTAGCCTCTATATCTGCGAATGACTGCTAGACTAATCCCATCACTATCTCCTCGTGTCTATCGACACGCATCATCTGACTCGCTCCAATCTCCTCATCAGGATCAGGATCTACTAGCTGTCCATCTATGGGATGTTCAGCCTCCTCAGCATCTAATATCTCCTGGTCGTGCAGAAGTTCTTCCTCCTCTGGTTCCTCCTCCTCTTCCTCTAGTGTCCCTAGTGCGGGATATATCTCTTCTGGATCTTCTTCTGACTTACTCTCTATCAGCCACCCTACCATGGGATGATCTATCACTGGAAGATCGTTCCAATTTGTCTCTAACATCCGGCAAAAGAATTTTAGTTATTTAGTATTAAAGCGAAGCAAATTTACAAATAAGATAAAGCTTTTAAGATTATTTTATATATAATTAAGTAATTTACGGACTCAAAGACTATATCCGAAGGTATTTCCTAACTACCTTAGAGCTATAATCTACAGCTCTGATACCAACTTGTGACGCCCCCAAATTCTCTACACTTCCTGTAGCAGATTTGTTGCTCACGTGGTACTATTCAACTATAAATATTCCATAATATATAACTTCTATCTATCCAAGGTCCATAGTATCCCATAACAGATAATAGTTCTCGTCAGAACGTTAGCTGTGTTTGGATACCCTCACTTGGATGTATAGATTCATATCTCATGAATACCTCTTTCATATCGATATTCCCTATCTATCTGACATTCACAGTATTAACAATAAGATTGTCCATAGAACTGAGGGGCGCATTCCGGTAAAGATGGTACCTTACCGGCGCTCACTAAGTGTAACCTCAGAGCTTATAGGACTTTCAATATCATTCAAATACCCTCATTCAGATGTATAGTTCGTATAGATACTTTATTTACTTAATACAACTATGTTAAATAAAGTAAAGATCAGAGTATAACACATTCGATGTAATAAAGGATGATAATATATTACATATTATTAAGTTCGGTTATATCGTTCTCAGTACTAAGTTATTACAACAAATTCTTATAAAAGACTTGAATTATTCAAAAACAGTAAATAAAACTAGTAAACATGTCCTTTTCCTTTGTTTGTCCCAGAAGTGCCGGGATTATCATTTAAAACTGCAAAAAAAGATATATGCAAGAATGAGCTACAAATGCTTAGCAAGTTCATTTGAAAATGTAAACACAATGTGTTTGATTTGAAAGATGTCAATGATGTATAACTGAGGGTTCTGTACATGAACCATATATTTCAATTAGTTCTATCAGTCTTCAATGACTTAGAACCGTTTGATTTCGGATATCTGGTAGGGGATCAGCCTAACCAATATCATAGGAGTATGCATATCATCCTATAATTTTATGTCGATATATAATCAACATTTACCGGCAACTTATATTAAGGTGTTTCAGTTCACCTTACATCAAGGTGTTCCATTTCTCAGTATAAGATGTTGTACCAAAACAATTTGGTTTGACACAACAATTTACGCTCGAATAAACAATATATGAATAATGATTCATTTCTTAAGTTATGCTGAACAAGAAGCAATAACTTCACAATAATTGATAGCAAGATGTAATAGACTTGCTTAAATGTAACAAGGTTAGAAGACTTGCCTTAGCGTAGATCTTTTATTTAATGTTAACACGATCTATCATCGTACGTAGTCTATGTACACCAATAGTAAGCGTTAGAACTTATAATAACATGTATTGAGTCAATCTAGACAAGTTTCGTTAAGGTCCGACGTTGATTTGGTATCTCGGTCGTGACGTTAGACAGTTAAACACATAGGTTGTTCGATGAAACTTCATTTAGAAGCTTAAATATTAGCTTAGACAATGTAATTATCATTTATAATATTTTTATAAGCTTAATATTATTTTTAAATAATTTTTAGAAGCTTGATAATATTTTTAAATAATTTTACAAGCTTAAGAATATTTTTAAATGATTTAATTATCATTTAGAATATTTTTAAAACATTAATATGTTATTTAAATGATTTATTTATCATTTAGAATAATTTTAAATACTTAAAATATTATTTAAATGATTTATTTTATCATTAATAATATTTTTAGAATTTATTTTATCATTTAAATGATATAATTATTATTTATAATAATTTTTAAAACTTAGTTTAATATTTAAATGATTTAATTATCATTTAAAATATTTTCAATTACTTAGTATATTATTTAAAATAATTTATTTATTATTTATAATAATTTTAGAAAGTTAGTAATATTTTTAAATAATTTAATTATCATTTAAACTAATTTAAATACATTAATATCATTTTTAAATCATTTATTCAATATATTTATTAAATAATTTAATATTTAATTAAATTAAATAATTATATAAAAATTTTATCAGAATAATAAAAATTATTAAATATAATTAAAAATGAATTTTTAATATTTAATAATTAATTTTTATGAATTTTTAATATTTATTTAATTATTTTTATTAATTTTTATTGAAAACCGTCGCAAAAGGGCTTTAGCGACGGTCTGCATATAAACTTAGTGTTCTGGGTTTGGGTATGAATTTCGTCGCTAAAGGTGTTCTTCATGAAGAACACTTGGTCAATGTCGGGTAGTGACTTTTGACCTTAAATTAATTCTAGCTGGGTTATTGTTTGTGTGTTATTTTTGTTTGTTGTTGTAGCCCACATGGTAGTGTATAACGACATATGAAATTTACACTCAAACAACATCAATTGATGCTCTAAAAATGTGGTCAAATTAGCCGGTTCGTAACTGTTCTTGAGTTTCTAGGTTACCCAGAAACTCAGTTAGTCATGGTCGGTCAACGTGGTTTGACCGTTAATAACTTTGATTCTAGTTTAGCTTAATGTGTTTTGATGCTTCAAGGTTGTAGTTTGCATAGCATACTATAAGATTAAGCCAAGAAACAACACATATAATATCATTTAGGCATGATCTGGGTTGTTCAAAAGTTTGTTAGTGAACTGTCAGACATTCCTATGATTTCTGGGTTACCCAGAATTCAGTCCATCATGGTCGATCAATGGGTTTTGACTATTAATATCTTCCACCCTAGAGATAATTTTAACATTCTACCAATTGGATATTACAACTAACATGACATACTACTAATTCATGCTTTAAAACACATCAAACAAATAATTTAAGCTGATCAAAAGCTCTGACAAAAAGCCTTGTGAGACTGTTCTTGACTGTCAAGAACAGTTTGGGTTTTTGATCAGATTCGATCCTTTAAACGTTATGGATACATGATTAACCAACCCAGATCATCAAATAACATGTTATTACACATCTCTAAACATATAAACCTAACATCTAACAAAGCTTTAAAGATTTAGTGTAAAATTAGGGTTTTTGCACCTTTTTGAGCTTCTTTTTGATCTGATTTCTTTGATGCTGTTCTTGCAACTACTAAGGTTTATTAAGGCTGGTAATATAATTGTTTAGGTTTCAAAATTTCGTAGCTTGAATGATCAGAATGATGTTCTATTTATAGCAACTTGCATTTTAGGGTTATTAGGTTATTTTGTCCAAACTTTGCCTCCAAAAATATCTTGGCTTTACTTGTGCTGCTTTCCATCTGATCCAAACCACTTACTTGTGCTGGAGTGTGTTGAGCACAAACTTGCACACTCCTAGCTCAATTTCTATTGGTTTAAATTTTATTTTTGATTTATTTACTTACTAATTAAACCTAGATTTTTACTAATCTTGTTTCAGATGTTTAATTATGTTTAGTAATACCTTAATTAAGCTAATATATCATAATTAAGGTTTATCATTTCATAATTAAGTGTTATTGAATCAAATTAGGTTTTTAGGGTTTTCCAATTAGGGTTTAGGGTTTTCAATCCTACAATTAGGTTTTCAATCTCGATTATGATTCATTACTTAGAATCTAATTATATCAATTAAGATTCTTGTGTAGTAATTAGGGTTTAGGTTTAGCCAATTCGGATAACTTTTACCGATTAGGATTTCTTAATTAAGGTTTCTAATTCAGTTTATCATTTTAAACCCTAATTAACTTATTTTAGGTTTTTATCAGTTAATATAATATTATATTAACTCCGAAGCACGACAAATCACTTCGTCATTTCCAAGTACGACACAACAGCTTACAAAAATAATTTGCCAAGACACTTCTCGGTGAAATCATCGTAAGCACGACAAATCATTTTGTCCGTGTAAGCACGACACAGCTGCTTGGCGAATTTTTTTTTATTTGACCTAATTCTTAAGTAAAATACACAATCACATAATACAAAGTCGGAACATGAAATTTCATTTAATAAACACATAATTTATATATACAAATCTTATTAGGGTTCAGAATATTACAGCAGTAAACTAAAACAAGTTCTAAAATAGGTAATGGAAGTCAAACACGTCCTTTAAATAAAAATGAGCTTACAATTTGAAATCTACACGTGCAGGTACATACGTATATGAAAATGCAAATGATTTGCTTAATGCCATCCAGAATTGTTTTATATGCTCAAATGAAGATCTGTGACGCCCCTAAATTCCGACACCACTATCTCGAATTTGGTTCATCACGATCTAACACAATAATAACATAAAACTAATGCAGCGAAAAAGATAGAATAAATTACATTGATTTAATATAATTATTCGTGTCCCAAGGTCTCGTAACCGTTACTACCATACTATCCAATAGTCTTAATTTAAACTGAAACATAGTACTAATACATAATCCAGGCCTAAGCTTATTACATAACCAAATTTAGAAACGTAAGCAACATAGTAAATAATCTCCTTCCTAAGAAAGAACAAAGCTACTCTGTAGTTTTGCCCTTTCCCTTATCCTTGCCTGAAGGTTCACCTCGCTCTGCCTTAACTGAAAGGTTTAAAGAAAGCAAGAATGAGCAACAAATTTGCCAAGCAAGTATATACAATGAGCGTGAACAATATAAAGTTCAAATTTCAAGGATATGACAATAAAGGATAATTCAAGGATAATAAAGAAAATCAATTGCTATACATAAGAGTCGCTATGGACTGAAGAATATCAATAGGAATCTTGCATCTAATCATTTCAAGTCCAAGAATATGAACACTGAGTAGTCACTAAAGGACTAAGAACTCTTGGTAGAATTAACAGTTTTTATACTGAAAATCCAATAAAACAAGTACACAGGTGATCAGCCTATAGTACCCCTAATTATGCATAACTGTCACATGCTTATAAGTGCGCACGTCGGTTCCCCGACAATATATAATTTTCCCCTTTTATGAGGGTTGTTCATCTGAGTAGATAAGAGTCCTCACCAAGACAATTAGTTTGGAATAGCTTTCTAACACGTGTATAATAGTCTAACCGAAACAATGGTTTAGACAACCTTTATAATAATATTCAATGATTTAATGAATACCAATGCTTGCAATGAGGTTTAAGGGATATTAATCTTAAACCAATCCTTAGAATATGAATGACAGTTTATAAAGCATAAGAGTCACTGTCACATACTTGTATGATACATGAATATACAAGTGTACATGCTTGCTCGATAAAGAGAAAGGGTTCCAATACTTGCACAATATACCACATCCTGCTCGAATGTAAAGTGAGTAGGGTTAAGGGAAACTTGCATAAAGTAAAGTTTCGGAAAAAGGGAACTTGCCTGTTTGCTCAGCTACAAGTAATCTAACTTTAATTTAAATTGCGTTGAAACGACCTAATCATTAATAAGTCGGTTCCGTAGTTAGTATAGCATCCATAACAAGTGGTTACGCACCACATAGTTTTAATACACAGTCACGTAGGTGGAATCAAGATTACTAAGTCCATATTCGAAATTTCTTATCTTTAGCTATATGAGTTAGCAACTTAGAATACCCCGACCCTAAGCATCAACATAAGCTTGAACACATAGTATATCAGTTCAATCATGCAATACAACTTAAAACATTCATACATATATGCTGCAAGACTCTATATATAATTTAAAACAACTGGGCAATTCTGGCGACCGGTGCGGCCGCGCTGGTTTTTGCCTTAGGAGTGGCGCGGCCGCTCCACTCTCTGGGCAGACCAAAAATGCAATTTATATAAGTGGCAATCCGGGTCTATTTTCCAACATTCAGGCTACTGATATGACTCAATTACACATGCTCATAAGGTTATTAGTCTGAGTTCAAACTTAGCATGCTCATGCCAAATTCAATCCAAGGTTATAAGGTGTTACGTTAGAAACTTCTATATTTTAAGCCAGTAAAATCCATCTCGCAAAGGATCAACTATTATAGTCATGACACCACATAATGAGACTAAACCATACTTAATAAGCATGCTCGTGCGTATATAACACATGTACACATTAATCACATAGTTTACAATTGGAATGTCACTTCTTTGAACATGCGTAATAGGTAAAATTCATGTTTAGCTAGATGGTGCTCATGTCAACATGTTCTAGAGGCATAATGAATCCTATTATTTATGCGTGCAAGGTTGGAACGAAACTTACACAACGTTTGATAACAATGGTCCTCAAGTCGTAAGTTTTTCTTGAAAATTTGACATTAGACTAACTAAACTTGCTTAATATCTCTACGTGACTTTCCGTATGCATTCACACATATAATTAGATCATATATACATGCTTGTAAGCTCAGAACATCAAGGATACAAGGTTCGCTAAGTTTTACTTCCAACACTTCAAGTTTTCTTTTAAAAAGTCGTTGGAACTGAGCTAACACAACTCATGTCATGCAAGGTAACCCTAGGTGATACTTTGGACTTGTTTTCATACATGTCTAAGCTAGTTACATATGCTCAAAGGATCAGCATCACTTTCATAAGGTTTAGTTTTCAAATTCTAAGTTTTAGTTCAAAATCTCGTAAAACCCAACACATTTCATGCAAGACCCTACTAGATCACGTACCAGATACACACATAGGCTTATTTAAGCTAAACTAACATGCTCATGACATCAGAAGAATCAAAAGTTGGAATTTTATTCTGGAGCACGGCGCGGCTGCGCCTGGTTTTGCCTGGGGAGTAGCGCGGCCGCGCTGCTCCTCGGCAGAACCAGGAAACTCCCTGTATAGCAAAATTTCCCAAAACCAAAACCAATTCAAACCATAATCTGTGTATACCCATCTCACATAAAGTTTATAACGATGATATTAAGCATACCTAGAATGATTTTAACAACTTAAAACAAGTAATTAACTAAGTTCAAGAATTAAATTCAACATTCATGTTATTTCTCCATATTTTCGCATACTTAGCGATTGATCATGCTACGAACTCGTTTCTGAACCAAAATAGTTCGTTTAACTTTCGTTTTTTTCGTATTAGACTATACTAACAATGTATAGCAACCATTTGCAGATTATCGCAACTTAGCTAAATCATTTTTGGTACATTATGAGCATGTATACATGTTATTTTCTGAGAATTCATGGAACTCAAGTTTGATAGCATAAAACATGATTAACACTTTAGTAACATGTATATGAACTTGACAACTTATATACATCAACCACTAACCAACTAACAAGAGATTCACGACAAAATTCTAGAAATTTATATATAGAACTCAAGAACACAATTAAAGAGGAATTACCTCTTGAAGCTAATTGAGTACTCTCCAATACCACTAATAGAAAATCACTCAACCTCACTCTCTAATGGAAGCTTACCTCAGATTTCTAGCAACAAGAATTGTGTAGAGGAGGCTTCAATTTATAGGAAATTCAAAATCTGGTTCATGGCTTTGCTCAAGGGTTTCACCCAATGGAAGAAGAAGAAGATCCTTGGTTAATGGAGGTTTGGTGGAATAGTGGTGGAGCACTATTTGGACCACATCCCCCACCATCATGAGGCTAAGGTTTGCAAGGAAGAAGATGAATAAGATAGCCTTTTCTTCTCTCTTTGAGTTTACTGAGTTTGAGCAATATAGGGAGGATAGGCCATTGGTCTATTCACGTAATGAAGGGAAGGGACTCACAATATGGGACAAGAGCAAACTCAGCATTCTTAGCAAGGCTTATTAGCATGCTTTAATTTAAAATGTAAACTTAGGTCAAATGAAAACAATTAAATGCTACCACATTGTATCAAATAGAGTCACATGTACACATACCATATAATCCATGTACATTAATTATAGCGAAATCTAATTAATCGCTAACACCCAAATATTCAATATACATTATTATTTCATAATACATTTATTGTAATAACATTTAAGTATGGAAATAATTATCATGTAGCAAATATTAATTACCCCATATAATTTAAATGTACATCACACAACAAAATGTTACATAGGATATTCATGCAATTTAAATGTCACACATCTTCCACCTTATTTAATGAATTATATGAATACTCATACATGCTAATGTCACAAAAATATATCATGCCACATAACATTTAATTAAATGAAAGGAGATTATTAGCCACCCAATAATTAATTAAGATACATTAATAATTTCTTTTCTTATTAAATCACTCCTTTATTAAATAAATAAGAAGTCATTTTATTGCATCACTATTATGATGACATATCACATATACACATATTCGAATAAAGATTCAACTTAAATAGAAAAGTCAGTAATAATATTATTTAAAATTCTCGGGTATTACATCCTCCCTCCCTTATAAAAATTCCGTCCTCGGAATTGATACAAGGTTACACAAACAAATGGGGATAATCTCTCCTCATCTTACTTTCTAACTCCCACGTAGCCTCCTCGGCGTTGTGGTTTCGCCAAACTACCTTAACAGAAGATATAACTTTATTCCTCAAGGTTTGCTCTTTCCTATCTAGTATTTGGACAGGAATTTCCTCATAAGTCAGATTCTTCTCTACTTGAATCGGCTCATAGGAAATCACGTGCTTATAGTCGGGTTTGTACGGACGTAACACGGAGATGTGAAACACGTTGTGGATGTGTTCCAGCTCAGGCGGTAAAGCTACCATATACGCCACTTCTCCCACCCGCTTCAAAATTTCGAATGGCCCTATGAACCTCAGACTCAATTTTCCTTTCTTGCCAAATCTGATCTTTCCTTTCCAGGGAGATACTTTAAAGAATACGAACTACCGACTTCAAAGTCTCGGTCCTGACGATGCAAATCTGCATATTTCTTCTGACAATCTTGAGCGGCTACTAATCTGGCTCTTATCGTTGTCACCACATCGGCCGTCTGTTGAACTATTTCCGGCCCCAAAAGTCGTCGTTCTCCGACTTCATCCCAACACAACGGTGTTCTGCACTTCCTTCCGTAGAGAGCTTCATACGGTGGCATACCGATACTCGCGTGATGACTATTATTGTAAACGAATTCTACTAAGGGTAAATGGTCATCCCAGTTTCCCTTAAAATCCATTACGCAAGCTTGAAGCATATCTTCTAGTGTCTGTATGGTTCGTTCACTTTGTCCGTCTGTCTGAGGATGATACGCGGTACTCAACCTCAGTTGTGTTCCCATTCTCTCTTGCAGGCTCTTCCAGAAATTTGACATGAATCGCGGATCTCGATCGGACACGATTGACACTGGTATTCCATGTCGCAAAATTATTTCCTTCACGTATAAATTTGCTAATTGATTCAGGTTAAAACGAATCTTGATTTGCAGAAAATGAGTTGTCTTCGTTAGTCGATCCACGATAACCCAAATGGCATAAAAACCTTTCAGTGTGACTGGAAGTCCCACCACAGAATCCATCGTAATGTGCTCCCATTTCCACTCTGGTATTTCCAGCGGTTGAAGTAAACCACTCGGTCTCTGATGTTCTGCTTTGACTCGTTGGCAAGTGAGACATCTACTGACGTACTCTGTAATCTCTCGCTTCAGATTGGGCCACCAAAAATGTTGCCGTAGATCCCGGTACATCTTCTTTCCTCCAGGATGAACAGAATATATCGTGCTATGTGCCTCGCGCAAAATTTCCTCCCTAAGTTCAGTAATAGCTGGCACCCACACTCGATTTTTGAATCTTAAAATACCATCCTTATCCATTCGGAATTTTTCTTCCTCACTTCCTGTTATCCGCTTCTTTATCTTCTCGCACTCCTCATCCGTTTCTTGTGCTTCTTTGATTCGATCCAATAATGTTGGACAAGCTTCCATCACAAATAACTTTTCACTGGGCCCTCGAGGTTCCCCAACTTCTATTTCTAATTTTTCCATGTCTCTTATTAACTCCTCCTAAGTTGTTAATGTGAACAGTTTCTCCCTTCCTTTCCTGCTCAGCGCGTCAGCTACTACATTGGCTTTTCCCGGGTGATAAAGAATTTCGCAGTCGTAATCCTTGATTAATTCCAACCACCTCCTCTGTCTCATATTTAACTCTTTCTATGTGAAAATATATTTCAGACTTTTGTGGTCCGTATATATCTCACATTTTTCTCCGTACAGGTAGTGCCTCCAAATTTTCAACGTAAAGACTACTGCCGCTAGCTCTAAGTCATGGGTAGGGTATCATTTTTCGTAATCCTTCAATTGTCGTGACGCGTATGCAATGACTTTGTTGTGTTGCATAAGCACACAACCGAGTCCTTTATGCGACGCATCACTATATACCACAAATCCTCCCGTATCATCTGGTAAGGATAATACAGGTGCCTCGCTTAACCTCTTCTTCAGTTGTTGAAAACTTTCTTCGCATTTGTCCGTCCACACGAATTTCACTGTCTTTCTCGTCAGATTAGTTAACGGGGTCGCTATCTTAGAAAAATCTTGGATAAATCTTCGATAGTACCCAGCTAACCCTAGAAAACTTCTTACTTCTGTCGGCGTCCTTGGTTGTTCCCAACCACTAACAGCCTCCACCTTCGCAGGGTCCACTGAAATCCCATTCTTGTCTATCACGTGTCCCAAGAATTGGACCTTCTCCATCCAAAACTCACACTTGGAGAATTTTGCATACATTTTCTCCTTCCTTAGTGCTTCCAACACCATCTTCAAATGTTTGGCGTGCTCTTCTTTGGTCTTTGAGTAGATTAGGATGTCATCGATGAAAACTACTACAAACTTATCCAAGTATGGCTTGAAAACTCGGTTCATCAAGTCCATGAATGCTGCTGGAGCGTTGGTCAAACCGAACAACATCACTAAAAATTCGTAATGTCCATATCGGGTTCGAAACGTCGTCTTCGGAATGTCCTCCTCTCGTACCTTCAGTTGATGATAACCTGTTCGTAGATCTATCTTAGAGAACCACTTTGCTCCCTTTAATTGATCGAAAAGATCATCTATCCTTGGTAATGGATATCTATTCTTGATCGTTACTTTGTTCAACTCTCGATAGTCGATACAAAGCCTCATCGATCCATCTTTCTTCATAACAAATAACACTGGTGCTCCCCATGGAGACACACTCGGCCGAATATAACCCTTATCTAATAATTCCTGCAACTGTATCATTAATTCCTTCATCTCCACCGGTGCCATACGATACGGAGCTTTTGAAATCGGTGCAGTTCCCGGTACTAAGTCTATTACGAATTCGATTTCTCTGTCTGGCGGAAGGCCAGGCAGATCATCAGGAAACACATCTTGAAACTCTCTCACTACTGATATATCTTTCGATTCTACTCCCTTCTTTTGAGTATCCGCAATATAGGCTAAATAACCCACACATCCTTTCTTTAACAATTTCTTGGCCTGCATCATCGTAACACAACAGGATTGCTTAAGCGATGAGCTACCATAAAATACTACCTTAGACCGATTTGAAGTCTGAAGGTTCACACTTTTCTTTCGACAATCGATCATCGCAGCGTGGGTGGATAACCAATCCATTCCTAATATCATGTCAAACTCTCCCAGTCTTATCGGAATCAAGTCTACACTTAGTTCGTGACCTCTAATGTTTGCAGAACAATTTCGGTAAACGAACTCTACAAAAATTACTTCCTTATTTGCAATTTCTATGTTCAAAGGGTTCTCTATATAAACGTTCTTGGGGTAAGTTCAAACGTGTAGCAAAATCTTCAGACACAAAGGAACAGGTAGCACCCGAATCAAACAATACATATACATTTATATTATTGATTGGCACAATACCTGACACCACGTCCTTCGCAGCAACTGCGTCTTGGACAGTCATGTTAAAAGTTCGGGCCGTTGAGCGATTGGGCTGTGCTGGTCCACCTATCATTAGCTTGCTTCCCCCTTAATTGCCTTTTCCCCCGGTGTTCCCCTTCTTCGGGCAGTCTTTGATCCGGTGTTCAGTCGAGCCGCAACCGAAACATCCTCGGTTTTTCTTCGGCTTTGGACAATGGGGTGCAATGTGCCCTTCCTGGCCGCAGTTGAAATAGACACTGCGTCCTTTCCAACATTCCCCTTGATGATTCTTTTCACATTTAGGGCATACCTCAGCCCTCTTCTTAAATCCTCCCTGATAACTTCCCGACTGGTTGCCTCGGTTGTTGTTGTTGTTATTGTTGTTATTATCCCACTTCCTTTTCCCTAAATTGCTTCCTCCACTGCTACTTCCCCCACGACTTTCTCCTCCAGAATTCTTATTCTTTTTCTCCTTGTTGTACTGACTTAACGCCTCGCTACCTCCCTCAGCAATGATTGCCTTCTCCAACAGTGTGGCGAACGAATCGATTTGAAGAACTGACACCTTGTTGAATAACCAAGGTTTCAGTCCTAACTCAAAGCGTCTAGCCTTCCTTTCTTCGGTGTCGATATAGTGTGTAGCGAATCGTGCGAGCTCGTTGAATCTTGCCGCATACTGAGCTACCGTCATTTCACCTTGCTTCAGTTCCAACAATTTAACCTCCATCTTATTCTTCATACTCTTCGGGAAGTAATTCTCGAAGAAGAGAGTGGTAAACCTATCCCAGGCTATCACTCATTCACCTGCTCTCTGCTGATTGGCTTCCCACCAGTAATTCGCTTCACCCTTCATCATATAAGTAGTGAATATCGTCTTCTGATCTTCCCCTACTCGAGCAATAGTAAACGCCTTTTCCATTTCCTTGATCCAGGTTTGTGCTTCGATGGGATCGGTAGTTCCCTTAAACTCGGGCGGTCCTACACTCTTAAAATCTTTAAAGTTTGCTACTGGCGCTGCTTGGGGGATGGGATGTACTGGTTCGTTGTTCCTTCCCCGCAGAGCTTCTCCTAGCAAGTCTACTAATCGTTGAATGGGGTCTGCCTGGTTTCCTTCGTTATTGACCGACTCATCCAACTCAGCGATTCTACGTCTGGGCGGCATTTTCTGCAACACAAGATTTTACTCTTATTCTCTAAGCATATAACTTAGATATTTCTCTAATGCAGAAATTTAGTAACAAAGTGATGAAACAAAAATATTTATATTCATATGCCAAGTCGTTACACCATGATGATTTCTTGCTTATTGCTATAAATGTCACATCTACCCCCTAATATTATAAAAGGTGGGGAAAACATCAACATACTACCCTTAACATCAAAAGGGTTCACAAGACTACTCCGTATCTTACACAATAGATAGGAGTTCACATAATGATGCACATATAAGCATACTGCCACTACCACTAGACTACTAATCACTAGGGTTCATCCCAACATTCCGCGCTCCACTGCGCTGATAAACTCTTGCTGCGTAATATGCGCCACCAAATCCCGGCTCACAGTGTATCGTATCTGTCCTTGCTCTGCCGGGTAGTGGTACACACCATCCACTAACCTCTCCATAGCTGTACGAAAAGCATAACCCATCTTATTCGTCTTCCTCTTCTTGCATCTCACCTCATCCTCTAGATCATTAGCTCTGTCATTGGCCTCCTCCCATTTCTCCTGGAAGTGAATCCTATCCATCACCTCCATCTCTAACTGTGTGCGAAGGGCTTCCTTCTTTGCCTTCTCAGACAACTCCCTCTGCTCGGACTCCTCCAGCTTTCCCACCAATTCTACGCTCCTAGCTACCGAACGGTGAAAAAGGGCTCCCATCTGAACACTAGCTTCCTTGCGATGTGCAAGCTCCACCTCCAACTCCTGCATCTTTAGTTTTTGCTGATCATTCTCCTCCCTCAGCTTCTGGATCGCTGCCTCTCGATCCTGAGCTTCGGTCTCTAATTCTAAGATCCGTTCTTCGTATTCTCCCAATATACGATCCTCGATAGGAGTCTCGTCAGGGTCTTTCTCAGGCTCCTCCTCCAGGGTTTCTTCCTCGGGGTCAGACTCTATCTCTATTAGTTCTTCAGGGTCAGACTCCACCTCATCATCTATTAAAGGTGCCTCATACACTACGTGGATATCACGTGGCTCCTCCTCGACAATCCAACCGTTTCCTCCAACGCTTGACATCCTACAACCACAAACACAAGACAAAACAACAAACTCCATCAGAAGGTCAAACAAAACATAAGTTCATTGTATGCAATGAAAATATATTTCATAATGCTACTAAGTCTTCACGAAAACTCTATATGAGTTTTATCTCCTCCTAGTTCCTAAATTCTTCTAAGGTCATAGTCTAAGGACTCTCGCTCCTAAGGTTTATAACCTAATGCTCTGATACCAACCTGTGACGCCCCCAAATTCCGACACCACTATCTCGAATTTGGTTCATCACGTTCTAACATAATAATGACATAAAACTAATGCAGTGGAAAAGATAGAATAAATTACATTGATTTAATATAATTATTCTTGTCCCAAGGTCTCGTAACCGTTACTACCATACTATCCAATAGTCTTAATTTGAACTGAAACATAGTACTAATACATAATCCAGGCCTAAGCTTATTACATAACCAAATTTAGAAACTTAAGCAACATAGTAAATAATCTCCTTCCTAAGAAAGAACAAAGCTACTCCGTAGTTTTGCCCTTTCCCTTATCCTTGCCTGAAGGTTCACCTCGCTCTGCCTTAACTGAAAGGTTTAAAGAAAGCAAGAATGAGCAACAAATTTGCCCAGCAAGTATATACAATGAGGGTGAACAATATAAAGTTCAAATTTCAAGGATATGACAGTAAAGGATAATTCAAGGATAATAAAGAAAATCAATTGTTATACATAAGAGTCGCTATGGACTGAAGAATATCAATAGGAATCTTGCATCTAATCATTTCATGTCTAAGAATATGAACACTGAGTAGTCACTAAAGGACTAAGAACTCTTGCTAGAATTAACAGTTTTTATACTGAAAATCCAATAAAACAAGTATACAGGTGATCAGCCTATAGTACCCCAGATTATGCATAACTGTCACGTGCTTATAAGTGCGCACGTCGGTTCCCCGACAATATATAATTTTCCCCTTTTATGAGGGTTGTTCATCTCAGTAGATAAGAGTCCTCACCAAGACAATTGGTTTGGAATAGCTTTCTAACACATGTATAATAGTCTAACCGAAACAATGGTTTAGACAACCTTTATAATCATATTCAATGATTTAATGAATACCAATGCTTGCAATGAGGTTTAAGGGATATTAATCTTAAACCAATCCTTAGAATATGAATGACAGTTTATAAAGCATAAGAGTCACTGTCACATACTTGTATGATATATGAATATACAAGCGTACATGCTTGCTCAATAAAGAGAAAGGGTTCCAATACTTGCACAAAATACCACATCCTGCTCGAATGTAAAGTGAGTAGGGTTAAGGGAAACTTGCACAAAGTAAAGTTTCGGAAAAAGGGAACTTGCCTGTTTGCTCAGCTACAAGTAATCTAACTTTAATTTAAATTGCGTTGAAATGACCTAATCATTAATAAGTCGGTTCTGTAGTTAGTATAGCATCCATAACAAGTGGTTACGCACCACATAGTTTTAATACACAATCACGTAGGTGGAATCAAGATTACTAAGTCCATATTCGAAATTTCTTATCTTTAGCTAAATGAGTTAGCAACTTAGAATACCCCGACCCTAAGCATGAACATAAGCTTGAACACATAGTATATCAGTTCAATCATGCAATACAACTTAAAACATTCATACATACATGCTGCAAGACTCTATTTACAATTTAAAATAACTGGGCAATTCTGGCAACCAGCGCGGCCGCACTGGTTTTTGCCTTAGGAGTGGCGCGGCCGCGCCACTCTCTGGGCAGACCAAAAATGCAATTTATACAAGTGGCAATCCGGGTCTATTTTCCAACATTCAGGCTACTGATATGACTCAATTACACATGCTCATAAGGTTATTAGTCTGAGTTGAAACCTAGCATGCTCATGCCAAATTCAATCCAAGGTTATAAGGTGTTACGTTAGAAACTTCTATATTTTAAGCCAGTAAAATCCATCTCGCAAAGGATCAACTATTATAGTCATGACACCATATAATGAGACTAAACCATACTTAATAAGCATGCTCGTGCGTATATAACACATGTACACATTAATCACATAGTTTACAATTGGAATGTCACTTCTTTGAACATGCGTACATAGGTAAAATTCATGTTTAGCTAGATGGTGTTCATGTCAACATGTTCTAGAGGCATAATGAATCCTATTATTTATGCGTGCAAGGTTGGAATGAAACTTACACAACGTTTGACAACAATGGTCCTCAAGTCTTAAGTTTTTCTTGAAAATTTGACATTAGACTAACTAAACTTGCTTAATATCTCTACGTGACTTTCCGTATGCATTCACACATATAATTAGATCATATATACATGCTTGTAAGCTCAGAACATCAAGGATACAAGGTTCGCTAAGTTTTACTTCCAACACTTCAAGTTTTCTTTTAAAAAGTCGTTAGAACTGAGGTAACACAACTCATGTCATGTAAGGTAACCCTAGGTGATACTTTGGACTTGTTTTCATACATGTCTAAGCTAGTTACATATGCTCAAAGGATCAGCATCACTTTCATAAGGTTTAGTTTTCAAATTCTAAGTTTTAGTTCAAAATCTCGTAAAACCCAACACATTTCATGCAAGACCCTACTAGATCATGTACCAGATACACACATAGGCTTATTTAAGCTAAACTAACATGATCATGACATCAGAAGAATCAAAAGTTGGAATTTTATTCTGGGGCACGGCGCGGCCGCGCCTGGTTTTGCCTGGGGAGTAGCGCGGCCGCGCTGCTCCTCGACAGAACCAGGAAACTCCCTGTATAGCGAAATTTCCCAAAACCAAAACCAATTCAAACCATAATCTGTGTATACCCATCTCACATAAAGTTTATAACCATGATATTAAGCATACCTAGAATAATTTTAACAACTTAAAACAAGTAATTAACTAAGTTCAAGAATTAAATTCAACATTCATGCTATTTCTCCATATTTTGGCATACTTAGCGATTGATCATGCTACAAACTCGTTTCTGAACCAAAATAGTTCGTTTAACTTTCGTTGTTTTCGTATTAGACTATACTAACAATGTATAGCAACCATTTGCAGATTATCGCAACTTAGCTAAATCATTTTTGGTACATTATGAGCATGTATACATGTTATTTTCTGAGAATTCATGGAACTCAAGTTTGATAGCATAAAACATGATTAACACTTTAGTAACATGTATATGAACTTGACAACTTATATACATCAACCACTAACCAACTAACAAGAGATTCATGGCAAAATTCTAGAAATTTATATATAGAACTCAAGAACACAATTAAAGAGGAATTACCTCTTGAAGCTAATTGAGTACTCTCCAATACCACTAATAGAAAATCACTCAACCTCACTCTCTAATGGAAGCTTACCTCAGATTTCTTGCAACAAGAATTGTGTAGAGGAGGCTTCAATTTATAGGAAATTCAAAATCTGGTTCATGGCTTTGCTCAAGGGTTTCACCCAATGGAAGAAGAAGAAGATCCTTGGTTAATGGAGGTTTGGTGGAATAGTGGTGGAGCACTATTTGGACCACATCCCCCACAATCATGAGGCTAAGGTTTACAAGGAAGAAGATGAATAGGATAGCCTTTTCTTCTCTCTTTGAGTTTACTGAGTTTGAGCAATATAGGGAGGATAGGCCATTGGTCTATTCACGTAATGAAGGGAAGGGACTCACAATATGGGACAAGAGCAAACTCAGCATTCTTAGCAAGGCTTATTAGCATGCTTTAATTTAAAATGTAAACTTAGGTCATATGAAAACAATTAAATGCTACCACATTGTATCAAATAGAGTCACATGTACACATACCATATAATCCATGTACATTAATTATAGCGAAATCTAATTAATCGCTAACACCCAAATATTCAATATACATTATTATTTCATAATACATTTATTGTAATAACATTTAAGTATGGAAATAATTATCATATAGCAAATATTAATTACCCCATATAATTTAAATGTACATCACACAACAAAATGTTACATAGGATATTCATGCAATTTAAATGTCACGCATCTTCCACCTTATTTAATGAATTATATGAATACTCATACATGCTAATGTCACAAAAATATATCATGCCACATAACATTTAATTAAATGAAAGGAGATTATTAGCCACCCAATAATTAATTAAGATACATTAATAATTTCTTTTCTTATTAAATCACTCCTTTATTAAATAAATAAGAAGTCATTTTATTGCATCACTATTATGGTGACATATCACATATACACATATTCGAATAAAGATTCAACTTAAATAGAAAAGTCAGTAATAATATTATTTAAAATTCTCGGGTATTACAAGATCACTATCAGACAAACTCAGTATGGTCAAGATCAGTTGCAGATCGAGCAATCCAACTATAGAACAGAAGTACAAGTGCAGACAACGCTAAGAAATTCATGATCATAACATTTTTGGCACGACTAATGATGTCAAAACTTGTACCTTTACCGTGAGAATCTAAGAAGCTGAGCTAACAGTGATCAAGGGCAAGATTATATATATGTTACTGAAAAGAGTCACTGCATCAGATGAAGAATTTAAATGCTTATTATATGACTCAATGCATATAACGAAGGTCATCCCAACAAGAATCTGAACTTAAAGGTTTAGTCAAACTTGACAAGGAATTATGGGATGTCAAGATTACTCTTTGTACGAAAGTAATGGAAGTGCTGGATATGCTCTGATCGTAACAAATATCTGATAAAGCTAGAGGATCATTATGGGAGTATTACAAAAGTCAGTTGTTGATGATTATCATGATTATTCACCTCAATTCAACAACATAACGCAAAATGGCTCAAGTATAACCACTGAATGTCAAGAGATTGACATCAGTGAGGTAACAAACATTATTCTCAGATTTATATTGATTGAGATGCTTACGAAATTGCCTTATGAGATACTATAGTTATAACTACCTTATTGGAAATATATATGGTTCATTCAAAAGTTTTTTTTCAAAAAGAGAAAGATAACGTGCAAGCAGAGTATAAAATAACTCTGCAAATCACTATCTTTGTACTCATGGTTGAGAATGAAAATGAACCTATGAAAAAGACATCTGAAGCATATACACTAATTTTTTTTAATCAATATGAAATCACTCTTTTGTAAGTATAAATGTCTGATTACTAGTCAGGAATGTGTTTCAGATAAAATCAGCTCTGAAGCATGGAAATCTTCCTTCTAATTTAGATGAGGAAAGCTCAATAAAGATTGGTTATAATAATCATCTTGTATGTGTAGAATTTTATCTTTTATTTAAGAGATTATTTAATCCTAATTGTGCTGGATGTTTAACTCTTGATGTCCAATTCATTTTATCTTAGTACTGTTAGTAACATTATGCTTTATGTTTTTGATAAATCGTAGAATGTAATCAAAACTACGATTATACCTAGAAAAGTCGTAGAGTTTGATCAACTCGACGATTCGACTAGGTGCAACTCGTAAAGCTGATCACTACTCTATGAGAGCTCAAGATTGTAGAATTCAGTGAAAGCAAATTCAATCAGAATGAATGTTTCATCATCCATACTAATCTTGTGTGAAAGAACATCCACACACTTTCAAATACTCATGCATCATGTTAAATGACTAATAGTTTTATTCATTATCATGAGTACTTTATTGTGTTATATCAATGCCATATCTTAAGAAAACCCAGTGTTTGAATAACTTGGGCATTCAAGTAAAACTAACCTTGAAGGACCCAAAAGTCATGGGTACCAAAATTAGAGAACTATCGGTTTTGCAGGAACAAAGTCAATCAATCCTTCTTTGAAGATTCTGGAAAGTATTCTCGTAAATCTTTTCTTCAAAGAACCAGATGCTATTGCTTGGATAAGGTGTACACAGTCAATGAGAAAGTGTAACACACGCTCACTAAGGAAAGTGAGCTTTGGGAGAAAATGCTTAATAACTGTGAAGTTGCAGTTATTGGAGCAACGTGCATCAAATGAAGCATCAACACGTGTCCAACTACACGATATTAAAGGGAACTGACATGAAATCATTTCAAAAACTGACAACTATTCTTCAAACCAACTGTCAACTTTTTTCTACTTTATTAGACTCTATCAAATCTCTTTTCAACCCATATCTTCTTCTTTCATAATCTTCTCTCAAAACCTAAAAGCGTCAACATCTCTAAAACCTCTCTACGTCTCCTCAAAACTCTGAAACCATATCATCACTAAAACCTACTACAAACCATTGATTAACTCATCATTCAAAATCTCTGTCATGGAAAACACTCAAGTCATTACCGGCATTCAACTAGGGTTTGATAAGTTTAACTCCTCTGAGAAGAAGTATTAGGATATCTTAGATATTATAAAGGAAGTTGGATTCTTTAAATGTCTGAATTCTGACACCAAAGTATACTCAGATTTGGTGAAAGAGTTCTATCTGAATGCGGTGATTAATGGTAGTGTTCTGACTACGAAAGTGAGAGGAACTATTCTAAAAATAGATGTTGTGGAAAACAACAAGAGTTTAGGCTTCAACAATGAAGGCCTAATAACACTCGAGGAAGTGGATATAACTGAAGGGATGATACTGATGAGATATGAAGAGAATCCCTATCTCAAGGGTATTAAGAAGAAGCTGTTAGGTTTGTATATAACGCAAGCATGCAATCAAATTACATAAATAGGGCGGAAGCGCGATAAAAACGAATTTTAAAATTTTAATACAAACCATCACCATGATCAATCTATGTGCTCAATTAACGATATAAACGAAAGAGAAAGAGAATAAGAATTATACCCTCGTAGAACAAAGCTTCCTCGGGTACAAGTTCAACTCCTAGTCCTTCGTGTTTTCTTTGAATTCCACCGATTAAATTCCTTTGCTTGATCAACGTTAGCCACCCAAGTGTTTGGCCTCTAGAGGTGATCCACCAAGGAAAAATAGGTATTCAAGAAGTTGGGTATTGGCAAAACCCTAGTTTCTATCTCTATAGAAATTGCTAGTACTCTCCACAATCTAATGCAAGAGTGTAACCCTAATCTATGATAAGACTCCTCTTATTTATAGATGTAGGAATAACCCTTTCCTAAACTATTTAGGATTAGGGTTTCTATTATAATTAAACTCCTTTAATTAATTATGCTCCTAATCCAATTAGGAATTCATGGGAGAGTACATCTATTAATTAATTCTCAATCCCTATTAGGAATTAAATAATAGTAATAGTAATAGTAATAATAAGACTCCTCTTATTAATTTATATTTAATATTTCCAAAATATTAAATAATAAATATTAAGCTATTTAATTTATTCTATCTCCATAGATTAAATTAAATACACTTAACTTATTATTACAATTATGCCATTTACTTCTTAAATATATATTTTCCTTTTGTGGTGTGACCTTTTAGGTTCTCCATATTAAACCGGTTGTGAATAAATCAATTCGAACAATTCTAATCTTATTTAAATAAATAAATTAAACTATTTAATTCATTTAAATAAATAATATTTATTCTACAATAAGGGTAAGCCCCCTTAGCGATCAACGACTTTCCAGATAATATAGATTTCAACATTAATCACAAAAGAACCTTTCAGTGAATAGTTACCGTATAATTCAATCCTTCTACCATACAACGTCCCAATTAAATATAAGACATGGATTTACTGTCAAGTCTTATTTTATTTAATTATATGTATTTCGATTCCCAAATGCCCAACTCTAAATAATGCAAATTAGAAACTCCTTTCCAATTTCATTCTGCCTTGGCCAAGGACTACTGAGTTGTCATTTATCAAATCACATAGGACATTTCATCTTTTACTAGACGAGGTAGATTCTTTGTTGATCATTCACCTATCTCCATGTACAACTAATTATACCCAACCATACCCTTTGATATACCCAAAAGGTCTTAAGGGACATGTCAAAGTATAACTCATCATACACAAGATACTATGATGATCTCAAGTCCAAGGATCACTTGTACTACTATCACTAGAGGAATTCCTATTGACAGGCGAGTAAAACTCCATTAGGTATTCCTTATCGAGCCACGTTTAGTGAACTTATTCTCCAATAAGCACCTACATACTTGCTTTAGTGTCTCCACACAAATGATTATGAGATCAATCATCCTCTTTCTAAGAGCAAGCAACGTATGTACTAATCTATCCGGATTCACTAATCCCCAATTTAGTAATCCAACGATTAGGAATAATTTTAGTTTGTGAGCTATCTTGAATTTAGATCTCATTAGCATGATCACCATCATGATTCTAAAAACATTGCTAAAAACTATGGGTTTATCACATTTAATATAACAACACTATGTAGATAATATGAAATGCCTTTTAAGAAAATTAATTCTTTTATTAATAAATGAATAAGATTATAAAGTATATGTTACATCATATCAAATATGATTGGCTTGTGTGCATACTACTTTCAATCTCCCACTTGCACTAAAGCCAATCGCCATGGTATCTAATACCCATCTTCTCTAAGTGACGATCAAACTGCTATTGAGTTAAAGCTTTAGTAAATAGATCTGCAATGGTGTCTTGAGAGTCAACATGCTCCAGGGTGACATCTCCTCTTTCAATGATCTCTCTAATCAAATGAAACCGCCGCAACACGTGTTTGGATTTCTGATGAGACCTGGGTTCCTTAGCCTGCGCAACAGCTTCGTTGTTGTCACAGAATAAAGGTACGGCTCCTCTAATGCTAGGAACCACTCCAAGTTCAGTTATGAACTTCTTCATCCAAACAGCTTCCTTTGCAGCTTCACTTGCAGATATGTACTCTGCCTCTATTACTGAATCAGCAACTGTTTGCTGCTTGGAACTCTTCCAACTCACCGCACCACCGTTTAAGGCAAACACATACCCCGAAACGAATGTACTGTCATCTTGGTCCGTTTGAAAACTTGAGTCTGTATAGCCCTCTAGTTTCAATTCAGACCCACCGTAGACAAGAAATACATCCTTAGTTCTTCTCAAGTACTTTAGAATGTTTTTTACTACCTTCCAGTGCTCTTCTCCTGGATTCGACTGATATCTGCTCATTACACTAAGTGCATGAGCGACATCTGGTCTAGTACATATCATACCGTACATGATAGATCCTATTGCGGAAGCATAAGGAATCTTACTCATCCGGTCTCTCTCCTCAGGTGTCTTTGGGGCCTGTTTCTTGGAGAGATGTATTCCATGGCTCATCGACATGAGACCTCTCTTGGAATCTTCCATGCTTAACTTCTTTAGCATCGAGTCAATGTACTTTCCTTGGGTCAAGCCTAGCATCCTTTTAGATCTATCTCTATAGATCTTTATCCCCAAAATATAGGATGCCTCACCCAAGTCCTTCATGGAGAAGTGTTTAGATAACCAAATTTTGATCGACTGTAGCATAGGAACATCATTCCCTATCAGTAATATATCATCAACATATAATACAAGGAATGATACAGCGCTCCCACTAACCTTCTTGTACACACATGGTTAATCCTCGTTCTTGATAAAATCAAACCTTTTGATTATCTCATCAAAACGGATGTTCCACCTTCGAGAAGCTTGCTTCAACCCATAAATGGATCGTTGTAGCTTACAGACTTGGTTTGTTCCAACCTTTGAAACAAAACCCTCTGGTTGTATCATATATACATTTTCCTCAAGCTCTCCATTGAGGAAGGCCATTTTCACGTCCATTTGCCAGATCTCGTAGTCATAATAAGCTGCAATTGCAAGCAAAATCCGAATGGACTTGAGCATAGCTACTGGTGAGAAGGTTTCATCATAGTCAACTCCTTGTCTTTGTTTGAAACCTTTTGCAACCAGCCGGGCCTTATAGGTCTCTACCTTGCCATCTGCTCCAGTCTTTCTCTTAAAGACCCATTTATACCCAATAGGCTTAATGCCCTCAGGTGGTGAAACCAAAGTCCATACTTGGTTTTCATACATGGAATCCATCTCGGATTTCATGGCTTCTAGCCATTTCTCTGAGTCTTCACTACTCATAGCCTCTTCGTAAGTCAATGGATCATCATCATCTATGATGTGTACCTCATCATCATCCTCTATGATGAATCCATACCTTTCAGGTATCTTCGGTACTCTTCCAGATTTATGAATAGGTTGTGGTACAGTAGGTTCTTCTACTTGGTCAGGTACCTGACTTTGATCCGTAGTATTTTGTGGTTCTTAAACTTCTTCAAGATATATCTTACTCCCACTGAACCCTTCAAGGATAAACTCCTTTTCCAAGAAGGCAGCGTGTTTCGCAACAAACACCTTTTGATCATTGGGATGATAGAAATAATACACTACAGTTTCTTTAGGGTATCCCACAAATCTACACTTGTCGGATCTAGTCTTTAGCTTATCATGCTCGAACCTTTTGACATAAGCTGGACAACCCCAAGTCTTAACATACTTAAGTTTTGGTTTCCTCCATGTCCATATCTCATATGGGGTCTTTGGGACGAATTTGGTAGGTACCTTGTTAAGTACGTATGCAGCCGTTTCTAGGGCATAACCCCAGAAGGATATTGGAAGGTCGGTAAAACTCATCATGGAACGAACCATGTCCAACAATGTTCGATTTCTCCTTTCAGATACACCATTCAACTGTGGCGTCCCTGGTGGAGTCCATTATGAGATTATACCATTTTCTTTGAGACAATTGAGAAACTCATTGGTCAAGTATTCCCCTCCTCGATCCTATCGAAGAATCTTAATACTCTTACCAGTTTGCTTCTCTACTTCACTTCTGAATTCTTTGAACTTTTCAAACGATTCAGATTTGTATTTCATTAAATACACATATCCAAATCTAGAATTATCATCAGTGAAAGTAATAAAATAAGAATACCCTCCTCGTGCATTCGTTGTCATAGGTCCACATACGTCTGTGTGTACCAACGCTAACAACTCTGTAACTCTTTCTCCTTTTCCACTAAAAGGAGATTTAGTCATCTTACCCATGAGACAAGATTCACAAGTTGGATATGATTCGTAATCAGATAGCTCTAAAAGCCCATCTTTATGCAACTTGGATAATCTTGTTTCATTAATATGACCAAGTCTACAGTGCCACATAAAGGTATAATTAACATTATCTCTTTTCCTTTTCGTAGTTTGTTCAATTTGAAGTATATTTTCATGCAAGTCAAGTATGTAAAGTCCATTCAGTAAATTACCAACACCATATAAAACATTTTTATTATAAATAGAACAACTATTATTCTTTATTATAATATCAAAACCATCCATATCCAATACAGAAATTGAAATAATGTTTCTAATTAGTGTTGGAACAAAATAACAATTATTTAAACTAATGGACTTTCCCGAAGGCAGTGCTAAACAATAAGTTCCTACAGCTAATGCGGCAACCTTTGCTCCATTTCCCACTCGTAGGACGACTTCATCCTTGTTCAGCTTTCTACTTCTGCTTAGTCCCTGCATATTATTACATATGTGAGAACTACAACCGGTATCCAATACCCAAGTAGAATTTTGACTTTCAGAAAAATTAATCTCAATCATGAACAAACCTAGATCGGAAGTTGAAGCTTCTCCAAGCTTCTTCTGGTCCGCATGATACTGCTTGCAATTCCTCTTCCAGTGTCCCGGCTTATTGCAATGGTAGCAAATTCCTTTGCTATTTGGATCAGGTTTCTTCTTGTCCTTTCTCTTCGCCTTCCCCTTAGCCTTCTTGTTTTTCTTCTTTTCAGAAGATACCTTGGGCCTCTTCCTTTTCTTGGAAGAATCATCCACTAGTAAGACTTGGTTCTTGTTGGATGAGAAGTGACCTTCAGCAGTTTTCAGCATGTTAAGTAGCTCAGGCAAGCTGACGTCCAACTTATTCATGTGAAAATTCACAACAAATTGTGAGAAGGTGTCCGGGAGTGACTGTAAGACCAAATCTTGGCTTAACTCCCCATCCATCACGAACCCAAGCTGTCCAAATTATTTAATCAGATTGATCATCTTAAGGACATGAGTCTCTACAGCAGTGCCCTCGGTCATACGAGATCGGAAGAGCTCCTTAGATATCTGATATCTAGCAGTCCTACTTTGCTCACCATACAACTCTTTGAGGTGCAGCAATATAGTAGGAGCATCCATAGTTTCATGCTGACGCTGAAGCTCGTTACTCATGGATGCGAGCATGATGCATTAAGCCAATATTGCATCATCTTGCCACTTTCTGAAAGTAGTAATCTCTTCCTCAGAGGCTGTTTCTGCAACACTTGCAGGGACTGGCGAATTTAGGACATAAGAAATCTTTTCAGCAGTGAGAACAATTCTCAGATTCCTTTACCAGTCCGTGTAATTCGGTCCGGTCAGTTTGTTAGCATCAAGTATGCTACGCAGTGATAGTGAGTTTGACATTTTTAAATTATGCATGTGAAATAGACAATATTTTATCATACATTCATTTAATTAATTACCAAAATAAATTAGGTCTTTATTTTAAATTGGTATCTCTCACTTTTTCATCAAACTATATTACCATCAATATATATAGTTCGGCAAATCTAATTAAAGGTTTGCTAGTGAGAATAAGGATCCCATTTAAAATGTATATAGCCTTGTGTGACACAACAAACGATATATAAATAAATAGGTAGACAACTATTGTCAATTACATCACTATGTAACTCCTTGTATTTTGCCTCTTAGATTATTTTGATCAAGTGTGACACATCCGAATCAAAATTATCCAAGTTAAGTCCAACCTAGCACTTCCATATATTAGAAAGAAAAACACTGTCCTTGTGTGACACAACAAAACAGCATCGTTCAGTCTATGTATAAGCATCAAATCTGATAAAGCAACATCTTAAATATTTAATACTTGCCTTGTGTGACACAACAAGCTCATATTAAATATTTAATACTCTATCGCTTTACCATGCTAGAAGGCGATGTTCGATATTCCAAATATCTTTGAACGCTTAGGACTTAATATAATTTCATTGAGGGGGTTGTTATTATTAGTCTCATCTTGTTTAGCGCGCATGCACATATATATATAAAATACGCGTCATATTATTTAACATGCAAAACATGTTGTATAATATATAATATATATATAGTAAGCATGCACATATAGAATACTATATTCTACCCGGACTGATTATGGACTTTTATTCTAGTTTGGTTTACTAGAGCCACCAAGTGAACCAAAAGGTCAAACCTAGGGTGCAAGAATAAATTTAAATATAACTATTACATTTAAACCCGGGCTCCAATACAAACGGGTCTTCAAGCGCTCCTTGCACCTTTGTCTCCAATTCTTCAAAATTAATTCTAACTATTCCTATTACATAAACTATTTACAATAAATAGAAACCTTGATCAGTAGTCAAGGGGAAGTACATAGGAGGGAGATAGAATTTACATTAAGAAAAATTAGAGAAGACGAGGTACGCATACCCCATTTATAAAAACCCATACATTCAAGCATCCACTAAAATAAATCCAATCACATATTGGTCAATAGTCCATAATCAATCCCTATTTATTATCATACATATCTCTATATGTATCAATAAATAGCATTCATCTCATGAATAATAAAATCATTTCATATATGCATTGATATCAATTAATGGGCAAAAGTTTTGCTAATATTTAGTTTTGAAACAAAATAAACTCTTTTATTTTAATCAAAAACCATATCCAAATTAAACTCTTTTAATTTTAGCAATCTGAAATCCTATTTCAGATAAAAATAAACATCTTTATTTTAAACTTATATCAATTAAATAAACCATTTATTTCAATTGAAGGAAAAAAAAATTCGGATTCTGCTAGCTGGCGCAGCTGCGCCCAGAATGAACTGGGAAACGGCGCAGCTGCGCTCCAGAACGAACTGGAGCCGACGCAGCTGTGCCGCGTCGCTGATCCAGAAAAATTGATTCTGCCCAAAAATTTCGATCCAATCGCATACCATACACATATGGAATCATCAAAATCGATAATTAGCACAAAAGTAGGCTCCGATACCACTGTTAGGTTTGTATATAACGCAAGCATGCAATCAAATTACATAAATAGGGCAGAAGCGCGATAAAAACGGATTTTAAAATTTTAATACAAACCATCACCATGATCAATCTATGTGCTCAATTAACGATATAAACGAAAGAGAAAAAGAATAAGAATTATACCCTCGTACAACAAATCTTCCTCGGGTACAAGTTCAACTCCTAGTCCTTCGCGTTCTCCTCGAATTCCACCGATTAAATTCCTTTGCTTGATCAACGTTAGCCACCCAAGTGTTTGGCCTCTAGAGGTGATCCACCAAGGAAAAATAGGTATTCAAGAAGTTGGGTATTGGCAAAACCCTAGTTTCTATCTCTATAGAAATTGCTAGTACTCTCCACAATCTAATGCAAGAGTGTGTAACCCTAATCTATGATAAGACTCCTCTTATTTATAGATGTAGGAATAACCCTTCCCTAAACTATTTAGGATTAGGGTTTTATTATAATTAAACTCCTTTAATTAATTATGCTCCTTATCCAATTAGGAATTCATGGGAGAGTACTTCTATTAATTAATTCTCAATCCCTATTAGGAATTAAATAATAGTAATAATAATAATAATAATAAGACTCCTCTTATTAATTTATATTTAATATTTCCAAAATATTAAATAATAAATATTAAGCTATTTAATTTATTTTATCTCCATAGATTAAATTAAATACACTTAACTTATTATTATAATTATGTCATTTACTTCTTAAATAAATATTTTCTTTTGCGGTGTGACCCTTTAGGTTCTCCATATTAAACCGGTTGTGAATAAATCAATTAGAACAATTCTAATCTTATTTAAATAAATAAATTAAACTATTTAATTCATTTAAATAAATAATATTTATTCTACAATAAGGGTAAGCCCCCTTAGCGATCAACGACTTTCCAGATAATATAGATTTCAACATTAATCACAAAAGAACCTTTCAGTGAATAGTTACCGTACAATTCAATCCTTCTATCATACAACGTCCCAATTAAATATAAGACATGGATTTACTGTCAAGTCTTATTTTTTTTAATTATATGTATTTCGATTCCCAAATGTCCAACTCTAAATAATGCAAATTAGAAACTCTTTTCCAATTTCATTCTGCCTTGGGCAAGGACTACTGAGTTGTCATTTATCGAATCACATAGGACATTTCATCTTTTACTAGACGAGGTAGATTCTTTGTTGATCATTCACTTATCTCCATGTACAACTAATTATACCCAACCATACCCTTTGATATACCCAAAAGATCTTAAGGGACATGTCAAAGTATAACTCATCATACACAAGATACTATGATGATCTCAAGTCTAAGGATCACTTGTACTACTATCACTTGAGGAATTCCTATTGACAGGCGAGTAAAACTCCATTAGGTATTCCTTATCGAGCCACGTTCAGTGAACTTATTCTCTAATAAGCACCTACATACTTGTTTTAGTGTCTCCACACAAATGATTATGAGATCAATCATCCTCTTTCTAAGAGCAAGCAACGTATGTACTAATCTATCCGGATTCACTAATCCCCAATTTAGTAATGCAACGAATACGAACAATTTTAGTTTGTGAGCTATCTTGAATTTAGATCTCATTAGCATGATCACCATCATGATTCTAAAAGCATTGCTCAAAACTATGGGTTTATCACATTTAATATAACAATACTATGTAGATAATATAAAATGCCTTTTAAGAAAATCAATTCTTTTATTAATAAATGAATAAGATTCTAAAGTATATGCTACATCATATCAAATATGATTGGCTTGTGTGCATACTACTTTCAGAAGGAGTTTCCAAAAGAGTATGAATTCTTAGCAGATGTAGACACCCAAATTTTGTGTTCCCTATGCTAACCGTGACAGGAGGGCAAAATCGTCAATTGAACCGGCCTGCGGGAGCGAGGAATGGGCACAAGTGCGAACACTCGACGCCACCGCGACGATTTACAGTCAAAACCGACGTGACAACAAGGCCATCCGAAATGAGCATTCCCAAATAATGTGTCACGTCTCACAGTAATTCCCGGACTGCAAAATACAAGCCTTTCGGCGAAAACCGACAGCACGACGCGAGAATCGAGGTGCGGCGCAAAAACCGAGGAGAATTAAATAACTAAAGTGCATGGCGGGCTGAGTGCATGACGGGCTAAGGCCAGCCGCAGATTGATCTGCGGCCAGCCACAGATCAATGTGCGGCTGGGCTTAGCCAGCCTACTTCAGCACTTTTCCTTCATTCAGTGAAAAGAAGGTTGAGCAGGCGGAGAGAGGAGAAGAAACCACCAGCAGCAGCTCGGAAATAGGGAGAAAAATAGCATAATTTTGCAACAAAATAAGAGAGAAAGGAGGAAAAAATAGAGGATTTATACTCTTTGATTTAATTGTATCATATATACTTCTCATCCTATTCAAATACACAAGTTTCACATCCATTTTGATAGCATTTGCAAGGTGAAAATCTCATTTTATTATGGCAATTTCTATAATATCATTTGGTTAAATTAAATGTAGTTTCCATGTAATCTAGGGTCGAACAATGAATTAAGGATTATTAGTGAGGGTTCCATCGGAACAAAATTCTTCCTAATAACCCGATGATATTCATTTATTGATTATTTGTTTGTTTTAAGGCGATATATCGGGCGTGGTTCCTTTAGGTTGATATTTTAAGATGTTTTAGCGTTGTTAGATTGTCCGTGTTGGTTATTTCTTGTAATATCCGTTTGTGGGGGTTTGGAAATTTCGGATGTGAGCCTAGGAATGCGACCCCGTGGTCCAAATCCGATGATGGACATCTTTTGATATAAGTAGTAGGAATAATGTAGTTTTCATTGTGAATATGTAATCGTCGGGCCTTAAAACGACGCCAAGGCGAGAATCGGGTTTAAGGCCCCGAAATAGTGGAATACGTGATTGTGGGCGTTCGGGGTTATTTTGATGGCTTACATGCCCATGAATAGCCCCAACGCATTTTAATGTTTGGTTTGATTTATGACACGAAATTGATTTCAAAGTTAAACAATGAAGATTTCTATAAAATCAATCCAAGTAGGTTATTAGCACCACGAGGCTAAAATTTGGAAATACTAATAAATGTCGATTCCTATTTAACGAGAAGGCTAAAAGAAAAAAATCGTTTTCAAACATCCAAAAAATGATTTTATAAAAATAAGTAACGTTTTATTAAATCTTTGTGCATAGGGTTAAAGAGATCCTAGAGGTTGCCCATCATTTGAATTATGAAAGCAACGTATAGATCTCGATTCCTATTTTGACAAAGGTTTAGAAAATTCTTGTTTTGCCAAAATGACACCTAATGCGATATCACAGTTTTGACAATTAAAATCAAACATTTTCTCATAAAGCTTTCTCGTATAAACCGAAGGACATTCTGAAGCATTTCCAAAAGAAAAACACGACTTTTCCAAAAATCCAAATGGTTTCTTCATACAAACTCACCACCACATTCACAAAGGCACACACACACACACGCACACATACATATTTCATGAATTAAAGGATAGGAAAGTATCAAGATTGCGGTAACCGTGTTTCACGGAAGTCGGGGGTTGCCTAACACCTTCCCCTCGCTTAAGCAAGCCCCCGAACTCTGTGAATCTCGGTTTGCAGACCAATTAATTCGGAGTCACATATGAGCCAGCGATTTATAAAAAACGAAAACTCGGATGAGTTGGTACATCCATTTCAAATATACCAACTGGCGATTCTGGTTAATTGGCTGATCATAAAAAACAATATTTCAAAACCCCGTCGACATTTTATGCCGACCTTTTCCCCAAAATCACCTAATGAAAGGGCAAAAAATTGGAAAGGGTAACAATCACAAAAGAGAGCGATTCCTCCCGGCGTCGACAGCTGGCGACTCTACTGGGGACCTTAGAGGGCTTAAGCCGCTTTCAGATCTTGATGCTATCCTATCCTTTAAAATTCATAAATGTGTATGTACGTGCGATTTTTGTTTATTGATTATTGTGTGAATGTGTGTTTTGTCCAATAAATGAATGATTGATTGAATGGAATGACTTTACTTTAAAGTAATCATTTGCATACGGTGAGGACGATGAATGTGAATGTATGTTGAGAGTGTACCTCCTCCTAAGGCGAACCTGTCGGTTGCTTATTACTGGACTCGAAGGGGCTGCTCCCCGGAGATGGCTCAGGAAACGCACCACCCAAATCCGCTCCAATCGAAAGGACTCAGACGAGTAGATTGCGAAGATTTGGGGACCTTCATGCCGAAAAACCCGTGAGAATAACCCTAGGATAGGTCAGCCTCAGATTAACCCAACGCAGGAAAAGTCTCTTCATGCCCTTTTACGTTCACGCGTATAAATGTCATGATCCCATTCATATATGCCTCCCTTGTTGTCAAGAGAAAGTACTGACCTCCATGTTTTGCAGGGAATAGCTGGGAAGGCATAATAAGTCATGTCTATCAATTATTATTGCAATAAGGGACTATTAACATGTTGTTTTGCAGGAAAAGATTAAAAAACCCCAAAAACACAAAAAATTACCGTTTTAGCATGCATCCACATCTCTCATTTCCCGAAGATTAAACTCCAAACCGTTTTTTCTGCAGGATTGCTCCTCAAACGCGTTTGCAGTCTAAGAGGGCCCAAAACTCTACATCTGAAATGGCTGATCTCCCATCTACTAATCCTGGTTCCATATCTAGGGAGGAATTTGATGACTTTAAAAAATAGATGTTGGAAATGGCCATGATGCTGAGGGAACAATTGCTACCTAGACAGGATCCACCTAAAGAGGATCCACCCCAACCTAAGGGCGAGCCAGTCATCCCAAAGGTCATTCCCGTACCGAACAATACAGTGATTACTATCCCGGAAGAGGGAGATACGGATGACCTGCGAAAGAAAATGAAACAGATGGAGGAAACTATCCAATCTATGAAGGGCATAGGGTCCCTAGGCAAGGTGAATTATTCAGATCTTTGTGTCTTCCCCGGAACCAGATATCCGGAGAAATTTAAAATCCCTGAATTTGAGAAATACAATGGGAAAGGGGATCCTTATACACATCTGAAAATCTACATTAGGGAGTTGGGATCTTATGCAGAAGACGAGGGTCTAAGAATGCAATTATTCCAAAAGAGCCTGACGGGGGAGGCGAGAATCTAGTATGCCCGGATCCACAATTGGGAAGAGTTGTCCCACACCTTCTTAACACAGTATAACTTCCAGGCACAAATGGCCCCTGATAGGTATCAAATGACAAAAATTAGGAAGCAACCGAGGGAATCTTTCAGGGATTATGCACAACGATGGAGGGGTATGGCCGCACAGGTGAATCCCCCAATGAGCGAGTCGGAGATGGTGATGACCTTCGTGGATATTCAAGAGGCTCCTTATTATGAGCGGGTTATATTAGGGATTGGAAGACCCTTTGCTAAGATGATTAAACACGGAGAAATGGTGGATATGGGGTTGAAATCTGGCAAGATTCGGGATTTCACGGCTTTGGAAACAGCGACAGAACAAATCCAAAGCAGAAATTATGGCAGCACCTCCCATAGGGTCCAAAAAAAAAAGGAAGAAGATGTTTCCCTCATCCTGCAGGGATCATCTAGAAAGGCAGAGAACAATCCTCCAGTACAGGTGCAGAGAGTGGGGCCATCCCGACAGCCTAACTTCACTGATCAGAGGGCGGAAGGGCGAAGGAGATTCGAGACATCGAAAAATCGAGTATTCACCCCACTCGGGGATCCTCTTGAGCAGGTGTTGGCAGTATTGATAGCCCAAAGGAAAATAGTCGATTTGGCACCCCCAAGTGACCCTAAGGGAAGAAGGTTTGACCCAAGCAAGCGATGTGCATACCATTCGGGTTCCCCTGGTCATGATACGCAGGAATGTTGGACGTTGAAGCATATAATTCAGAACTTGATTGATAGTGGAGAAATCGTGGTGGAAAAGCCAGAATCCCCAAATGTTAAAATCAATCCCCTGCCTAGACATGATGGAGGAGGGATCAATGTGGCGGAAGCCAGTGAAGCCGAGGGGCCGTCAAGGCTGAATTATGTGAAGAAAATCGATGAAATGATCAACATGATAAGTGATCACGGGAATACACGGGGAGCGCCAATTAGACTGGCAAGTGTAAGCAGAAATATCACAGGGGGGCCTGTCAAGTTAACGTCTCCGAAACCCCTCACCCTTGCAGCGAGGCCACAAATCCCTGTCCACAGTCTAAAGACGGTACCATGGAATTATGGGGGGATGTCAGAGGAAGCGGCCAGTTGTGCTTCTGTGACAACAAAGGGGAATCCTTTGTATCTTCCTGGACGAGTCCTTGGGAACAAAACGAAGAAAAATGAAGATATATCCGAGGAAAAAGCCATTGAATTCTTGAAGAGGATGGATCATCCGGAAGCAAGAGGGATCCAGATATTAAGAGAGGAGTCGACCCTGACATCAATCATGAACTTGGTGTTATCGTCCAATGATCACTGTAAAACCCTGGCGAAAGTCCTGGAGGAGGCATACGTTCCCAAAGAAATTAGCAAGGAAGGTTTCGACCATCTGATGGGCCATCTGTTGGAGAGTGATGTAATATCATTTACAGATGATGATATCCCCAAGGAGGGAAGGGGGCATCGAAAACCGCTACATATTGCGGTAATCTCCTCAGGTTATATCATGAATGGGGTGCTGATTGATGAGGGATCGGCGTTGAATATTTGTCCCCTCAGTACATTGTAGAAGATGAACATCAATCCCAAGCGCCTACAGGCCAGTCATGTAGTGGTGCGAGCCTTCGATGGTTCCCGGAGGGATACAATTGGAGAGATAGAATTGCCGGTGGAAATAGGACCTTGTACTTTTGATATCTCTTTCCAAGTCCTAGACATTGCGGCCAGTTATAACCTGTTATTGGGAAGGCCGTGGATACACATGGTCGGGGCAGTTCCCAATTGGGAAGAGACAACAACAAATCAAACTAATCATCGATGGGAATCTGGTAACGATCTCGGCAGAATGTGATGACCCTTCTCCTCCCAGGAATGGCCTGCCAGTGATTAATGTGGACGAGTCGGTGGCACCTGCCAGTTTTCAGGCGCTGGAAATCAGCACTCCCCACTACAGATGCCTGGGAGCCCCAACCATGAAACCTAAGGTCTCTCCAGAACTTACCTTCGTTGCAAAAGAAATGATGAAAATGAAATTCCAGCCCGGACAGGGTTAGGAAAGAGTAGCCAAGGAATCACCGAGCCCATTCAACTACCCCATCAGGTAGGCAAAGCAGGTTTGGGATATCATGAGGGCACAGCACGGAGACACCGTCAAGGCGTGGCCCCGATTCGACTGGCTGGCAGTCCGGTGACCAAGGTCAACAATGAACAGGGGACTAGCGAGCCTGTGATTAGGGCAGGGGATGAAGAATTAACCCCCGCAAGTGATGAGTCGACCAAGAGGGAAAGTTTCCTACAAGAGGTCGCGCAAAAGTTTGAAACCAGGTGCTATATCCCCGGACAATTAACAAGCAATGGAGAAGGGACGGATGTTGTCACGCCACCGGGAGCCCAACAAGGTGTGTCTGTCATCGATTGGGCATGGCTAATTATTCCTAAAGAAGGTAGGAAGAGGGACTCAGGCGATGTAGCCGTAGTCATCGGGGAAGTTTCCGATGTGAAGCCCCCTTTTATCCAGCGCATTTCATCTGACCTGACCGTCGACAACTGGACCATGAAGCCAGTGATATCCAAAGAAGGGTAAAACCCGACATCAGGGTGGTAGACCCCAGAGGATGGGAGGATGAAGAAGTTTATTTTTGTTGTTTTATATTTTGGATAATTATGTCGTTTCTTCATGTTATCTGAAAATGTGATCGTTGTGGAAAATAACTTATATATGACAAGTATTTTGTTTCATGTCAGGTATACCGATTTGAGTAATCCTTGCCTAACAAACGGTCTTTTAAATTTGAATGATGATTATGATTTTGACATTGAGCTGGATTTCGATTTAATGGGCATTGAGCAAGACGAGACAGATTATGACGACGCGCCTGACGAGATCAAAGGATGGGTCGAGGATAAACCCAAACCCAACTTAGACCAAACCGTCACCGTAGATATTGGAACCCCTAACGCACCCAAAGAGCTCAAGATAGGGACAGACCTTACCCCCAGCCAGAAAGCAGAAATAACTGAGTTGCTAAGCCAGTATGAGGATGTCTTTGCCTGGTCTCATGAGGACATGATCGGTTTGTCCACCGACATTGTGGTACACCGGTTGCCCATCAAGGAGGGTTTCAGGCCTGTAAAGCAGAAACTAAGAAAGTTGAAATCGGAGTGGAGCTTGAAGGTGAAGGAGGAGATCATCAAACAGTTCAGGGCTGGAATCATTATGGTGTCCACTTACCCAGAATGGTTGTCCAATGTAGTCCCAGTGGCTAAGCCTGGATGGAAGGTGAGGGTATGTGTAGACTATAAAGATCTAAACAAAGCCAGTCTCAAGGATAACTTCCCGGTGCCTTTCATACACATCCTGGTGGATAACACGGCCCAGTACGAGATGTACTCTTTTGTTGATTGCTTTGCGGGGTATCATCAGATAATGGTGGCAGAAGAAGATCGGGAAAAGACCGCGTTCATCACCCCTTGGGGCACTTTCTGCTATAGACGGTTGGCTTTCGGTCTCACAAATGCGGGGGCCACTTATCAAAGAGCCATGATGGCCCTGTTCCATGACATGATGCACAAGGAGATAGAGGTCTACGTGGATGACATTATCGTGAAGTCAAGGGTAGAATCTGATCATATAACCCATCTCAAAAAGCTATTCGATCGGCTCAGAAAGTATAATTTGAAGCTCAATCCAGCAAAGTGTGCTTTCGGAGTGCAGTCGGGTAAGCTCTTGGGATTCCCGATTAGTGATCGAGGCATTGAGTTGGATCCGGCGAAGATTAAGGCCATTGTGGATATGCCGGCACCTCACACAGAGAAGGAGATAAGAGGATTCCTGGGAAGAATAAACTTCATCAGCCGCTTCGTATCCCACTTGACGACTACATGCGAGCCGATTTTCAAACTATTAAGGAAGGATGCTTCCCAATAATGGAATGAGCAATGTCAGAAAGCCTTTCAGACTATTAAAAAGCAGCTGACAGAGGCACCAGTGCTGGTACCCCCGAAGGATGGGATCCCTCTGTTCATGTATATATCGGTCAATGCCATTGCGATGGGGTGTATGCTGGGACAGAAGAATGAAGCAGGTAAAGAGCAGGCCATCTATTACCTCGGCAAGAGATTTAGCCGATGTGAACAGAATTACACTCCCATCGAGAAGACCTGTTGTGCCTTGGCCTGGGCTGCAGGGAGATTACAGCACTACCTCCATAGGCATACTACGTACCTGATATCGAGAATGGATCCCCTAAAATATATTTTTGAAAGGCCCATGTTGAACTGTCGACTGTCAAGATGGCAGTTAATCTTACAACAGTTCGACATTGTATACGTAACTTAGAAAGCCATGAAGGGGCAGGGAATTGCCGATCAGTTGGCAGAAACGTCAGCTGGAGGGGCGGAGCCTTTAGAAACTCCTTTGCCGGGCGAAGATGTATTTTGGGTATTACACACGAAATGTGATGACGAGGGACAGTTCTGGAAGTTGTATTTTGATGGTGCCATGAATGCTGAAGGGGCAGGAGCCGGAGCAGTCCTGGTCTCTATCACCGGAGAGCAATACCCTGTGGCCACTAAATTGCAATTCAGTAATTCGAACAACACAACTGAGTACGAGGGATGTATATTGGGACTCCGTTTTGCCCGCAATATGGGAGTAAAGAGACTAGCGGTGTTTGGGGATTCAGAGCTGGTAATCAAACAGGCGATCGGGGAGTATAGCACGAAGGAGCTCCGATTGCTTCCATACCACCGATGTGTTGTCCAATTGATGCGAGAATTTGAAGATATCACTTTCCGACATATTCCCCGGGGACAAAATTATTTTGCTGATGCATTGGCAACTCTGGCTTCCTTAATCCACATAATCAAAAGCAAAGATGTTCCACAGATTAAAATAGCGGTACGGAAGGCCCCAGCATATGAGGAGCAGGTGGTAGTATTATCAGGTGAGGTAAGTGTACCAAGGCAGCCTTGGTATCACGATATAAGGGAGTATCTGAGGGATAGATCCATTCCCGACCAGGCAAGCCGAGCTGAGAGGATGAGAATTCGAAAGATGGCAATGAAGTTTTACCTGAGTGGGGATTCACTCTACAAGAGGGATGCTGGTTTGGGACTGTTGCAATGCGTAGATGAGACGCAGGCCCAAAAGATCATGAACAAAATACATGGTGGAGTGTGTGGGCCACACATGAGTGGACCGATGCTGGCCAAAAAGATCTTGAGAACGGGGCATTATTGGTTACCACTGAAAGCCGACTGCGATGATCATGTCAAACGATGTTACCAATGCCAGGCGCACGGTAATGTGATCCATATGCCTCCCAATGAGCTGCACTCTATGACCTCCCCTTGGCCATTCTCAATGTGAGGAATGGATGTAATCGGACCGATAGAGCCCAAAGCAAGCAACGGACACCGATTCATTTTTGTCATGATCGATTACTTAACTAAATGGGTAGAAGCAGCTTCTTTCCCCAAAGTGACGCAGGAGGTCATCGTCGGTTTCATCAGGAATAATGTCATTTGTCGATACGGGCAACCTGAGGTTTTGGTCTCCGACAACGCCAAGAATTTGAACAACGCCCTCATGAAGGGATTATGCGACCAATTTAAGATCAAACACCTCAATTCTGTCATTTACCGTCCCAAGATGAATGGGGCAGTGGAGGCCGCAAATAAGAATATCAAGAAGATAATGGCGAAAATGTCTGCTAATCATCGGGGATGGCCGTATCTGCTACCCCTCACCCTGCTGGCATACAGAACGTCAACGCGTACTTCTACAGGGGCAACCCCTTATGCTTTGGTATATGGAATGGAGGCTGTTCTGCCAGTTGAGGTTGAGATGGCGTCCCTCAGAATATTGATCGATGCTCAGATAAGCGAGGAGGATTGGATGCAAAGTCGATACGACCAATTGGCCCTAATTGATGAGAGGAGGGTGGCCGCTGTTTTGCACGGTCAGTTGTATCAGCAAAGGATCTCTCGGTCATACGACAAAAGGATAAGACCTCGGAAGTTCAAGGAAAAATGACCTAGTGGTAAAGAGAGGCATGCCTTGTCAAGACGAAGCCAAAGGGAAGTTCGCCCCGAACTGGGAAGGACCTTTTGTGATTAAGAAAGTACTGTCTGGAGGAGCCCTCATATTGCAAGAGATGGACGGCGAGGTGTTTCCCCAACCCCTCAATTCAGACTCGGTGAAGCGGTTCTACGCTTAAAAAGAAAAAAATCATCATTTTCTTTTCTTTCTTTAAAAACGAACTACGTAGGACCTGATTTCCCAACCTGTGGGAGTACGTAGGCAGCCATCATGGCACGGTCCAATTCTTTACAAAATAATACTTTCCCTAACCAAAACCGTTTCCCAAAAAAAAAAAAAAAAACCTCCTATACCCTCGAAACCTTCCCGAAACCAGCCCCTAATCAGATTCATCCCAAGTAACATAACCCTGATCCAACCAAACAGTCAGTGAAAATCTAAGACTCAGTCCGATGAAATCAACAGGGGTGTGGCAATATCTGTTAGATCTCCATCAAGACTTGAGAAGAGAAAGAAATTGAAATGTCAAAATCATGGTCATTTGGATAAAATGAGGATCCAATGAAAGGCAACGATACGACAAAAAGGGAAAATGACTAAATTTAAATGCATGTCTACATATATAAGTCATTTTGTTACAAGATTTCTCTTTCGATAACCGATGAAACTAACATAGTCTATGCAGGAAATAAAATAATCTACAAATCTGAAACTAGCTGAAGCCGGATGGATAAAGTGGTGGATAGATCTGAGGCATCAGAATCCCCTGCAATCTGCCGCCCCATCATGTCGATGCGACCAATAAAGCAGTGGCTCGGCTAACTGTCTCAGAGTGAGCATCTATAACTATCCTAGTCTGCGATACAATGGCGTCTCTGTCAATAAGGGCAGCATCTCTGGCCAGAATAGCGGCATCTCTCTCAGCAATGGCAGCATCCCTCTCAGATTCAATAGCAATCAAGGCCAGTCGGATCCGGCTATCCTCAGTGACCCGACTAGGGGCAGAATTGGCTGAGATGGAATGATATGTGGTATCATCTGCGAAAATCACTCCAGAGTCATCAAAGGCCCCAGTCTGACTCAAACCAACCGTATCCGAATCTCCGCGCAACCACTGCACATAAGCGAATGTCTGGATGGGGCAACTGTCACTATACTCGGCCAGGATCCTATGAGGCCAAAGATCATATACCCGTAGTAGATCTCTCTCTGTCTGGGATGATATAAGGAATCGGTAGTCGGTCGCGCCCGTGAAGAGGTGAAAATCCTGTGTCTGATCAAACTGCCCCATAACCGCCAGGGGATGATAAGTCGTCACGCCTCTCAAGCCAGCAATAGGGACGAAATCCAGGGTGGGCACGTGAGTCAAAAAGCTCATAAAGGAGCAATAACCCGAGTAGATCAGGAGATGAAAAGGATCCTCAATAACCGACAAAAATGCTATCCAGGAGGCCGCATCGGTACAGCTCACAGGACGAAACGAAAACTGCGTGGCTATGTCATGGCTGAAGCAAAACCCTTGGCGACAGAAATGGCCGATGGGACTAAGATGACTCATAAACCACACATACAACAAAGTCGAGCTCCCTCTGAATACTCTGCCTCGGAAAGACTGACAGTATGAGGATGACATGTAGGTATCTGCTAATATCATGAGAAGAATGGTGTGATCCTCCTGAAGGGCTCTCACGGTCGCGACAACTCGCATATCCAACAGATCGGGTCCGGCGGGCAGATACAAAACTGAGATGACACAGGCCATTAAAACGTCTACTCTCAAAGCACCCCAGCGCTCCTCAGATATGGAAAAGTCACCAGAGAATAGACGAAAACTGTCAGGTGAGCCGAATCGGTCAATCAAGAAATGAAGGGGAACCCGATGGTCTGACGTGATCACCGATAGCAGAGCTGTCCTCCGCAACCTAGTGAAAGTCAAGAGCTGACGGCGCATGGAACCAGTTGTGACCCTGACACAAGGACCGTCCAAAGGCAGGCCGGTAAAACGAGCATACTCCTCGAGAGTGGGGGTCAGCTCTACTGTCCCTAATCTGAACACCTGACGGGCAGGGACCCAGTGACCTAGAATACCATCTACAAAGCCTGCTGGCACCTGAAAGGATAATAAGGACCGAGAGTGTCCCAAAAGACCATCTGCGATAATCCTATCGGCCAGCGATAAACTGTCCAGCCAGCAGACAAGACTGCCGACCAACCCTGTAGGAGGAATGGGATCTAAACGTACCACGACATCTGATGACGACATCTGTGAAAATAGTATCAAAAGACTATACAGGGGTCATTCTCTATTCATAAATAAAAAGCATGCATCGTACAGTTAATAATAAAGCAGGTAAATTTTATAAAGATAAAAAAAAACTGTGCATAAATGAACAAAAAGTTTAATACATAGTGCATGAAATGGAAAAAGAAATCTAAACAGGTGCAGGTACAAAAGCCATATTCTAGCCTAATCTAGTCAAAAGTAAGGTCATCCAAGAAGGCGGGATCCTCGAACTGATCCCCTGGAGTCGTCGAAGTCGGAGGTCCAAAATTCATGTCAGGAATGTATGGCTGCGCTGTGGCATCAGATGAGCTCGGGCCTGCATCATAACCCGCACTGTCAGGATCGTAGGCGTAAGCATCCTCTGGGGTCCGGCCTAACACCCGAAGATATAAGGACAGCTGCTCCACCTGACGGGTCAGAGTGGCGATCTGCTCAGCATGGGTGGGACTCCGAACGCATGCGGCCCAATCAGTCATCATCACCAAGCCAGGAACCATATACCCAAGAAAGAAAGTGGCCCGAGTTTGAGGACCGATAGTACGGGGCACCCACCAGGTACGGAAAGCCTCACTCGTACTGGGACCCGTAGAAAGCATCCAGGATGTAGTGAAAGGAAGGGAATGCGGGATGCGGATCTCTCCAGTCACGCATCTGAATGCGCGCTCTCCCAAATACATCACCCATCCTCCGACACTCTGCAAAGTGAGACGACGGGTGGAAAGCATGAACTCTGGGCCGGAAGGATACCCATCTGTAAACCCCACAGCCAGATGCTCCGAAAGATAGGGAGTCCAGACGACCTCTGCAGCGGTGATCAGCTCTAGCTGAATGCGACAATGTGCAAAGCTGCCAGATACCGGGACCTCCTCCAAAGTGCTATGATGCCATCGCCGACCCCGGGGATAAGTGTCCAGGCCAAGAGTAGTGACAGGCCTCAGGCACGGAAGTCGCTCGTAGGCCCAGAACTGTGAACAGAAACAAGGAAAGGCATGAGTAAACAACCAATGCAGAAAAGAGAAATGAAATGAAAGGAAGGCTCACCAGCAGAAAGTGGTAGAATCCGAGCCAAGCATCTGTCTGACCCTCCGAGCGTAGACGAAGACCGTGGAGGAAGTAGGCAAAGGTGAAGGACCCCCAATCATAGTCGCCGATCCGGTCTACATCTCTGACAGCTCCGACGACGCTGAAATGAATGGTAGAGGAGTTGTTCCCTAGGAAACAACCCCTCATGATGGTCAGGAACAGACGCCGGAGCAGAATGTCCCAAGTACCCCGATCTGCAGGGAAGGGCGTCGCATATATGCCCCCGACAGCGTCAACAGCCAAAGCGCCGGACCGAATACTGCGGGCCTTGAAGACCCGGTCCTCGGCGGCGAAGCCCAATAAAGCTCGAACCTCCGCTGGAGTGATATCAAGATCCAGAGGGACACGGGATCCGGTGAACTCTATACCCGTGATGTACCTCCAATCCCAGGGAGTCAGCACGACCTCACAGTCCAAAAGGTGAAGGGACTGGGTCTGGTGAAACCATCTCTCGGATAAAGCCCGCATATATCCCCAGGGGCACTGGCGGGGAATGATGGTGAAGAAATGACGAAAGCCCAGGAATCCACCACCGCTCGGTAATCACTGTGCAAAGCCGTGTAGAGGGAGTAAATGTTAAACCAGTTACCCCTCGGCTGAGTAAACTCGGGCACCTGTGGCAATCACCAATGGGTCAGTCCAGATAAAACGGGAATTGAGAAATTGAGAATAAAATTAGAGTAGAATTGAATATACCTCATTAGCCACGAGAGATGCTGAGGGGTGACGACTGAGATCCCGACCCAATAGATCGGGTATTTGCACAGAGGCGCCAGATAGGGCGCGATGAGGAGATGGAGCTGGTGTGCTAGAGGATGGCCCCTCTACCACAACGTCCGGAAGAGCAGCCTCCTCAACATCGGGGTGATCAGGCCGGATGACAGCCTCCGCCAGTCGGCGAGCCTGATGGGTCCGAGGAAGAGCGGGGGCAGGTGCAGCCCTACGGCGGTGAACGCCCGAGGTCCGAGACGTAGAGGAGCTACTAGGAGCGTCGGGATCCATAGCTGGAATAGAACAGGCAAGGAGGAAGGTAAGTTTCTTTTTTGAATTATGTCACAAATATTCCAATACTCATCGTAGAATTAATGCAACATGATGCATGTTTATTATATGTGCATGAAAAAAAAAACGGCAGGGTTTCGTCTGTAAAATGGGCATCCATGCATAACCAAGCATGTTTTCAATTAATCCAAGCCACAACAGGTCAAAATTGCATTCATATGGGTAATTGCAACATGTAAAAGGACCATAATGCATGATTTTCTTTCAAAAAGAAACAACAGATATGTGTGACCGCATCATGAGCATAAAATAGGACTCACACAATTGATACATGGCATGTGTATACGATAATACATAGCATAGCATTATAAAGCATACATTTCTATCTCTAAGCATGCAAATAGCCAAATGTATAGCAAAACACTGACGAAATTAAAAAACGATCGGTCAAAGTGTTACTTGTAGCGCGTAGATCGGTCTAACCGGAGCGGTTTTTGCAAAAAAAGGTTGGAAAACTCGGCAAAAAGGCGTGCAAAGGTCTGAAAATCGCGTGGGGTACGAATGAAAGTGACAGATCTGGGAAGCGGCTGGCCGCCTATATGCCCGATCTTGGCCGCAGATCAATCTGTGGCTGGGCCCAGTGGCTCCCCCCTTGTCCATTGCAGGCTTAATCGATCCTAAAGTCCGTTTGACTCATAATGTGATAATAAAATACGAGATTTTGTTTTGGGTGTTGAACACGACTTCTCAATACGACCGAGCGACCGGAGACGAGACCCGGCGCTCACAAGACAATCGACCGGAGACGAGACCCGGCGATTACGACCGAGCGACCGGAGACGAGACCCGGCGCTCACGAAACGATCGACCAGCGACGATAACCGGTGATTACGAGATGGGTGACCGGCGACGAAACCTGGCCCCGACAAGACGATCGACCGGCGACGATAACCGGCGATTACGAGATGGGTGACCGGCGACGAAACCCGGCCCCGACAAGACGATCGACCGGCGACGACAACTGGCGATTATGAGATGGGTGACCAGCGACGAAACCCGGCCCTGACAAGACGATTGACCGGCGATGATAACCGGCGATTACGAGATGGGTGACCGGCGACGAAACCCGGCCTCGACAAGACGATCGACCGGCGACGATAACCGGCGATTACGAGATGGGTGACCGGCGACGAAACCCGGCCCCGACAAGACGATCGACCGGCGACGATAACCGGCGATTACGAGATGGGTGACCGGCGACGAAAACCCGGCCCTGACAAGACGATCGACTGGCGACGATAACCGGCGATTACGAGATGGGTGACCGGCGACGAAACCCGGCCCCGACAAGACGATCGACCGGTGATGATAACCGGCGATTACAAGATGGGTGACCGGCGACGAAATCCGGCCCCGATAAGACGATCGACCGGTGATGAAACCCGGCGATTACGAGATGGGAGACCAGATACGAGACCCGGCCCCGACGAGATGATCGACCGGCGACGAGACCCGGCGATTACGAGATGGGTGACCGGATACGAGACCCGGCCCCGACGAGACGATCATCCGCATTGACACCCTTTTACGAATATTTTGCATGCCTTACATCTTACGTTGCATCATAAGTCATATGTGTTGCATCACGTATGTATTGTCATTCTTGTGCACTATCATTCATGCATCGAGTGTCTATTCTTTATCCTATTCATTTCATTTAACATTGCATAAACATGATAAAGAGGGGCAGTTGTAGACACCCAAATTTTGCGTTCCCTATGCTAACCGTGACAGGAGGGCAAAATCGTCAATTGAACCGGCCTGCGGGAGCGAGGAATGGGCACAAGTGCGAACTCTCGACGCCACCGCGACGATTTGCAGTCAAAATCGACGTGACAATAAGGCCATCCGAAATGAGCATTCCCGAATAATGTGTCACGTCTCACAGTAATTCCCGGACTGCAAAATACAAGCCTTTCGGTGAAAACCGACAGCACGACGCGAGAATCGAGGTGCGGCGTAGAAACTGAGGAGAATTAAATAACTAAAGTGCATGGCGGGCTGAGTGCATGGCGGGCTAAGGCCAGCCTACTTCAACACTTTTCCTTCATTCAGTGAAAAGAAGGTTGAGCAGGCGGAGAGAGGAGAAGAAACCAGGAGCAGCAGCTCGGAAATAGGGAGAAAAATAGCATAATTTTGCAACAAAATAGGAGAGAAAGGAGGAAAAAAGAGAGGATTTATACTCTTTGATTTAATTGTAAGTTAAGTCTAACCTAGCACTTCCATATATTCGAAAGAAAAACATTGTCCTTGTGTGTGCACAACAAAACAACATCGTTCAGTCTATTTATAAGCATCAAATATGATAAAACAACATCTTAAATATTTAATACTCGCCTTGTGCGTGCACAACAAACTCATATTAAATATTTAATACTCTATTGTTTTCCCATGCTAGAAGGCGACGTTCGATATTCCAAATATCTTTGAACGCTTAGGACTTAATATAATTGTTTTGAGGGGTTTGTTATTATTTGTCTCATCTTGTTTAGCGCGCATGCACATATATATATAAAATACGCGTCATATTATTTGACATGCGAAGCATGTTGTATATATATAATATATATATACATAGTAAGCATGCACATATAGAATACTATATTCTACCCGGATCGATTATGGACTTTTATTCTACTTTGGTTCACTAGAGCCACCAAGTGAACCAAAAGGTCAAACCTAGGGTGCAAGAATTAAATTTAAATATAACTATTACATTTAAACCCGAGCTCCATTACAAACGGGTCTTCAAGCGCTCCTTGCTCCTTTATCTCCAATTCTTCAAGTAATTCTAACTAAACCTATTACATAAACTATTTACAATAAATAGAAACCTTGATCAGCAGTCAAGGGGAGGTACATAGGAGGAAGATAGAATTAACATCAAGAAAAACTAGAGAAGACGAGGTACGCAGACCCCATTTATAAAAACCCATTCATTCAAGCATCCACTAAAATAAATCCAATCACACATTGGTCAGTAGTGCATAATCAATCCCTATTTATTATCATACATATCTCCATATGTATTAATAAATAACATTCATCTCATGAATAATAAAACCATTCCATATATGCATTGATATCATTTAATGGGCAATTAAAAGTTTACTAGAAATTCAATTTTGAAACAAAAATAAACTCCTTTATTTTAATCAAAATTTAAATCATGATAAACTTATTTATTTTATTTTATCCAATTTTGAATAAAAATAAACTCCTTTATTTTTAATCAAATTCCAAATCAAAAGAAACTCCTTTATTTTAATTAACATGGAAACCAATTTCAAGTTCAAAATAAACTCTTTTATTTTAACTTAAAATTGTTGGAAAATAAAATATTTTGAATCCTATTCCTTATCAAAATAAACATCTTTATTTTTAAGGAAACATGGAATCCAATTCCATATATGAATAAACTCCTTTATTCTAGGAAACATGGAATCCTATTCCATATGTGAATAAACTCCTTTAGTCTTAATTTATATCAATTAAATAACCATTTATTTTAATTGAAGAATAAATTTTTTTTTTCCGGTTCTGCTGTCCGGCGCAGCTGCGCCCAGAATGAACTGGGAACCGGCGCAGCTGCGCTGAACCCCAGGAAACGTTTTTCTCTGCGTTTGGGCGCAGCTGCGCTCCAGAATGAACTGGAGACGGCGCAGCTGCGCCGCGTAGCAGATTTCGGAAAAAATAGGTTCTGCCCAAAAATTCGATCCAATCGCATATCATACACACATGGAATAATCATAATGGATAATTAGCACAAGGTTAGGCTCTGATACCACTGTTAGGTTTGTACATAGCGCGAATATGCAATCAAATTACATAAATAGTGCGGAAGCGCGATAAAATCGGATTTTAAAATTTTTTATACAAACCATCACCATGATCATCTATGTGCTCAATTATCAATTAAACGAAAGAGATAAAGTATGAGAATCATACCCTTGTAGAACCATGCTTCCACAGGTACGAGTTCACCTCTAAATCCTTCGCGTTCTCCTTGAATTCCACCGATTAAATTCCTTCCTTAGATTAACGTTAGCCACCCAAGTGTTTGGCTTGTAGAGGTGATCCACCAAGGAATAATAGTTGTTCAAGAAGATGGGTGTTGGCAAAACCCTAGTTTCTATCTCTATAAAAATTGCAAGTACTCTCTCTCTCCAACTCTCATAGAAGAGTGTGTAAATTGTCTAACCCTAAATCATGATAAGACTCCTCTTATTTATAGATATAGGGAACCCTCCTAAACTATTTAGGATTAGGTTTTTTATTTTTAATTAAACTCCTTTAATTAATTAAACTCCTAATCCAATTAGAAATTTATGAGAGAGTACTTCTATTAATTAATTCCCAATCCCTATTAGGAATTAAATAATAGTAATAGTAATAATAATAATAATAAGACTCCTCTTATTAATTTAATTTAATATTTTCAAAATATTAAATAATAAATATTAAGCTATTTAATTTATTCTATCTCCATAGATTAAATTAAATACACTTAACTTATTATTACGATTATACCATTTACTTCTTAAATAAATATTTTTCTTTTGCGGTGTGACCTTTTAGGTTCTCCATATTAAACCGGTTGTGAATAAATCAATTAGAACAATTCTAATCTTATTTAAATAAATAAATTAAACTATTTAATTCATTTAAATAAATAATATTTATTCTACAATAAGGGTAAGCCCCCTTAGCGATCAACGACTTTCCAGATAATATAGATTTCAACATTAATCACAAAAGAACCTTTCAGTGAATAGTTATCGTACAATTCAATCCTTCTACCATACAACGTCCCAATTAAATATAAGACATGGATTTACTGTCAAGTCTTATTTTATTTAATTATATGTATTTCGATTCCCAAATGCCCAACTCTAAATAATGCAAATTAGAAACTCCTTTCCAATTTCATTCTGCCTTGGCCAAGGACTACTGAGTCGTCATTTATCGAATCACATAGGACATTCTCTCCTTTTACTAGAAGTGGTAGATTCTTTGTTGATCATTCACCTATCTCCATGTATAACTTATTATACCCAATCATACCCTTTGATATACCCTCAGGGTCTTAAGGGACATGTCAAAGTATAACTCATCATACGCAAGATACTATGATGATCTCAAGTCCAAGGATCACTTGTACTACTATTACTAGAGGAATTCCTATTGACAGGCGAGTAAAACTCCATTAGGTATTCCTTAGCGAGCCACGTTCAGTGAACTTATTCTCTAATAAGCACCTACATACTTGCTTTAGTGTCTCCACACAAATGATTATGAGATCAATCATCCTCTTCATAAGAGCAAGCAACGTATGTACTAATCTATCCGGATTCACTAATCCCCTTTTTAGTAATCCATCGATTAGGAACGATTTTAGTTTGTGAGTTATCTAGAATTTAGATCTCATTAGCATGATCACCATCATGATTCTAAAAGCATTGCTCAAAACTATGGGTTTATCACATTTAATATAACAGCACCATGTAGATAATATAAAATGCCTTTAATAACCGAATAAGATTACAAAGTATATGCTACATCATATCAAATATGATTGGCTTGTGTGCATACTACTTTCAGCAGCTGCATCGGTTCCAAGGGTATGAACAGCGCAGCTACGCTGGTTTCCAGTGTTAATGCAGCGCAGCTGCTGTGCAGTCTGACCAGTAATGAGTATTTAAGTATAGGATCTTTGGTATATTGTTATAATCTCATTGAATGATTATAGTAAAGTGTAATGCATGTTATAGGACTTGAAAATAGATTGTAATCACTTAGATGGCGAGAATAAGTTACAAATTAGTAAGTAATGAAAGATGGCAACTTGTTATTCGCGCGAGCTGGAATGCTAAACTCTATGTGATATATATGTTGGAGCTCGAAGAGCGAAAAATATAATTGTGTAGCAAGCGCATGAGGCCAGTTTCTTCACTCTACTCTTAAATTGAGCAAGTTTCCTATCCCTATTCACTCTATATTCGTTGAATGCAAGTTCTAAACTCAACTTCTATATTGTACAAGTTCTCAAAGCTTGCTTCTTTGTTTCAAATGAAGTTTTCCTAGATTGTTCAAAGTTGATAACCTCTAAACAAGTTCATAATACTTTTGAAAACACTATTTCGATAGGAAATGTTTATTTAGTTATGTTACACTGTTGTTCAATTCTTGATCAATAGATGTTGTTGTGCAATCTTATATTGTCGTTTTAAACTCGTTAATGACTAGCGGACCCTTTTTGATTCGACTAGTCCATGGTTGATGAACGTTCTAAAGACTTGGGAATTTCTTCGAAGTTAATCCAAACCAAACTTCCTTTAGTGCGGACTCTAATGTCAATGCTGAGATGAATAACCTATTATAGAGGATTATATTATGCAGCAGCGTTAAAATATTTGTGCACAATACATTGTACAAAGGGCTGATCCCCCGGAGTACGAGACAGTAGTCCTATAGTCTATCAGACTGTTAAAGGTTACAGTAGAGATACTAGTTAACCTAAGGACATAGTTCATGATCTTATGACCCTCAGATGTACTTGTTTTCCAAACTTAAATCAAAAGCTGAGTTTTCTTTTGAGCTTTCAGTTCTTTAAATTATTGATGATTGAGTTCCGAGAAGATTATTCCTTTCAGTTGAAATCTAGTTCGTTGGATTATTCAAACACTATTATTGTTGTTGCTATACTTGTGTATCAGTGGATCCTGCGAAGGTAGAAGCAGTAATAAACTGGGAACAACCGAAGACACCAACAGAAGTCCGAAGTTTCTTGGGATTGGCAGGTTACTATCGGAGATTTATTCAGAACTTTTCAAAGATTGCGACGCCGTTGACAAATTTAACAAGGAAGACTGTGAAGTTTATATGGACGGATAAGTGTGAAGAGAGTTTCTTGGAGTTGAAGAGGAAACTTAGTGAAGCACCTGTGTTATCACTGCCAGATAATATAGGGGGATTTGTGGTGCAGAGTGATGCGTCACACAAAAGCCTTGGGTGCGTATTGATGCAGCATGGGAAGGTCATTGCGTACGCGTCAGGACAAGTAAAGTAATATGAGAAAGGATATCTGACTCATGACCTGGAACTAGCAGCAGTAGTGTTTGCTCTGAAGATTTAGAGGCACTGTCTGTATGGGGAGAAGTGTGAGATATACACAGACCACAAAAGTCTGAAGTATATCTTCACGCAAAAGGAACTAAACATGAGGCAGAGGCGATGGTTGGAGTTGATCAAGGACTACGATTGTGAGATTCTATACCATCCCGGTAAAGCCAATATAGTAGCTAATGCTCTAAGCAGGAAGGGCAGAGATAAATTGATGATGCTGACAGCTCAAGAAGAACTGATCAAGGATATGGAAAAATTAGAGTTGGAAGTCAAGTCTCCGACAAATACAGACAAGAAACTATTCGCAGTGGAGGCTAGTCCAACTTTATTAGATAAGATAAAGGAGGCTCATGAAAAGGATGATGAATGTGTTGCCGTAAGGAAGCGACTCTCGGATGGAGAGGAATTGAAGTACAAAACTGATAGCACAAGATTGCTAAGGTTTGAAGGGAGGATCTGGATACTGATGGTTCCAGAGTTGAGAGAAGAGATTTTGCAGGAAGCTGATTCTACAAGGTATTTGATACACCCTGGTAGTACAAAGATGTATCAGGATTTGCGCCAACATTTCTGGTGGCCGAACATGAAGAGGGAGGTCGCGGAATGTGTTGTGCGATGTTTGACATGTCAGAGGGTAAAAACAGAACATCAAAAACTGGGTGGACTGCTATAACTGTTGGAGATTCCGAAATGGAAGTGGGAGCATATCACGATGGATTTTGTGACGGGGCTTCCACCAACTCAGAAGGGTTACGACGCGATCTGGGTGATCGTGGATCGTTTAACTAAATCTGCACATTTTCTATCGATCAAGATAAGGTACAATCTGGAGCAGCTAGCAAAGTTATATGTGAAAGAGATTATGTCGCGACACGGAGTGCCGGTATCTATTGTGTCTAACAGAGATCCGCGTTTCACGTCAAATTTCTGGAAGAGCTTGCAAGAAAGATTGGGAACCCAGTTGAGGTTGAGTACAGGGTATCATCCTCAAACGGACGGGCAAAGCGAACGAACGATTCAGACGCTGGAGGACATGCTTAGAGCATGTGTGATGGATTTTAAAGGCAGCTGGGACGATCACTTACCATTGGTGGAGTTTTCCTATAATAATAGTTGTCATGCAAATATTGACATGCTGCCATACGAAGCATTATACGGAAGGAAGTGCCGAACACCTCTGTGTTGGGACGAAGTCGGTGAACGAAGACTGTTGGGACCTGAATTGGTGCAGCAGACTGTGGATGTCGTCAAGGTGATAAGAGCTCGATTAGTAGCGGCTCAGGATCGACAAAAAAAATACGCCGATTTGCATCGTCAAAAGCGAGACTTTGAAGTTGGCAGCTTTGTGTTTTTGAAGGTATCTCCCTGGAAGGGGAAGATTAGATTTGGAAAGAAGGGGAAATTGAGTCCCAGGTTCGTAGGACCTTTTGAAGTTTTAAAGAGGGTAGGTGAAGTGGCGTACGAGGTAGCTTTACCTCCTAACTTGAGCACATTCACAACGTGTTCCACGTTTATGTGTTACGACCATATAAACCCGACTACAATAATGTGATTGTTAGGTTTGTATATAACGCAAGCATGTAATCAAATTACATAAATAGGGCGGAAGCGCGATAAAAACGGATTTTAAAATTTTAATACAAACCATCACCATGATCAATCTATGTGGTCAATTAACGATATAAACGAAAGAGAAAGAGAATAAGAATTATACCCTCGTAGAACAAAGCTTCCTCGGGTACAAGTTCAACTCCTAGTCCTTCGTGTTCTCCTCGAATTCCACCGATTAAATTTCTTTGCTTGATCAACGTTAGCCACCCAAGTGTTTGGCCTCTAGAGGTGATCCACCAAGGAAAAATAGGTATTCAAGAAGTTGGGTATTGGCAAAACCCTAGTTTCTATCTCTATAGAAATTGCTAGTACTCTCCACAATCTAATGCAAGAGTGTGTAACCCTAATCTATGATAAGACTCCTCTTATTTATAGATGTAGGAATAACCCTTCCCTAAACTATTTAGGATTAGGGTTTCTATTATAATTAAACTCCTTTAATTAATTATGCTCCTAATCCAATTAGGAATTCATGGGAGAGTACTTCTATTAATTAATTCTCAATCCCTATTAGGAAATTAAATAATAGTAATAGTAATAATAATAATAAGACTCCTCTTATTAATTTATATTTAATATTTCCAAAATATTAAATAATAAATATTAAGCTATTTAATTTATTCTATCTCCATAGATTAAATTAAATACATTTAACTTATTATTATAATTATGCCATTTACTTCTTAAATAAATATTTTGCTTTTGCGGTGTGACCCTTTAGGTTCTCCATATTAAACCGGTTGTGAATAAATTAATTAGAACAATTCTAATCTTATTTAAATAAATAAATTAAACTATTTAATTCATTTAAATAAATAATATTTATTCTACAATAAGGGTAAGCCCCCTTAGCGATCAACGACTTTCCAGATAATATAGATTTCACCATTAATCACAAAAGAACCTTTCAGTGAATAGTTACCGTACAATTCAATCCTTCTACCATACAACGTCCCAATTAAATATAAGACATGGATTTACTGTCAAGTCTTATTTTATTTAATTATATGTATTTCGATTCCCAAATGCCCAACTCTAAATAATGCAAATTAGAAACTCCTTTCCAATTTCATTCTGCCTTGGCCAAGGACTACTGAGTTGTCATTTATCGAATCACATAGGACATTTCATCTTTTACTAGACGAGGTAGATTCTTTGTTGATCATTCACTTATCTCCATGTACAACTAATTATACCCAACCATACCCTTTGATATACCCAAACGGTCTTAAGGGACATGTCAAAGTATAACTCATCATACACAAGATACTATGTTGATCTCAAGTCCAAGGATCACTTGAACTACTATCACTAGAGGAATTCCTATTGACAGGCGAGTAAAACTCCATTAGGTATTCCTTAGCGAGCCACATTCAGTGAACTTATTCTCCAATAAGCACCTACATACTTGCTTTAGTGTCTCCACACAAATGATTATGAGATCAATCATCCTCTTCCTAAGAGCAAGCAACGTATGTACTAATCAATCCGGATTCACTAATCCCCAATTTAGTAATCCAACGATTAGGAACAATTTTAGTTTGTGAGCTATCTTGAATTTAGATCTCATTAGCATGATCACCATCATGATTCTAAAAGCATTGCTCAAAACTATGGGTTTATCACATTTAATATAACAGCACTATGTAGATAATATAAAATGCCTTTTAAGAAAATCAATTCTTTTATTAATAAATGAATAAGATTACAAAGTATATGCTACATCATATCAAATATGATTGGCTTGTGTGCATACTACTTTCAATCTCCCACTTGCACTAAAGCCAATCGCCATGGTATCTAATACCCATCTTCTCTAAGTGACGATCAAACTGCTGTTGAGTTAAAGCTTTAGTAAATGGATCTGCAATGTTGTCTTGAGAGTCAACACGCTCCAGGGTGACATCTCCTCTTTCAATGATCTCTCTAATCAAATGAAACTGCCGCAACATGTGTTTGGATTTCTGATGAGACCTGGGTTCCTTAGCTTGCGCAACAGCTCCGTTGTTATCACAGAATAAAGGTACGACTCCTCTAATGCTAGGAACCACTCCAAGTTCAGTTATGAACTTCTTCATCCAAACAGCTTCCTTTGCAGCTTTACTTGCAGCTATGTACTCTGCCTCTGTCACTGAATCAGCAACTGTTTGCTACTTGGAACTCTTCCAACTCACCGCGCCACCGTTTAAGGTAAACACATACCCCGAAACGGATTTACTGTCATCTTGGTCCGTTTGAAAACTTGAGTCTGTATAGCCCTCTAGTTTCAATTCAGACCCACCGTAGACAAGAAATACATCCTTAGTTCTTCTCAAGTACTTTAGGATGTTTTTCACTGCCTTCTAGTGCTCTTCTCCTGGATTCGACTGATATCTGCTAGTTACACTAAGTGCATGAGCGACATCTGGTCTAGTACATATCATACCGTACTCATCCGGTCTCTCTCCTCAGGTGTCTTTGGGGCCTGTTTCTTGGAAAGATGTATTCCATGGCTCATCGGCATGAGACCTCTCTTGGAATCTTCCATGCTAAACTTCTTTAGCATCGAGTCAATGTACTTTCCTTGGGTCAAGCCTAGCCTCCTTTTAGATCTATCTCTATAGATCTTTATCCCCAAAATATAGGATGCCTCACCCAAGTCCTTCATGGAGAAGTGTTTAGATAACCAAATTTTGATCGACTGTAGCATAGGAACATCATTCCCTATCAGTAATATATCATCAACATATAATACAAGGAATGATACAGCGCTCCCACTAACCTTCTTGTACACACATGGTTCATCCTCGTACTTGATAAAATCAAACCTTTTGATTATCTCATCAAAACGGATGTTCCACCTTCGAGAAGCTTGCTTCAACCCATAAATGGATCATTGTAGCTTACAGACTTGGTTTGTTCCCACCGTTGAAACAAAACCCTCTGGTTGTATCATATATACATTTTCCTCAAGCTCTCCATTGAGGAAGGCCATTTTCACGTCCATTTGCCAGATCTCGTAGTCATAATAAGCTGCAATTGCAAGCAAAATCCGAATGGACTTGAGCATAGCTACTGGTGAGAAGGTTTCATCATAGTCAACTCCTTGTCTTTGTTTGAAACCTTTTGCAACCAGTCGGGCCTTATAGGTCTCTACCTTGCCATCTGCTCCAGTCTTTCTCTTAAAGACCCATTTACACCCAATAGGCTTAATGCCCTCAGGTGGTGAAACCAAAGTCCATACTTGGTTTTCATACATGGAGTCCATCTCGGATTTCATGGCTTCTAGCCATTTCTCTGAGTCTTCACTACTCATAGCCTCTTCGTAAGTCAATGGATCATCATCATCTATGATGCGTACCTCATCATCATCCTCTATGATGAATCCATACCTTTCAGGTATCTTCGGTACTCTTCCAGATTTACGAATAGGTTGTGGTACAGTAGGTTTTTCTACTTGGTCAGGTACCTGACTTTGATCCTTAATATTTTGTGGTTCTTGAACTTCTTCAAGATATCTCTTACTCCCACTGACCCCTTCAAGGATAAACTCCTTTTCCAAGAAGGCAACGTGTTTCGCAACAAACACCTTTTGATCATTGGGATGATAGAAATAATACCGTACAGTTTCTTTAGGGTATCCCACAAATCTATACTTGTCGGATCTAGTCTTTAGCTTATCATGCTTAAACCTTTTGACATAAGCTGGACAACCCCAAGTCTTAACATACTTAAGATTTGGTTTCCTCCCTGTCCATATCTCATATGGGGTCTTTGGGACGGATTTGGTAGGTACCTTGTTAAGTAGGTATGCAGCCGTTTCTAGGGCATAACCCCAGAAGGATATTGGAAGGTCGATAAAACTCATCATGGAACGAACCATGTCCAACAATGTTCGATTTCTCCTTTCAGATACACCATTCAACTGTGGCGTCCCTGGTGGAGTCCATTGTGAGATTATACCATTTTCTTTGAGACAATTGAGAAACTCATTGGTCAAGTATTCCCCTCCTCGATCCGATCGAAGAATCTTAATACTCTTAGCAGTTTGCTTCACTACTTCACTTCTGAATTCTTTGAACTTTTCAAACGATTCAGATTTGTATTTCATTAAATACACATATCCAAATCTAGAATTATCATCAGTGAAAGTAATAAAATAAGAATACCCTCCTCGTGCATTCGTTGTCATAGGTCCACATACGTCTATGTGTACCAACGCTAACAACTCTGTAACTCTTTCTCCTTTTTTACTAAAAGGAGATTTAGTCATCTTATCCATGAGACAAGATTCACAAGTTGGATATGATTCGTAATCAGATAGCTCTAAAAGCCCATCTTTATGCAACTCGGATAATCTTGTTTCATTAATATGACCAAGTCTACAGTGCCACATAAAGGTATAATTAACATTATCTCTTTTCCTTTTCTTAGTTTGTTAAATTTGAAGTATATTTTCATGTAAGTCAAGTATGTAAAGTCCATTCAGTAAATTACCAACACTATATAAAACATTTTTATTATAAATAGAACAACTATTGTTCTTTATTATAATATCAAAACTATCCATATCCAATATAGAAATTGAAATAATATTTCTAATGAGTGTTGGAACAAAATAACAATTATTTAAATTAATGGACTTGCCCGAAGGCAGTGCTAAACAATAAGTCCCTACAGCTAATGCAACAACCTTTGCTCCATTTCCCACTCGTAGGAGGACTTCATCCTTGTTCAGCTTTCTACTTCTGCTTAGTCCTTGCATATTATTACATATGTGAGAACTACAGCCGGTATCCAATACCCAAGTAGAATTTTGACTTTCAGAAAAATTAATCTCAATCATGAACAAACCTAGATCGGAAGTTGAAGCTTCTCCAAGCTTCTTCTAGTCCGCAAGATACTGCTTGCAGTTCCTCTTCCAGTGTCCCGGCTTATTGCAATGGTAGCAAATTCCTTTGCTATCTGGATCAGGTTTCTTCTTGTCTTTCTCTTTGCCTTCCCCTTAGCCTTCTTGTTTTTCTTCTTTTCAGAAGATACCTTGGGCCTCTTCCTTTTCTTGGAAGAATCATCCACTAGTAAAACTTGGTTCTTGTTGGATGAGAAGTGACCTACAACAGTTTTCAGCATGTTAAGTAGCTCAGGCAAGCTGACGTCCAACTTATTCATGTGAAAATTCACAACAAATTGTGAGAAGGTGTCCGGGAGTGACTATAAGACCAAATCTTGGCTTAACTCCCCATCCATCACGAACCCAAGCTGTCCAAGATTATTTTGATCAAGTGTGACAAATCCGAATCAAAATTATCCAAGTTAAGTCCAACCTAGCACTTCCATATATTCGAAAGAAAAACACTGTCCTTGTGTGACACAACAAAACAGCATCGTTCAGTCTATGTATAAGCATCAAATGTGATAAAGCAACATCTTAAATATTTAATACTTGCCTTGTGTGACACAACAAACTCATATTAAATATTTGATACTCTATCGCTTTACCATGCTAGAAGGCGACGTTCGATATTCCAAATATCTTTGAACGCTTAGGACTTAATATAATTTCATTGAGAGGTTTGTTATTATTAGTCTCATTTTGTTTAGCGTGCATGCACATATATATATAAAATACGCGTCATATTATTTAACATGCAAAGCATGTTGTATAATATATAATATATATATATAGTAAGTATGCACATATAGAATACTATATTCTACCCGGATTGATTATGGACTTTTATTCTAGTTTGGTTCACTAGAGCCACCAAGTGAACCAAAAGGTCAAACCTAGGGTGCAAGAATAAATTTAAATATAACTATTACATTTAAACCCGGGCTCCAATACAAACGGGTCTTCAAGCGCTCCTTGCTCCTTTGTCTCCAATTCTTCAAAATTAATTCTAATTATTCCTATTACATAAACTATTTACAATAAATTGAAACCTTGATCAGCAGTCAAGGGGAAGTACGTAGGAGGGAGATATAATTTACATTAAGAAAAATTAGAGAAGACGAGGTACGCAGACCCCATTTATAAAAACCCATACATTTAAGCATCCACTAAAATAAATCTAATCACATATTGGTCAATAGTCCATAATCAATCTCTATTTATTATCATACATATCTCTATATGTATCAATATATAACATTCATCTCATGAATAATAAAACCATTCCATATATGAATTGATATCAATTAATGGGCAAAAGTTTTGCTAATATTTAGTTTTGAAACAAAATAAACTCTTTTATTTTAATCAAAAACCAAATCCAAATTAAACTCTTTTAATTTTAGCAATCTGAAATCCTATTTCAGATAAAAATAAACATCTTTATTTTAAACTTATATCAATTAAATAAACCATTTATTTCAATTGAAGGAAAAAAAAATTTCGGATTTTGCTAGCCGGCGCAGCTGCGCCCAAAATGAACTGGGAAACGGCGCAGCTGCGCTGGGGCGCAGCTGCGCTGGGGCGCAGCTGCGCTCCAGAATGAACTGGAGCCGATGCAGCTGCGCCGCGTCGCTGATCCAGAAAAATTGATTCTGCCCAAAAATTTTGATCCAATCGCATACCATACACATATGGAATCATCAAAATCGATAATTAGCACAAGATTAGGCTCTCATACCACTGTTAGGTTTGTATATAACGCAAGCATGCAATCAAATTACATAAATAGGGCGGAAGCACGATAAAAACGGATTTTAAAATTTTAATACAAACCATCACCATGATCAATCTATGTGGTCAATTAACGATATAAACGAAAGAGAAAGAGAATAAGAATTATACCCTCGTAGAACAAAGCTTCCTCGGGTACAAGTTCAACTCCTAGTCCTTCGTGTTCTCCTCGAATTCCACCGATTAAATTTCTTTGCTTGATCAACGTTAGCCACCCAAGTGTTTGGCCTCTAGAGGTGATCCACCAAGGAAAAATAGGTATTCAAGAAGTTGGGTATTGGCAAAACCCTAGTTTCTATCTCTATAGAAATTGCTAGTACTCTCCACAATCTAATGCAAAAGTGTGTAACCCTAATCTATGATAAGACTCCTCTTATTTATAGATGTAGGAATAACCCTTCCCTAAACTATTTAGGATTAGGGTTTCTATTATAATTAAACTCCTTTAATTAATTATGCTCCTAATCCAATTAGGAATTCATGGGAGAGTACTTCTATTAATTAATTCTCAATCCCTATTAGGAAATTAAATAATAGTAATAGTAATAATAATAATAAGACTCCTCTTATTAATTTATATTTAATATTTCCAAAATATTAAATAATAAATATTAAGCTATTTAATTTATTCTATCTCCATAGATTAAATTAAATACACTTAACTTATTATTATAATTATGCCATTTACTTCTTAAATAAATATTTTTCTTTTGCGGTGTGACCCTTTAGGTTCTCCATATTAAACCGGTTGTGAATAAATCAATTAGAACAATTCTAATCTTATTTAAATAAATAAATTAAACTATTTAATTCATTTAAATAAATAATATTTATTCTACAATAAGGGTAAGCCCCCTTAGCGATCAACGACTTTCCATATAATATAGATTTCAACATTAATCACAAAAGAACCTTTCAGTGAATAGTTACCGTACAATTCAATCCTTCTACCATACAACGTCCCAATTAAATATAAGACATGGATTTACTGTCAAGTCTTATTTTATTTAATTATATGTATTTCGATTCCCAAATGCCCAACTCTAAATAATGCAAATTAGAAACTCCTTTCCAATTTCATTCTGCCTTGGCCAAGGACTACTGAGTTGTCATTTATCGAATCACATAGGACATTTCATCTTTTACTAGACGAGGTAGATTCTTTGTTGATCATTCACTTATCTCCATGTACAAACTAATTATACCCAAACCATACCCTTTGATATACCCAAACGGTCTTAAGGGACATGTCAAAGTATAACTCATCATACACAAGATACTATGTTGATCTCAAGTCCAAGGATCACTTGAACTACTATCACTAGAGGAATTCCTATTGACAGGCGAGTAAAACTCCATTAGGTATTCCTTAGCGAGCCACATTCAGTGAACTTATTCTCCAATAAGCACCTACATACTTGCTTTAGTGTCTCCACACAAATGATTATGAGATCAATCATCCTCTTCCTAAGAGCAAGCAACGTATGTACTAATCTATCCGGATTCACTAATCCCCAATTTAGTAATCCAACGATTAGGAATAATTTTAGTTTGTGAGCTATCTTGAATTTAGATCTCATTAGCATGATCACCATCATGATTCTAAAAGCATTGCTCAAAACTATGGGTTTATCACATTTAATATAACAACACTATGTAGATAATATAAAATGCCTTTTAAGAAAATCAATTCTTTTATTAATAAATGAATAAGATTACAAAGGATATACTGCATCATATCAAATATGATTGGCTTGTGTGCATACTACTTTCAGTAATATCCTATGAACCAATTCAAGTTGAAAAAGTCTTGTCATATGAAGAGATTCCTGTCCAAATATTAGATAGGAAGGAAAAGACGTTAAGAAATAAGCTCATCCATTTGGTCAAAGTACTTTGGAGGAACCAATAGCTGAAGAAGCAACGTGGGAGCTAGAAGAAAAGATGAGGAAGAATTACCCGCATCTTTTTGAGTGAACCCATGTTAAGTTTTTCGTACCTAGATTATAATTCTGGGACAGAATTCTTATAAGGGGGGAGGATGTAACGACCGAAAATTTTGGAATTTGCCTTGTAATTCCAATTTTTGAATATTAATGATTATATTATATTTTATTAATATTATTTTTATGTTGCATGTTTAAAGGTTGTGTGACAACCTGGATTATGTGAATGCATGAAATTTTACGTGTTATAGTTTTGTTTAAGTGAATAATTGATTTCGCGTAGCGTCGCTAAATCACTATTTACGGGGCACGTTTTCCGAGGCACTATTCACGCCACAATATTTTTTATGCCTTTTTCGATTTTAATAAATTTCATAAATACGTGCGAGCGAAGTGATAATTTTTTCAAGCGTCAAAAATTTTATTTGAGCTGATACGTGATTTTATCCGTATCCGAAATGTATTATATGGGTGTTCCAAATATTTAGACAAATCCTATAATAATTATTTTTACCCATCCCAATATTTATGGTAATACCCATTTTAATTTTGGGTAGAGTTATTTACCAAATTGGGTACAAAAGTGAGAGTTTTCGGATATATTTTTGGTGTATTAGGTATTTATTTTGGCTTGTTACTCCAAGAGGGAACATTCAAACATGGAAGAGATTAAAGAGTGAGAGACAAATTGTATTGAGTTCCAAACATAGCAAACATTCTCCTTCCCCATTCCATTTCATCCCTCCCGAAACCAACATTCATCTCCTCCCAAAACTTCTTTCTCTCCCCATTCAGATCACCAACTCACTTGGAAGAGATTAAAGAGTTGAGAGGAATTGTTACAGCCACAAAGAAGAGAGAAGAAGAACGCCGACGAAGAAGAAGAACAAGGAGGAAGAAGGAAGAAGGAAGAAGGAGTCACGGGTGGTGAGGAGGAGAAGAGAAGAGAATCTAAGCAAGAAGAGCTCAAGCCAACCAAGCCTAGCAATCTTCTTAACCTCTAGGAAGGATTTACATAGGTAAAACCCCAACCAAATCCTTTCCATTCGATTTCTTGTTAAGTTTTTCAAGTTTTTCTTAGTTTTGAGCTCTTAAGCTTGTGGGTCGAATTTATGGCGATTCTTGATGTTTTTGTTTGTTCTAGATGTTTGTAAATATTGGTTAAGAGACTATGTAAGCCATTAATAACATCAAAGTGGAACAAAAATGCAAGAAATCCTTACCTTGGCTTAATAGAGCAAGAACAAAGGACAAAACATGGACTTTGGACGTTTGGACCATTTTAGAGGACTGTAAAGCTATGATTTCGTGTTTCTTAATTTTATTTGTTGTTATGGTATTGTAGTTCCATGGGTTATTAAGCTAACCTAGATGGAATGGAGTAAAAAGGAGTTAAAACGAGTTCGTAGTAATGATTTTTGTAAAACTTGTCAAGAACTCGAAAAATAGAGCATAACTTTGTACTTTGGCTTAAGATTTGGACATGTTAATATTAATGGGTAGCTCTTCATTTTTGATATGTTGTAGCCCCATGAATTACAAGTCCATAGAGTCCGAAATGGACCAATTTGCTTGTGTATTGAAGGAGTTATGGAGGTTGGAGTGACCGGAGGTCGGAGTTGCGAACTAGGATCAAACCTAGAATCCGGCTACTGGAGAATGACGCCGCATCGTCATTCATAAGCCTTGCATCTGTCGCCGCAAGGAGGGGAAAAATAAGGAAATGAATGGAGCTCACGCCGCAGCGACGCTTCCAAGCACTATGCTTGGCGTCGCAGCGCTACGTGGCAGAAGACGGGAAACGGAGGTCACGCTGCAGCGTGGCTTCTAATACTAAGCGTCACGCCACAGTGATGCCATGCGGCAGAGTCAGGGCACGGGAACAACGCCGCAGCATGGGTTCTAGTGATGAGCCTCACGCCACAGCGTCAGTTCCGTGTCTGGACCGGGTCGGTTCAGTCAGGCCGGACACAGTGAATTTTTCCAGCAAGGCCAAACTTATATTTTTGTACTAAATGATTGAACAAGTTAGTTATTTATACCTTGTTAAACCTTAACCTTAATTGCTTAATTGTATATTAAGTGTCAACCAAATTAGTATTATCTTAAGGCGTAAATTGAGTATCCTGGTAGCAACTTATGTTTGGCTTCCAGGGGGCGTTGCCCCCTTAGACCCCCGCCAGCTCACCGACGAGCTGGGCAGCCACTCGCTCACCGGTAAGCGAGACCCCCCGACTGGGTAGTCGCAGTGGCAATCAATATATTTTAATGATGCAACGTCTGTTTTGAACACAATCCTTATGTGACTAAGTTTTATATGAATATGTATTTACATGTGTAGGATATTAAGGACCGTGTGTTGTAATATTGTAGCAGAAGCACCAGGCAAGTTTCTAAACCTTATGCACTATTTTTATTTCGTGCAAACATGTATATGTTATGCAAGTTTCCTAACGCTTGTCTAACCCTTGTGTTGGGCAAGTTTCCCTAACCTTACTCGAATTATACTTGAGCAGGTTTCCTATTTTATACAAATGTTATATATTGTTGCAAGTTTCATGACTCAAAACGAGTTATTACTTTCAAATTATATTAGTGGATTAATTATTGCAAATTACTCCACATCAAAGATAATTATTGATATTCGCACCTTGTGCATTTGAATTCATGATCTGTTGTTGGACTGTGAAACGTTTAAGTTCTTTATTCATGAATTGTTTTAGGAAATAGTCTACGCCATTTGATTCTTGGACTGAGAGAACAACCCTTATTTAGAGGATTATCATGTGTCAGTTATTCGATGCAGTTAGAGTTAAATGTTATGCATATACATAGGGTACAAGAGGTTGATCCCCTCGAGTACTACTGATGGGTCAGGCGTTTAAAAGGGTTGGTTGAATGACTGATCCTTTGGCCAAAAAGTTCATGGTCTATTGGACCACTTAGCAGTAAATAATCAATATTCATTATTTCATTTGAACTTTGGTTATATTGTCAGTTATTTCTTCAATGTTCTTAAGTTGTCGAATTATGCGATTATTATTCCCATTCATTCATGATATATCTTCTTTATTCATTTTAAACTTGCTGAGCAACGTAGTTGCTCACTCTTGCTATATCATGAACCTATTACAATTAAGCCGGGGAGTTCTAAAGCGGACAAAGGCAAGGGAAAGCTTAAGGAATAGTTATATGTACTATCCCGTTATGTAATTCGTGGAATCGTTTTGTATTATTATTGTATTCTGCGATGTATTTATTTAAGGTTATAGACCTTGGGACCGTAGTAAACCTTTTGCAATGAACAACATATGTTTATTTATTCCGCATTAGTTAATTTATGTTGTTTAGAGGGGTATGGATGTACTTTATCGTGAGCACCAGATTCGAGGTATTGGCACTTGAATTTGGGGGTGTCACAGGTTGGTATCAGAGCTGTAGGTTATAAACTTTAGGAATTCGAAACCTAGGTTATAACCTTAGTATTAAACTCCTATTGAGTACGCTAGCTGATGGATCGCGGAGATTCATTTGGTGATCATATCTGGAGGTGGATTGTGGAAATCCATCGAGCTGAGTTGTACATGATAAAATATCATTTCATTTTATCAATGAATATATTTTATTGTGACACTGACATCTTGCTGTCTATTTATTTTTGTTTGTGGCTGTAGGATGTCTGAGATAGGAGAGTCCAGTCCTGCTAGAGAGATGGAGTTCACAGACATTCATGTGGATGCAGGCCATTTAGTGGAGGTGCAGCCGAGTGAGCCAGAGATGATGGACACTAGGGATGAGTCTGAGACCGAGTATGGTTCTGAGGAGGAGCCAGTTGTCGGAGGAGTGCTAAGGCTATTAAGCGATGAGGGGGAGGATGAGGACCCCGAGGAGGATCCAGTGACGGAGGATGATGAGTCACCTGAGTATGCAGATGGCATGGGCACTACTGCTAGTGATATCATCGAAGAGCTGACAAATAGGAATAAGGAGCTCGAGAATCGAGTAGCCCACTTAAAGGAGCAGAACTAGGATCACCAGGACCGAGAGGAGCATTACAGGTCATTAGCGTATCAGACTTTGGAGAAAAAGGCTGAGTTGATCCAGAAGCTGCAGGAAAATGACCAAAGGATTGTCGAGCTAGAGGGAGAGGTTCACGGTCGGCGTGGGGCTTCTGTTCAGCTAGGTGTGATTATTTATGACCTATTAGAAAGGAATGTGGTGTTAGTAGGACAAATAGAGCGGGTAGAGGATCAGCTGGAGACTTCTCGTCTGGAGAGAGATGAGGCTATAGAGTAGTTGGCGGCCCTGACTGCAGAGATTGATTCCCTCAGGTTAGGCTTGACCACTTCCATTGGCAGGCTGAGGGACATGGTAAAGAGATACCCCAGGGATGAGGGGAGTAGCAGGCGCATGATTAGGCGCCGAGTGGTCGACAGGCTGGCTCGACGGGAGCTCAGGTTTGCAATTCGCCGCAGCAGGCGGTGATATGTTAATTCTTTTAGCATTTTGTTCGCAGTAGGTCCTAATTTTGTTGTAATAGGGCTTACTTATGTTGTAAATCCCTATGCTTGTAACGTGCCTGGGATAGTAGTTGAACCCCAACTTTGTTTCTGATAGAGGGGTGGAAGGTTATTATTCCCCACTTTTGTTCGTTAAGGGAAAGTTAGTGGTTGGCATGCCATGCCATTGAGCATTTATAGAAGTAGGCCACATGTTATGTCATATTGTACTAAATGGTGGTATATGAATATAAGTGCAGTTGTTTTATTTGACTCCAATGTGATTGGAAGATGTTATGATTTTAATTATTTACTTACTTATGGGTTATATAAGGATTCAAACGCGAATCGTTAACGTGAGATTTTGGTGTATTGCAGATCATGCCTCCAAGAAGACAGCCACGAAACCAAAGGGTTGAGGAATCGGTTAATAACACTCAGCGTCATCCAGACCCAATGAGGGCGTTTGCTGAGTTGCTGGCAGAAGCCATGCGAAATAAACCCCCACCTATTCGAGAATAGCCAGAACGGCAGCCCGCGCAGCATTTGGATAGCTTCAAGGATTTTAAGCTAGTAGGACCTCCCGAGTTCAAGGGAACACTAGACCCGATTGAAGCTCAAACTTGGATCGAAGAGATAGAAAAAGTGTTCGAGGTTGCAAGGGTGGCCGAAGATCAGAAGACAGGGTTCGCCACTTTTATGATGAAAGGTGAAGAGAACTATTGGTGGAAGGCCAACAAAAGTTATGCTGGAGATGGTGTGATACCATGGGAACGTTTCAAGGAGCTGTTCTTCGAGAACTATTTCCCGGAGAGTATGCAACAGAACATGGAGGTGAAGTTTCTAGAGCTGAAGCGGGGGAACATGTCAGTCACGGAGTACGTGGCTAAATTTAATGAGTTAGCCCGATTTGCACCTCACCAGGTAGACCCTGAAGCTAGAAAGGCAAGGAGATTTGAATTAGGCCTGAAACCGTGGGTGTAAAGTAGGGTGGCAGTTTTAAGGATTGACACCTTCTCTACGTTGTTGGAAAGGGCCATCATCGCCGAAGGAGGCAACGAGGCTCTAGCAAAGTTCAATCAAGACAAAAAGAAGGGTCACGAAGGAAGCAAAGGAGGAAGTAGCGGGGGAAGTAACCCGAATAAAAGGAAATGGAGTGATAGCCAATCTTCCGGGGGCAACAAGTCCGGAGGAGAGATTAAGAAGGGTAATAAGTGCAATAATTGTGGAAAGAATCACTCTGGAGAGTGCATGAAAGGAAAAGGAGTTTGTTTCGATTGTGGGCAACAGGGGCACTTTGCTCCTCAATGCCCAAAAGGAAAGAAAACAGGATGTTTCTCATGTGGAGCATCAGATCATCAAATCAAGGATTGCCCGAAAAGGAAGGGGGATGCAACAAGTGGCAACAGGAACAACAACAATAGCAACAACAACAACAACAACAGGCTGAACATTGGAGGGCCAGCTAGCCAAACCAACAGACCGATGGCACGCACTTTTAATATGATAGTGCAGGATGCAGTGGAGTCAAAGGACGTGGTGTCAGGTATTATTTCGATCAATAATATCAGTGCATATGGATTATTTGATTCGGGTGCTACCTGTTCATTTGTGTCGGATGACTTTGCTAAACGGTTAAATTTACCTCGTGAGAAATTAGAGAATCCTATGAATGTGGAAGTAGCTAATAAAGAAGTTATCCCTGTGGAATTCATTCATAGAAATTGTTGTGCTGAGATAAATGGGCATAAACTGAGCGTAGATATAATTCCGATACGCTAGGAGAATTTGACGTAATTCTTGGAATAAATTGGTTATCTAATCATGAAGATATAATTGATTGTAAGAAAAAGTGCGTACACCTGAAGACTCCGAATAAGTCGAAGGTTGTATTCTATGGTAGTAAATCGCCTAGACAATCTTGTTGTCTGGCGATGATGCAAACAAGTAGATTGCTTAGAAAGGGATGCATAGGTTATCTGGCTCACGTGGTTGATACTCAAAGAGTAGAGGGTGAGCTGGGTCAGACACCTGTTGTAAGGGAATTCCGAGATGTTTTTCCAGATGAGTTACCGGGTTTACCACCGGACAGAGAGGTCGAGTTCGTAATCGATTTAGTACCGGGGACATCACCGATATCGAAGGCACCATACAGGATGGCACAGGTGGAGATGAAAGAAGTGATGGTTCAACTGCAGAAGTTGCTAGATAAGGGGTATCTCCATGGGGAGCGCCAGTACTATTTGTAAAGAAGAAAGACGGATCGCTTAGGCTTTGCATTGACTATCGGGAGTTGAACAAAGTCACGATTAAGAACAAGTACCCGTTGCCCAAGATTGATGATTTGTCCGATTAATTGAAGGGAGCGAAATACTTTTCGAAGATTGACTTAAAGACGGGGTATCACCAACTGAAAGTGAGGCAAGAGGATATTCCAAAGACAGCATTCAGGACTCGATATGGACACTTTGAGTTTTTGGTGATGTCGATTGGGCTGATGAACGCGCCAGTAGCATTTATGGACATGATGAACAGAGTGTTCAAGCAATTCCTAGATAAATTTGTTGTCGTTTCCATAGATGACATCTTTGTCTACTCGAAGACGGAGGATGAACACGTCAAACATTTGAGGATAGCCCTAGAAACGCTAAGAAGAGATAAGCTATATGCAAAGTTTTCGGAGTGTGAATTTTGGCTACAAAGGGTACAATTTTTGGGGCACGTAATTGACAAGGATGGTGTATCAGTGGATCCTGCGAAGGTAGAAGCAGTAATAAACTGGAAATAACCAAAGACACCGACAGAAGTCCGAAGTTTCTTGGGATTCGCAGGTTACTATCGGAGATTTATTCAAAACTTTTCAAAGATAGCGACGCCGTTGACAAATTTAACAAGCTAAACATTGGAGGGCCAGCTAGCCAAACCAAAAGACTGATGGCACGCACTTTCAACATGACAGTGCAGGATGCGGTGGAGTCGAAGGACGTGGTGTCAGGTATTATTTCGATCAATAATATCAGTGCATATGGATTATTTGATTCGGGTGCTACCTGTTCATTTGTGTCGGATGACTTTGCTAAACGGTTAAATTTACCTCGTGAGAAATTAGAGAATCCTATGAATGTGGAAGTAGCTAATAAAGTTATCCCTGTGGAATTCATTCATAGAAATTGTTGTGTTGAGATAAATGGACATAAATTGAGCGTAGATATAATTCCGATACGACTAGGAGAATTTGACGTAATTCTTGGCATGGATTAGTTATCTAATCATGAAGCTGTAATTGATTGTAAGAAGAAGTGCGTACACCTGAAGACTCGGAATAAGTGGAAGGTTGTATTCTATGGTAGTAAATCGCCTAGACAATCTTGTTGTCTAACGATGATGCAAGCAAGTAGATTGCTTAAAAAGGGCTGCATAGGTTATCTGGCTCACGTGGTTGATACCCGAAGAGTAGAGGGTGAGCTGGGTCAGATACCTGTTATAAGGGAATTCCCAGATGTTTTTCCAGATGAGTTACCGGGTTTACCACCGGAAAGAGAGGTCGAGTTCGTAATCGATTTAGTACCGAAGACAGCATCGATATCGAAGGCACCATACAGGATGGCACCGGTGGAGATGAAAGAACTGATGGTTCAACTGCAGGAGTTGCTAGATAAGGAGTGTATTCCAAAGACAGCATTCAGGACTAGATATGGACATTTTGAGTTTTTGGTGATGTCGTTTGGGCTGATGAACGCGCCAACAACATTTATGGACATGATGAACAGAGTGTTCAAGCAATTCCTAGATAAATTTATTATCGTTTTCATAGATGACATCCTTGTCTACTCGAAGACGGAGGAGGAACACATCAAACATTTGAGGATAGCCCTGGAAACGCTGAGAAGAGATAAGCTATATGCAAAGTTTTCTGAGTGTGAATTTTGGCTACAAAGGGTGCAGTTTTTAGGGCACGTAATTGACAAAGATGGTGTATCAGTGGATCCTACAAAGGTAGAAGCAGTAATAAACTAGGAACAACCAAAGACACCGATAGAAGTCCGAAGTTTCTTGGGATTGGCAGGTTACTATCGGAGATTTATTCAGAACTTTTCAAAGATAGCGACGCCGTTAACAAATTTGACAAGGAAGACTGTGAAGTTTGTATGAAAGGATAAGTGCGAACAGAGTTTCTTGGAGTTGAAGAGGAAAATTAGTGAAGCACATGTGTTATCACTGCCAGATAATACAGGGGGATTTGTGGTGTACAGTGATGTGTCACACAAAGGCCTTGGGTGCGTATTGATGCAGCATGGGAAGGTCATTGCGTACGCGTCACGATAACTAAAGGAATATGAGAAGGGATATCCGACTCATGACCTGGAACTAGCGGCAGTAGTGTTTGCTCTGAAGGTTTGGAGGTACTATTTGTATGGGGAGAAGTGTGAGATATACACAGACCACAAAAGTCTGAAGTATATCTTCACCCAAAAGGAACTAAACATGAGGCAGAGGCGATGGTTGGAGTTGATCAAGGACTACGATTGTGAGATTCTATACCATCCCGGTAAGGCCAATGTAGTAGCTGATGCTCTAAGTAGGAAGGGTAGAGATAAGTTGATGATGCTGACATCTCAAGAAGAACTGATCAAGGATATGGAAAAACTGGAGTTGGAAGTCAAGTATCCGACAAATACAGACGAGAAACTATTCGCAGTGGAGGCTAGTCCGACTTTATTAGACAAGATAAAGGAGGCTCAAGAAAAGGATGATGAATGTGTTGCCGTAAGGAAGCGACTCTCGGATGGAGAGGAATTGAAGTACAAAACTGATAGCACAGGATTGCTAAGGTTTGAAGGGAGGATCTGGATACCGATGGTTGCGGAGTTGAGAGAAGAGATTTTGCAGGAAGCTCATTCTACAAGGTATTCGATACACCCTGGTAGTACCAAGATGTATCAGGATTTGCGCCAACATTTCTGGCGGCCGAACATGAAGAGGGAGGTCGCGGAATGTGTTGGGCGATGTTTGACATCAGAAATCGGGTGGACTACTACAACCGTTGGAGATTATGAAATGGAAGTGGGAGCATATCACGATGGATTTTGTGACGGGGTTTCCACCAACTCAGAAGGGTTACGACGCGATCTGGGTGATCGTGGATCGTTTAACTAAATCTGCACATTTTCTACTGATCAAGATAAGGTACAATCTAGAGCAGCTAGCAAAGTTATATGTGAAAGAGATTGTGTCGCGACATGGAGTGTCGGTATCTATTGTGTCTGACAGAGATCCGCGTTTCACGTCGAATTTCTGGAAGAGCTCGCAAGAAAGATTGGGAACCCAGTTGAGGTTGAGTACATCGTATCATCGTCAAACGGACGGGCAAAGCGAACGAACGATTCAGACGCTGGAGGACATGCTTAGAGCATGTGTGATGGATTTTAAAGGCAGCTGGGACGATCACCTACCATTGGTGGAGTTTGCCTAGAATAACAGTTATTATGCAAGTATTGGTGTAATATTCCGAACCCTAATAAGATTTGTATATGTAAATTATGTGTTTAATAAATGAATTTTCATAATCTGACTTGGTATTATGTGATTGTGTATTTTATTTAAGAATTAGGTCAAATAAAAATTTTTCGCCAAGCAGCTGTGTCGTGCTTACACGGATAAAATGATTTGTCGTGCTTTCGGCGAATTCACCGAGAAGCGTTTCGGCAAATTATTTTTGAAAGCTGATGTGTCGTGCTTCGAAATGACAAAGTGATTTGTTGTGCTTCGGAGTTAATATAATATCATACTAACTGATAAAATTCTAAAATAAGTTAATTAGGGTTTAAAATGATAAACTGAAATAGAAACCCTAATTTGAAAACCCTAATTGATATAAGTTGTCCGAATTGGTCAATTAAAACCCTAATTATTGTACAAGAATCTTAATTAATATAATTAGATTCTAAATAATGAATCATAATATTAATTATGAATCATTGAACTTGTATTAAAACCCTAATTCAAGAATTAAACCATAATTGTATAATTAAAAATCCTAAACCCTAATTTGGAACCCTAAAATCCTAATTTGATTTGATAACACTAAATTATGAAATGATAAACTTTAATTATGATATATTATCTTAATTAAGTTATTACTAAACATGATTAAACACCCTAATCATGATTAGCAAAAATCTAGGTTTAATTAGTAAGTAAACAAATCAAAAATAAATGTTTAAACCAATTAAAATAGGATAAGAACACAAATCAGATATTTTCATATCTCCAGCACAAGTAGGTGAACAAGATCAGATATAGAGTAGTACAAGTCCCAAGGTTAGGATATTTTTGGAGGTAAGATTTGGAAAATGACCTAGAAAACCCTAATTTCAAGTTGCTATAAATAGAACATTATGCTGGTCAGTTTAACCTACGAATTTACAAAGCTTAGACACTTACAAACATACCATAACAAGCCCCTGCAACCACAAGCTCAGAATCAAAAGCCAGAAATCAAAATTTGAAGAAAAAGGTGCATAAACCCTAATTTTAAGTTTGATCTTCAAGCCTGCAAAAATTTTGTGTTTTAGATGTTTAGGATTATGTATAAACATGTTATATGATGATCTGGGTTGGTTAAACAAGTAACCATAACGTTTAAAGGGTCGAATTTGATCAAAAACTCAAACTGTTCTTGGCAGTCAAGAACAGTCTTACAAGCCTTTTTGTCAGAGCTTTTGATCGGCTTAACATGTTTGTTTGATGTGTTTTACAGCATGAATTAGTAGTATGCCTTGTTAGCTTTAAGATCCGACTTGTAGAATGGTTAAACTATCTCTAGAATGAAAGTTATTAATGGTCAAAACCCATTGACCGACCATGAGACCCTGTTTCTGGGTTACCCAGAAACTTGAAGAACACTCTGACAGTTTTTCAACGCGCCCAGATCATGCCTAGATGATGTGTAATATGTTATTTCTTGTTATAAACATGTTCTTTGGTATGTAATCTACAACCTTGAAGCATCAAAACACATTTAGCTAACAGAGAATCAAAGTTATTAATGGTCGGTCAAACCATGTTGACCGACCATGACTGACTGAGTTTATGGATAACCCAGAAACTCAAGAACAGTTTGAACCGGCTAGTTTGACCTTAATTTTTAGAGCATCAATTGATATTGTTTGAGATGAAATTTAACATGTCGTTATACTCTACCATGTTGGCTATAACAACAAACAAAAATCAAGAACAAAGAATCAACCAACTGAGATTAATTTGAGGTCAAAAGTCACTGTTGGACATTGACCAAGTGTTCTTCACGAAGAACACCTTTAGCGACGAAATGCATGTTCAAACCCAGAAAGTTAAGAACGGATGCAGACCGTCGCTAGAGCCCTTTAGCAACGAATTATAAATAAAAATTAATTAAATAAATTATAAAATAATAAATAAATATTAAATAATTATTAATAATTAATAATTATATTCAAAAATTCATTTTTAATTATAAAAATTTATTTTTAATATTTTTTATATATCTAAAATATTATTTAATTTAATTAAATAATAAATAATAATTATAATAAATCATTTAATAATTGTTTTAATTATTTAAAAATGATATTAAATTATTAAATAATTATATTAATTATTTAAAAATGATATTAAAGTAAATAAAATTATTATATATAATAATTAAATAAAATATTAAATATTTAAATATTATTAATGATAAATAAATTCTTTAAATAATATATTAAGTATTTAAAAATATTATAAATAATAATTAAATCATTTAAATATTAAATTAAGTTTTGGAAATTATTATAAGTAATAAATAAATTATTTTAATGATAAAATAAAGTTTAAAAATATTATTAATGATAAAATAAATCATTTAAATAATATTCTATCTTTCTAAAAATATTATAAATGATAAATAAATCATTTAAATAATATTTTAAATATATAAAAATATTCTAAATGACAAATAAATTATTTAAATAACATATTAATGTTTTAAAAATTATTCTAAGTGATAATTTAATCATTTAAAAATATTTCTAAAGCTTGTAAAATTATTTAAAAATACTTCCAAGCTTATAAAAATTATTTAAAAATAATATTAAGGTTCTAAAAATATTAGAAATGATAATTACATTATCTAATATAATATTTAAGCTTCCAAATGAAGTTTCATCGAATAATATATGTATTTAGCTATTAAGGACGCGACCGAGATACCGAATCAACGTCAAACCTTAATGAAACTTGTCTAGATTAGCGTAATACATGTTTATAGAAGTTCTAACACTTATACATTTGTTAACGTAGACCACGTACGCTGACACCTTGTGTGAAATTAAATTTAACGAACTACGCTAAGGCAAGTGTCCTAACCTTACTCAACTTATATTTATGCAAGTATTATACATCTTGCTATCAATTATTGTGAAGTTATTGCTTCTTGTTCAACATAACTTAAGAAATGAATCATTATTCATATATTATTTATTCGAGCCTAAATTGTCGTGTCAAACCAAATTGTTTGATAAGACATCTTATACTGAGTAAAATGAGACACCTTGGATGGAAGGTGATCTCGAAAGTGATGAGTGTGTTTTATATACACAAGTTGGGTACTTTTAGCCTTGATAATTTGTAAGTCTTTAGCTATTTCGTTTGGTTTTATCTTAGGCATAGCATAGTCCCTCAAAGATTTTTGTTCTTCGTTAGCCATTGCCTCTTTCTCGATTGTCTCACGGCAAAATTTTCTTAACTTACGTAACTTGTTTTCAAGATCGTCCTCACTCTGCACAAGTTCCGGCTGCTTTGATCGTGTTTGCATAAACAACCGAGATCACCTGAAACAGGAAGTAACAAGAAAAACAATGTTAACTAAAACTGAATTAATTAAATTTAAAACTTGAAATTATAGACACAATTGTTCCCCGGCAACGGCGTCAAAAACTTGTTTGCCTAAATCTATACTAGCAAAATACGCAAGTATACGCAGTCCACAAGTAATAAAGTGAAAGTAGAGTATCGTCCCACAGAGAAGAATTAATTCTATAATGACAATTTCAAATTTAAATTAAAACAATTTTAGTAAGCAAATAATTGATTTCGAAAGTTTTGAGTTTAACTAATTAATTCTAAATTAAATTACTACCACTAGTTTGAAAACAGATTTTTAAAGACTTAAGACTATAACTTCACTTAATGCTTTATCTTGCTCAACACACTTCCCTTCAAATTATGCTAGTTGTTTTGGATTGTTAACCAGGAACTCATCACTATTTATAACCATCTCTCAATGTTTTATAAATAACTCAACTCAAATCCATAATTGATAGACTCAAGTTAATCACCCTATATAACTAATTCACTATATTTCTATGTGAATTACAATTAAAAAGGATTTAAAGTCCAGGTTCCCTAATTTGATTACATGCGGTGAATAGGTATATTTCTATCCTAAACACAAATTATGAATTCCATCGACAGTAAAAGACACAATCACATGCTATTATGGTCAGATCTAATTCTATACTTCATCTTTCAAGTTCATATAGAATATCCTAGTAATTACTGGCCAGATAATTAAGCAATTCAGCACAAACCATAATAGACAATCCAAAAATAACTAATCATAATATTCAACGAAGCATGCTATTCAAGACTATGCATTAAGATCCATTATAGCCTTAAAAGAAATTTAGTTCATAACTAAACTAGAATTCATCATCCACAAGTTTAATAACATCAAAAGTTTAGAGTAGAAAGAAAAGAGAAGAAACACTAAAAGCAATCCTTCAATCTCTGTCCTGCTCTTCCTTGCTTTCTCCTTGCTATCAACTTGCTTCAAGTCTTCTCAAATTGCTCAAAACTAGAGTTTTCTAATAGTAGATCCCTCAATTACCAACTAGAAAACACCTATTTATAGTATTTGATAAAACCCCTAATTAATTACAAAGTTTCAAATCCAAGTTCAAATCAAAACCAATTAAAACATCTGAAAAGTCAAATTTTCCCTCACTCGAACCGGCGCGGCCGCGCCTGGATTAAGCTTGAAAGGCGCGCGGCCGCGCTACTCTGACAACAATTTTTTTTTCTAAGACTGAAGTCAGGCGCGGTCGCGCTGCACCCTAGCTCATTTTGGGCGCGACCGCGCTGCCCTGCTACTCTGCAATATCAGCAACTCAGCAACTACAATAGCGCAATCCCACCAATTCTCGCCAAACTCAATCCCAACACGCGCAACCTACAAAAACACATAAAAATGCATGAGAAGTAACTATATACCATGGAAATAAACAATAACTCGCATTCATTGGCATCCGATTCGTAGGTATAAAACCTACTCATCATAAATAGGTTTGGTCTTATAGGTCTCCACCTTGCCATTTGTCCCAATCTTTCTCTTAAAGACCCAATTTCACTCTACAGGCACTATGCCTTTCAGTGGAGTAACCAGAGTCCATATTGGTTCTCATACATGGAGTCCATTTTGGATTTCATGGCCATCTGCCATTTCTCTGAGTGTTTACTACTCATAGCCTCATCGTATATAACTGGATCATCATCCTCTATGATGCGTACCTCATCATCATCCCCTATGATGAATCCATACCTCCTAGGTATCTTCGGTACTCTTCTAGATTTACGATTCGGTTGTGGTATAATAGGTCTATCTAGAGGTTCCTCGGTTTGACTTAAAGTGCTTTGTGGTTCTTGAACTCCTTCAAGATCTATTACTCTCCCGCTAGCACCTTCAATGATAAACACCTTTATCCAAGAAGGCAGCGTGTTTCGCAACAAACACCTTTTGTTTAGTAGGATTATAGAACTCTTATCCTAAACTTACTTTAGGAAGTTCCACAAATCTGCACTTGTCAGATTTTTGTCCCAAGCTTATCCTTTTGAAACCTTTTCGCATAAGCTGGACAATCCCTTATCTTAACATATTTAAGACTAGGAATCCTCCCTATCCATAACATTTATGGAGTCTTGGGGCCGAATTTTGATGTTACCTTATTTTGTAGATATACAGTCGTTTCTAGGGCATAACCCAGATGGATACTAGAATGTTGGTAAAAATCATTATGGATTGCACCATGTCCAACTACGTACAATTTCTCCTTTTAGATACACCAATCAATTATTGTGTATCATGAAGCGTCCATTATGAGAAAATACCATTTTGAGATGATCTAGAAACTCATTTTATAAGTATTCTTTCCTCGATCTAATCAAAGAATCTTAACACTTTGTCAATTTATTTCACTTCTGAATTCTTTGAACCTTTTAAATGATTTAGACTTGTATTTCATCAAATACACATACTCAACTCTCGTGGGCTGATTTTCTCATTTTCCGAACCGCACTTCGATTCTCGTGTCGGATCATCGGTTTCTGCTGAAAGGCTTGCATTTTGCAGTCCGAGAACCGCTGGGAAACGTGCCACGTCATCCGGGAATGCCCATTTCGGACAGCCTTATTGTCACGTCAGCTTTGGTTGCCAATCATTGCGGTGATGTTGGGCGTTCGCACTTGTGCCCATTCCCTCGCCCTCACAGGCCGGTTCATTTGACAATTTTGCCCTCCTGTCACGGTTAGTATACGAAGCGCAAAATTTGGGTGTCTACAGCTGCCCCTCTTTATTATGTTTATGAAATGTTAAATGAAATGAACATGATAAAGAAGTAGACACACGATGCATGAATGACAGTGCATAAGAATGACAGTGCATACATGATGCAACACATACACTTATGATGCAACGCAAGATGTAAGGCATGCAACACATTCGTAAAGGTGTCAATGCATCAATCCCTAACCTGTCGCTCGTCTCGTAATCACCGGGTCTGGTATCCGGTCGATTGTCCTGTGAATGCCGGGTCTCATATCCGGTCACCCCTCTCGTAATAACCTTATTCCATCCCATTGTCATCAAAGGAAGTTATTCTCCTGACTAGCTTTGAAGGGCATCCTTGGAGTTCGTCCTCGTACATCGTTCTTGGCAACCATCGTTTTTGACTCTGATAGGCTAGGACCTTGACACCTAACGGTTCCACAGGTGTCACCGTTTGTCGGGGTTTGCTTGGATCTCAGCCCTTCCCAGGGGTCGTTGATTGTTTGGATACCAGCCCTTCCCAGGGATTCGTTGATCGCCGGTTATCGTCGCCGGTCGATCGCCTTGTCGGGGCTGGGTATCGTCGCCGGTCACCCATCTCGTAACCCCCGGTTATCGTCGCCGATTGGTTATCTTGCCGGAGCCGGTTTTCGTCGCCGGACATCCATCTCGTTGATCGCCGGTTATCGTCGCCGGTCGATTATCTCGTCGGGGCCTGGTATCGTTGCCGGTCACCCATCTCGTAACCCCCGGTTATCTTCGCCGGTTGGTTATCTTGTCGGAGCCGGTTTTCGTCGCCGGACATCCATCTCGTAATCGCCGGTTATCGTCGCCGGTCGATTGTCTTGTCGGGACCGGTTTTCGTCGCCAGACACCCATCTCGTAACCCCCGGTTATCGTCGCCGGTTGGTTATCTCGTCGGAGCCGGTTTTCGTCGCCGGACATCCATCTCGTAATCGCCGGTTATCGTCGCCGGTCGATTGTCTTGTCGGGGCCGGTTTTCGTCGCCGGACACCCATCTCGTAACCCCCGGTTATCGTCGCCGGTTGGTTATCTTGTCGGAGCCGGTTTTCGTCACCGGACATCCATCTCGTAATCGCCGGTTATCGTCGCCGGTCGATTGTCTTGTCGGGGCCGGTTTTCGTCGCCGGACACCCATCTCGTAACCCCCGGTTATCGTCGCCGGTTGGTTATCTTGTCGGAGCCGGTTTTCGTCGCCGGACATCCATCTCGTAATCGCCGGTTATCGTCGCCGGTCGATTGTCTTGTCGGGGCCGGGTATCGTCGCCGGTCACCCATCTCGTAACCCCCGATTATCGTCGCCGGTTAGTTATCTTGTTGGAGCCGGTTTTCGTCGCCGGACATCCATCTCGTAATCGCCGGTTATCGTCGCCGGTCGATTGTCTTGTCGGGGCCGGGTATCGTCGCCGGTCACCCATCTCGTAACCCCCGGTTATCGTCGCCGGTTGGTTATCTTGTCGGAGCCGGTTTTCGTCGCCGGACATCCATCTCGTGATCGCCGGTTATCGTTGCCGGTCGATCGTTTGGATCTCAGCCCTTCCCAGGGTGTTAGTGGTTTGGATATCAGCCCTTCCCAGGGTGTCAGTGGTTTGGATATCAACCCTTCCCAAGGTGTTAGTTGTTTGGATATCAGCCCTTCCCAAGGTGTTAGTTGTTTGGATATCAGCCCTTCCCAGGGTGTTAGTTGTTTGGATATCAGTCCTTCCCAGGGTGTTAGTGGTTTGAATATCAGCCCTTTGTAGACACCCAAATGTTGCGTTTCCTTCTACTAACCATGACAGGAGGGCGAATCCGTCAATTGAACCGGCTTGCGGGAGCAAAGGAACGGGCACAAGGGCAAGCGCCCGGCACTGCCGCAATGTTGTGGGCAACCCAAGTCTACGTGACAATAAAGCCGTCCGAGGCAGGCATTTCCGAATGAGGTGGCACGTCTCCCGGAAATTCCCGGACTGCAGAATACGAGCCTATCATCGAAAACCGACGTTGCGGCACGAAAATCGAGGCGTGGCACGAAAATCGAGAAAGTCAAGCCCGCCAGCCGCGGATAGATCTGCGGCCAAGTGGGTGCGCCAGCACGGAAACCAGGAAATCAGCACTACCAGCTAAGTGCGATGGGAGGCGTGCCAGCTGGCCAGCCGCAGATCCATCTGCGGCCAGCCGCAGATAGATCTGCGGCTGGCTCTGGCCAGCCTATTTAAGCCAGCTTCAGGCAGCATACAGGAGGTTCAGCAGAATTGGAAAAGAAGGAGGATACAGCAGCAACAAAGCACGAAAATTGAGAGGAAAATAGCTAGGTTTGCAACAAAAATAGGAGAAAAAGTGAGAAAAAAGAGAGGAATAATATTTTTGTGATTTGATTGTATCACACATATTTCTTCTTCTATTCAATACACAAGTTTACATCCATTTTGATCTCATTTGCAAGGTGAAAATCTCCTCAATTTTGCAATTTCTATCACATCTTTTGGTCAAATCAAATGAAGTTTTTTTTTTCATATGATTATGGAACGATAAATTAGGGAGTATTAGTGAGGGTTCCATTTGGAACAAAATTCTTCCTAATAACCCGATGATATTTATTTATTGATTTCTTGTTTTGTTTTTTTGGTGTTATATTGATATAGGTTCTTTTAGATCTTTATTTTGGGATGCTTTGATATTGGTAGATTATTCGTATTGGTTATTTCTTGTAATATCCGATTGTGGGTGTGTGGATATTTGGTTGTGAGCCTAGGAAAGCGACCCCGGGGTCCAAATCCGATGATGGACATATCTTGATGTAAGAAGTAGAAATGATGTAGTTTTCATTGCAAATATGTAATCGTCGGGCCTTAAAACGACGCTAAGGCGAGAATCGGGTTTAAGGCCCCATAAATAGTGAAGTATGTGATTGTAGGCGTGTGGGTTATTTTGATGGCTTACATGCCCATGAATAACCCTCATGCATATTAATGTTTTATTTGATTGACAATATTGAAAAATTTGATTTCAAAGCCAAACAAATGAAGATTTTTTATAAAATCAATCAAAGTAGGATATTAGAATCACGAGGTTAAAATTTGAGAAGTGCTAATGAATGTCGATTCCTATCTAACGAAAAAGCTAAAGAAAATCGTTTTCAAACATCACACAAAAATGATTTTACAAATAAGTAACGTTTTATTAAACCGTTGTGCATAGGGTTAAAGAGATCCTAGAAATTGCCCATCATTTTATGAAAGCAACGTATAGATCTCGATTCCTATTTTGACGAAGGTTTAAAACTCTTGTTTTGCCAAAACGACACCTAAAGAAAAATCCCATAGCTTTATACGATTAAAATCAAATCCTTCTCAAAAGAATAAAGCTTTCTCGTGTATACCGAAAAGACATTCCGAAGCGTTCTCAAATTAAGGCACGATTTTCCCTAAAATCCAAATGACTCTTTCATATAAACTCACCACAACATTCACATAGGCACACACACACACGCACGGGCACCTATACACACATACATTCATGAATTAAAGGATAGAAAAGCATCAAGATTGCGGTAACCATGTTTCACGGAAGTCGAGGGGTGCCTAACACCTTCCCCTCACTTAAACAAGCCCCCGAACTCTATGAATCTCAATTCGCAGACCAATTAATTCGGAGTCACATATGAGCCAGCGATTTACGAAAACGAAATTCGGATGAGTTGGTACATCCATTTCAAATATACCAACTGGCGACTCTGGTTAATTGGCTCATCATAAAAACGATCTTTCAAAACCCCGTCGACATTAATGCCGATCTTTTCTAAAAATCATTCAATCAAAAGGCTAAAATCGGAAAGGGTGATAATCACCGCATTAAGAGAAAACCCGGCGTCGACACCCTTCCCAAGGTGTTAGTTGTTTGGATATCAGCCCTTCCCAAGGTGTTAGTTGTTTGGATATCAGCCCTTCCCAAGGTGTTAGTTGTTTGCTTGGATGCCTTCCCAGGTTTGCTCACCACCTTGTTGCGGTTTGCTTGGATGCCTTCCCAGGTTTGCTCACCACCTTGTTGCGCCTTGGTGAGGTTTGCTTGGATGCCTTCCCAGGTTTGCTCACCACCTTGTTGTGGTTTGCTTGGATGCCTTCCCAGGTTTGCTCACCACCTTGTTGCGGTTTGCTTGGATGCCTTCCCAGGTTTGCTCACCACCTTGTTGTGGTTTGCTTGGATGCCTTCCCAGGTTTGCTCACCACCTTGTTGGGGTTTGCTTGGATGCCTTCTCAGGTTTGCTCACCACCTTGTTGCGGTTTGCTTGGATGCCTTCCCAGGTTTGCTCACCACCTTGTTGTGGTTTGCTTGGATGCCTTCCCAGGTTCACTTCTCGTTTGGATACCAGCCCTTCCCAGGGGTCATTGATTGGATTTGATTTTTTTTTTTTTTTTATGGGATGTGTGATCGGCCTTTGTCCTGGATCTCCCACCAACATCATCCACGTATCATGCCGCAAAAGCCATCACAGTCTGATCACTCGCGAGGTTGAAAGCCACGTGCTTGTACTTTCCTGAAGATTTTCATTTTGATCGTACATGTATGCATGCAAAAGATGTTATGCATGATCTGGCAGATATATTATGGACAGATGCATGTGCACACATATGTTTGGATAGAAATGACCCCTTTTCAGTCAAATGATACGATTCGACCGTCGTCATTGTTTGCCAACATTTGATTGGATCACGCCTCGTCGTGAACTGTAGTTTCTAGACTTCAACATTGGTTTGGTACTCTGCCTGTTCTTGGTCGTCTTCATTTCATCGAGTTGAGGCGGTCTATTTCGCTCTCTGTGATGATCGACAGCTATGTTGGGCTCTTTGACCTTTTAATCATTTCTGTTGGCCGATATGTTGTTGTCCCGCATTTATATCATCCCTGTATATGCTCATGCACGTGGATCATTTGGATGTCGAGGCAATGATAGTCAGGATTGGGGAGAAGCCCAATGACGAGAAGTTCTGTGCAGCCTCAGCTTCCTTCCATTTCACGATTCCAAACTGCCCCAGCCTTGGCGCGTGTTCTTACCAAGAATTTCTATCGAAAACTCGCGATGTTGACCGTGCTGAGTTATCCACAGCTCTGCTAGATCCTGCATATCAGATGACTAACAAATGCCAAAACTTGAAGGCTCGGGCCGTTAGTGTTAGTTCAACACAAAGATATTATAATCTCGACAAAAATGCAGTTAAAGCACATGAAATTGAATATCTGTTGATCGCACAATCTAGCAAGTTGTGAACCGTGAATGTACTAGATTGAAATTTCATATATTTTTTTTTTAATCCCTCGTGAGTTGATGATTTTCTATTTGACGAGTTATGAAATCGTAAGAACCCCTTCAAGCATTCATGGTCATTGTACGTGAGTAAGGTCAAATTCAAAAGAACTACCTTCCCTCGTCAAAGGTATCCTGTCTCCATTCTCGACAACGTTCTTAGCAGGATTGACGTCATATGACAAATGCACTGTGCGATGCAGCACTCAGTAGGGGTTTCTCTTCTATGACTTCTTGTTTAAGGCCGAGAGTATTATCTTTTCTTTTTATTAGCCCACTTCACTTGTCTCGTTTTCTTAGGCTATTCAAAGTTACCCATTTAACGAGTTTTGGACCAATGACTCCCAAACCAGACGGTTTTGGGGCATCAAGTGTACAGACACCCCTTCGGGTTTATTTACTCGAGTAACAAAGGCCACGGTTCGAGACAAGCTGGTGGTCTGCCCCATTCATTACTTGCTTGACCTTGTGCAAGATTCGTTTTCTTAGGCTTGAGTTACCCATGTAGCGAGTGTTAGGCCGGTGACTCCCAAACCAGACGGCTTTAGGGCACCAGATGCAGAGACACCCCTTAGGCTTAATTACTCGAGTAGCCCATACCACGATTCCAATCTGCTCGGGCCTCCTCTACTGTAATGCTCGTTTTCTTAGGCTCTGAGTTACCCATGTAACGAGTGTTGGGCCAGCGACTCCCAAACCAGATGGCTTTAGGGCACCAGGTGTAGAGACACCCCTCGGGCTTAATTACTCGAATAACCCAGGCCACGATTCGAGACATTAGCTTGATAATCATTTATCATCTGACTTCTTGATATTTGCTTGATAATTATTGACTGTCTGACTACGTGTTAATTGCCATTAACATCGTCATAGTTTTATACCCCACAACTGAAAATTTGTGCAAATGCAAAGTGAAGGCTGTCACATGAGGTCGATTCTGTCGTAAACGTTGCTTTGAATTAAGGCTTTGTACCCGATCAAAAGGTTGAATAGCCTTCTTCGTCTAATCATACTCACGATCGTGCTCCACGGTTGCTTGTTAGAATTAATCTGATTCCTATCAAGCCAAATAAAATCCCCTTTCACGCGGATGATCGTATCCCGGGACAACTATGCTTGACAAATGCCAGATGATCGTACCGTTGAAGATTGAATTGACATGAGGTAGCATTTGATGATGATGATGCATGTTGATGGGATTGTTGCATGGGTGCCAATTTGCACGTCATCATTTCCTGGGTAGTTGACAAATGCCCCAGTGTTAAGTTATTTTTATGTGATCGCTCTCATACTGGTTGCTGGACCGACAAAAGATCCGGTCCTTTGACTCGTTGAAAGGCTTGGGGGATTTTTTGATTTTTGAAATTTTTGATTTTTGATTTTTGATTTTTTTTTTTGTGGTCGAATTTGTCCCTACTCCGGGTCTTTGTGATCGTCAGGGTTTCTGATGTTTTGATGGCGAAGTTTTGGTCTAAGTCGGGTTTGGGTTTACCTTCGACCCATCCCTTGATCTCGCCAGGCGTATTGTCGATACCTGCCTCGTCCTGCTCGATCCCCATTAGATCGAAATCTAGCTTTGTACCAAAAATCGTGATCCTCCTTCAAACTTGGCCTATTGCTTGTCAGGCTAGAATGCCTCAATTCGGGGTACTGCCATAAAACAAAAAATGCTTGATATATATATATAAAACATTTCAGCACATGATCTTCTTTTTGGATAACATGACAAAATGACATGAGCGTGCAGGGATTTGAAAATAAAACTCAGAATTTTAACACCCATTGATCCTCTACTGGCCGGGATTCACTGTCGTACTTCTGGATTCACCCCCGTTCCCCACCATGCTTAGGTAGAGGATTTAACATTTGGTGACCCTGGCTGTTCCACCACAATTTCCCCACTATCAATCAAATCCTGAATTTTGTGTTTCAGCGTCCAACATTTCTGCGTATCATGACCGGGGGAACCTGAATGGTATGCGCATCGCTTGCTTGGGTCAAACCTTCTTCCATTCGGGTCACTTGGGGGTGCTAAATCGACTATTTTCCTTTGGGCTATCAATACTGCCAACACCTGCTCAAGAGGATCCCCGAGTGGGGTGAATACTCGATTTTTCGAGGCCTCGAATCTCCTTCGCCCATCCGCCCTCTGATCAGTGAAGTTAGGCTGTCGGGATGGCCCCACTCTCTGCACCTGTACTGGAGGGTTGTTCTCTGTCTTTCTAGATGATCCCTGCAGGATGAGAGAAACATCTTCCTCCCTTTTCTTTTGTATTCTGTGGGAAGCACTGCCATAGTTTTCACTCCGGATTTGCTCCGCAGCTGTCTCCAAAGCCGTGAAATCCCGGATCTTGCCTGATTTCAATCCCATGTCCACCATTTCTCCGTGTTTTATCATTTCAGCAAAAGGTCTCCCAATCCCCGAGATCACTCGCTCGTAGTAAGGCGCCTCCTGGATATCTACGAAGGTCATCACCATCTCTGACTCGCTCATCGGGGGATTCACCTGTGCCGCCATACCCCTCCACCGCTGTGCATAGTCCCTAAAAGATTCTTTTGGTTGTTTCTTGATCTTTGTCATTTGGTATCTGTCAAGGGCCATCTGGGCCTGAAAGCTATATTGGGTTAAGAAGGTGTGGGCCAATTCCTCCCAATTATGAATCCGAGCGTTGTCAAGACGGGCATACCAGATTCTCGCCTCTCCCGTCAAACTCTTTTGAAAAAGTTACATTCTTAGACCCTCGTCTTCTGCATAAGATCCCAACTCCCCAATGTAGATTTTCAGATGTGTATAAGGATCCCCCTTCCCATTGTATTTCTCAAACTCGGGGATTTTAAATTTCTCCGGATATCTGGTTCCGGGGAAGACACAAAGATCGGAGTAATTCACCCTGCCTAGGGACCCTATGCCCCTCATAGATTGGATAGTTTCCTCCATTTGTTTCATTTTCTTTCGCAGGTCATCATTATCTCCCTCCTCCGGGATAGTAATTATCCTCTTGTTAGGTACGGGAATGGCCTTTGGGACGACTGGTTCGCCCTTAGGATGGGGTGGATCCTCCTTAGGTGGATCCTGTCGAGGTATCAATTGTTCCCTCAGCATTATGGCCACTTCTAACATCTGCCTTTTGAAGTCATCAAATTCCTCCCTAGATATGGAGCCGGGATTGGTAGGTGGAAGCTCAGCCATTTCAGATGTAGAGTATTGGGCCCTTTTAGACTGCGAACGGGTTTGAGGAGCAATCCTACAGAAACAAGGGTTCGAAGTTTAGTCCTGGGTAATGAAAGGATATGGATGCATGCTAAAGCTGTAACTTGTGTTTTTGGGTTTTTTAATCTTTCCCTGTAAAACAGAAAGTTAGTAGTCCTTTAGTGCCATAACAAATGCAAAACACGAATTTATTATGCTTCCCCAGCTGTTCCCTGCAAAACACAGAGGTTAGTAATTTCTCTTGATAGAAGGGGAGGTATATATGAGTGGGATCATGACATTTATACGCGTGAACGTAAAAGGGTATGAAGAGACTTTTCCTGCGTTGGGTTAATCTGAGGCTGACCTATCCTAGGGTTACTCTCACGGGCTTTTCGGCATGAAGGTCCCCAAATCTTCGCAATCTACTCGTCTGAATCCTTTCGATTGGAGCGGATTTGGGTGGTGCGTTTCCTAGCCATCTCCGGGGAGCAGCCCCTTCGAGTCCAGTAATAAGCAACCGACAGGTTCGCCTCAGGAGGAGGTACACTCTCAACATACATTCACATTCATCGTCCTCACCGCATGCAAATGATTACTTCAAAGTAAAGCCACTCCATTCAATCATTCATTCATTGGACACAAACACACATTCACACAACAACAAGTAAAACAGGTCAACATGTTGCACGCACATACACATTCATGAATTTTTAAAGGATAGGATAGCATCAAGATTTGAAAGCGGCTTAAGCCCTCTAATGTCCCCAGCAGAGTCGCCAGCTGTCGACGCCGTGTTTTCTCGTCTCTCTAGTCTTTTTCCTATTTTAGCCTTTTGATTTAATGATTCTTTGGAAAAGATCGGCATTGATGTCGACGGGGTTTTGAAAGATCGTTTTTTATGATGAGCCAATTAACCAGAGTCGCCAGTTGGTATATTTGAAATGGATGTACCAACTCATCCGGGTTTTCATTTTTTTTTATAAATCGATGGCTCATATGTGACTCCGAATTAATTGGTCTGTGAACCGAGATTCATAGAGTTCGGGGGCTTGCTTAAACGAGGGGAAGGTGTTAGGCACCCCCCGATTTCCGTGAAACACGGTTACCGCAATCTCGATGCTTTCCTATCCTTTTAATTCATGAATGTGTGTGTGTGTATGTGCGCGTGTGTGTGTGTGTGCCTATGTGAATGTTGTGGTGAGTTTGTATGAAAGAATCATTTGGATTTTTAGGGAAAGTCGTGCTTTAATTTGAGAGTGCTTTGGAATATCCTTCGGCTTCTACGAGAAAGCTTTATTCTTTATTAGGAAGGTTTGATTTTAATTGTCAAAACTGCAAGGTTTTTATTAGGTGTTGTTTTGGCAAACAAGATTTTTAAACCTTCGTCTAAATAGGAATCGAGATCTATACGTTGCCTTCGTAACTCAAATGATGGGCAACTTCTAGAATCTCTTTAACCCTATGCACAACGGTTTAATAAAACGCCATTTATTTATAAAATCATTTTTTGTGATGTTTGAAAACGATTTTTCCTTTAGCCTTCTCGTTGAATAGGAATCAACATTCATTAGCATTTCCAATTTTTAGCCTCGTGATTCTAATAACCTAGTTTGATTGATTTTATGAAAATCTTATCGTTTAGCTTTGAAATCAATTTCGTGTCATAAATCAAATCAAGCATTAAAATGCGTTAGGGCTACTCGTGGGCATGTAAGCCATCAAAATAACCCCGAACCCCCACAATCGCATACTTTCACTATGACGGGGCCTTAAACACGATTCTCGCCTTGGCGTCGTTTTAAGGCCCGACGATTACATATTTACAATGAAGACTACATCGCTCCTACTACATATATCAAAAAATGTCCATCATCGGATTTGGACCACGGGGTCGCGCTCCTAGGCTCACATCCAAAATCGCTACACACCCACAAGATCCTAAAAATAGCAATCTAAACAATCTATGCACAATACATCATTACAACGAGCTAAAAATTCACCAAATGGACATCATCGGGCCATTAGGAGGAATTCATTCCATTTGGAACCCTCACTAATAGCCCTCAATCCATGGATTCACATCAATATTCAAGAACAACTACATTCAAGATAATTCGGATGACAAAAAACTTGGCAAAAAATGGTATAACAAAATGCTAAAACAAAGGATTTTTCACCTTGCAAATAATCCCCACAATATGTATGAATTTGTGTATTGAATAGAGTAGAAAATATGAGATGTAATCTCACAAAATGGGTACAATTTCTCACTATTTCTCACTCTTTTCTCTCTTAATTTCTGATGTTTTCTTCTTCTTTTCCAACTGCTGCCGCCTCCTCTCTCCTCCTCCTTGTTTCTGTATGCAAAATGGCCTGATAAGGGGCTGCCCTAGGCAGCCGCAGATTGATCTGCGGCTGGCCGCAGATCAATCTGCGGCTGGCCTCGGTTTCCCTGCGCCCGCCGCGCACTTCAGCCGTCTCACGCACTACCATTATTTTAATCGTTTGGCCGCAGATCAATCCGCGGCTGGGTGGGCTGATTTTCTCATTTTCCGAACCGCACTTCGATTCTCGTGTCGGATCATCGGTTTCTGCTGAAAGGCTTGCATTTTGCAGTCCGAGAACCGCTGGGAAAGCCGCAAGGAATTACGGAGGAACAAATCAAGCTAAGAGTGTTTCTCTTTTCACTGGCAGACTTAGCAAAGGATTGGTTGTATTATCTTCCCTCTAGATCAATATAATCATGGAACGATATGCAGAGGCTGTTCTTGGAGAAGTACTTTTTCTACTTCAAGAGTAGCTAACATAAGGAATGGGATATGTGGAATTTGACAGTTCAGTGGGGAAACACTCTATGAGTATTGGGAGAGATTCAAGAAGTTGTGCTCTAGCTGTCCACTACATCAAATCGATGATCAACACCTGATCCACTACTTCTAAGAGGGATTGTTGCCAATGGATAGGAGTATGATCGATGCCGCTAGTGGAGGAGCACTAGTTGACAAGACTCCAGATGCTGCAAAGAAATTGATTGCAAATATGGCAGCTAACTCCCAACAATATGGAACTAGGAATGATCATGCACCGAAAAGGGTAAATGAGGTAAACGCAAGTAATATTGAGTAATAGATTTTTGATTTAACTGCAATGGTTAGACAAATGGCTGCAGGGAACATGCCAGTTGTAAAAGCTTGTGGGATATGCTTAATGACAGGTCACAACACAGATGCATGCCCAACATTGCAAGAGGATGAGATTGTGCAACAAGCTAATGCAGTGGGAAATTATCAGGCACAACCGCAGAGGAAGTATAATCCCTACTTAAACATTTACAATCCAGGTTGGAGGGATCATCCTAATTTTAGTTATCGAGGAAATAGACCACTAACACAAGGTGTTTTCCCACCTAGGCAGCAAGGATTTCAGCCAGCCTAACAACAATATCCACCTAAACAAGCAACACCTACTAATTCAGGAACATCACTCGAGGATATGTTCAAGGCTTTCATGAATCAGACACAACAATTCCAGCAAGAGACAAGAGCTTCCATCCATAATTTGGAGAATCAAATGAGTCAGCTTGCCACTACAGTTGGTCGATTGGACTCTCAAGGTTCAGGGAAGCTACCGTCGCAAACTGTTGTCAATCCAAGAGAGAATGCAGGTGCCATAACATTGAGGAGTGTAAAACAAATGGATACACTAAAAGCCACGGTTGAGCTTGATGAGGATAAAGCTAAGGAGGACACAGAAATATCTAAGGTAATATCTAACCCTCCTTCAGCTTAAGACTAATCTTATACCTCCCCACCAGGAATCCTAGAACTTCAAAGAAGGACGAGCAAGAGAAGGAAATTCTAGAAACTTTCAGAAAGGTAGAGGTAAATATCCCATTTACTTGATGCAATTAAATAAATGTCAAGGTATGCAAAGTTTCTAAAAGAATTATGAACTAATAAAAGGAAATTAAAAAATGATGAGAGAGTCACAGTTGGAGAAAATGTATCAGCAGTTCTCCAAAGAAAAATGCCCCTTAAGTGTAAAGATCCAGGCATGTTCACAATTCCATGTAAGATAGGAAATACCAAATTTGAAAAAGCCATGCTAGATTTAGGAGCTTCAATTAATGTCATGTCATTATCTATTTATGCTTATTTAAATCTAGGTCATTTGAAAAATACTGGTGTTATTATCCAATTAGCTGATCGTACTAACACATACCCCCAAGGGATAATTGAAGATGTCTTGGTGTAGGTGAATGAACTAATCTTTCCTGCAGATTTTTACATTGTGGATATGGAGGATGATACATCTCCAAATCCTGCACATATACACTTAGGGAGACCATTCTTGAAAACAGCACGGACTATGATTGATGTTCACAATGGGACCTTAATAATGATGTTTGATAGAGAAAAGATTAAATTTAATATATATGAGGCCATGAGGTACCCTAGTGATGTTAATCCTATTTTTGCTATTGACATCATTGACTCTTTAGTGTAGGGATCTTTTGAGCATATACATCAGGAAAGCTTGGAGGTTGCCATCTGGAACAGCGTGGAATTGGACAAGGAAGAAGAGATTGAGCAGAATCAAGTATTGAAGGAAACTGTGGCTGCATTGCATTCTTTACTGAAATGTTCAGATAAGTATGCAATTTATTCCATTCAATTACCTACTTCTCATCAAAAGTTATTGCCATTTGTTGTGCAGGCTCTAACCTTGGAATTGAAACTGTTACCCACGCAATTGAAATATGCATACTTAGGAAAAGAGGACACACTACCAGTGATCATCGCAAACAATCTGACCAAAGTTCAAGAGGACAAACTTCTAAGAGTCCTAAAGGACCATATAACAGTCTTTAGTTGGACTTATACCGGATATCAAAGGTATAAGCCCTACTATGTGCATGCATAGAATCCTTTTGGAGGATGAAGCCAAGCCCATTAGGGAAGCATGGAGAAGATTGAATCCACCCATAATGCACGTAGTGAAGAAAGAATTTATGAAATTTCTTGACGCAGGCATAATCTATCCCATCTCAGACAGTAAATGGGTGAGTCCAGTACAGGTAGTACCAAACAAGATGACAACAATGAGTTGGTGCCCACACATACATGCAAACAAGATGGAGAGAGTGTGTATTGATTATAGAAAATTAATTGTTATAACTAGAAAAGATCACTTTCCTCTTCCTTTTATTGATTAGATGTGACACCCCCAAATTCGGATACTAATATCCCAAATTTGGTGCTCACGATAAAGAACATCCAATCACCTTTAAACAACATATGACAACTAACACGGAATGAATAAACATCTATCGTTCAATATAAAAGGTTAACTATGTCCCAAGGTCTGTAACCTTAAATAAATAAATTACGAAGTACAAAAGTAGCTAATATGGTTCGTGTTACATTAACTGATATTTAAACAAAATATCAAGGCAGATAAATCAAGAATTCAAAGTCTAGGACTTCATTTTCCCTTGCCCTTATCCCTGCTCGAGCACTCAGGTTTAGCTGCAATAGGTTCATGATATAGCAAGAGTGAGCAACTACTTTGCTCAGCAAGATTAAAAATAAATAAGACAGATATATCATGAATGAAAGGGGAATAACTGAAATCGATTCAACAGTATAAATAACTGAAACAAGATAACCAATGTGCAATGAATAATGAGGATTGATTATGAAAATGTTGAACAGTCAAATAGACTATGAACATACTTCTAGGCATCAATCGCTTGATTGACCCTTACTAGGTTACTAACTCCAGAGTTTGCACTCAAGGGGATCAACCTCTTGTACACCATGTGTATGTATAACATTCATTTCTTCTTTGTATCGTATTTCAGATACTTACGAAACTCCGCTATATAGGGTTGGTTCATCTCAATCTAAGAATCCACACCAACTATTGGTTTAGATAGCTTTTAAATTCTTTAACATGTATAGGTCTAGTCGAACAAATGACTTAGACCTCTCCTGGGTAGTTCATGCATGACAGAACTTTAAAGGGTGCAATTCAATGACAAAATCAATTTTCCAAATGCACACAATGCGAATGTCAATAAATGTCAACGATGTAAGATAATTCTCAATAATTAACCCACTTAGTAAGGAATAACAATTCAAATCTGATTCAAGAAAACCAACAATCTGATTTATATATTTATGTAATCATAAGTAACTGGTTCAAAGAGAAAACTTGCACAACATAAATCATTGTTGCACAAAATAAGATCGGAGACTTGCCTGATTTGCTGTTTACTAACTGCTCTACACTTTGGCTCTGCAAGTATCCTACAATGATTATAAATTACCTTCTGATCAGTCATAGGTAAACATCAATAATGGATTAAATAAACTTATACAAGACATTCGGTCCTATGGTCCATCTATCTGCCCGATGGTTTGCCATAACAACTCTACGATCAGTAGGGCTTAATACTGCCGATGGAGTCACTCTACGAATAGTGGGGTGACTCCTCGCTTACTAATGTCTTCCCAACCAGGTGAAGTCATGCCCAGGTTAGATGGCCTGGCTTAATAATGCTCTATAGTGACCCTACGATCATTACTGAAGCTCTCTAATCAATTAGTCACGTTCTACGATCGGCAGACTCCGTCACTCAATACATGTGTGATAACCCATGATCGATTCGATCATTCTACGCTAGTGTATTTACTCCATGGTTCGGATCGATCTAATAAGTCGGGTCAGATCGGGTCTCTTGTCTTAAAGACTGATTAGAATTTGGTTTGAGGGTCAAGTTTGGATTAGGCGTGGTTGACTTGGGGATCGGGAGTTTGGGTCTAACTGCCTTGCTACCTATAAGGATTTGACTTCGGCTCCACTTTGGAACCTTTCGTAGTTAGGGGACCTCTCGTAGTTCGGGAGTGCCGTTCGAGATTGGATGGTGCTTTGAGGTTTGGCTTTGGGAAACCAAAGGTTTGAGTCTCAATGACATTTTAGGACTTTGGCTTCGAAGTTGTGACTTTGGAAGTCAGGTCCAAGCCTTACTGATATTAAAGGTTCTCGACTTTGGGTTTGGCACTGAACCAGACCCATAGTAGCTACCAGAACCTTCAAGTTCGTCTACGGATTTCACTTCGAAAACCTCTTTATAGTTCGGGGTCGGGTGACGACTACGTCTAATCCCGTTACTTAGGTTCATGGGTTCCTCATCGGAACGACTTCGGCATCTCCACCATTATTACTCATTGTTACCCCTTTTTGTTAGGCATAGTTTATAAATTCTTATATGTTGTGGACCACCTTCCTGTTGGGTTTGTATATAACGCAAGCATGCAATCAAATTACATAAATAGGGCGGAAGCGCGATAAAAACGGATTTTTAAAATTTTAATACAAACCATCACCATGATCAATCTATGTGCTCAATTAACGATATAAACGAAAGAGAAAAGAATAAGAATTATACCCTCGTAGAACAAAGCTTCCTCGGGTACAAGTTCAACTCCTAGTCCTTCGTGTTCTCCTCGAATTCCACCGATTAAATTTCTTTGCTTGATCAACGTTAGCCACCCAAGTGTTTGGCCTCTAGAGGTGATCCACCAAGGAAAAATAGGTATTCAAGAAGTTGGGTATTGGCAAAACCCTAGTTTCTATCTCTATAGAAATTGCTAGTACTCTCCACAATCTAATGCAAGAGTGTGTAACCCTAATCTATGATAAGACTCCTCTTATTTATAGATGTAGGAATAACCCTTCCCTAAACTATTTAGGATTAGGGTTTCTATTATAATTAAACTCCTTTAATTAATTATGCTCCTAATCCAATTAGGAATTCATGGGAGAGTACTTCTATTAATTAATTCTCAATCCATATTAGGAATTAAATAATAGTAATAATAATAAGACTCCTCTTATTAATTTATATTTAATATTTCCAAAATATTAAATAATAAATATTAAGCTATCTAATTTATTCTATCTCCATAGATTAAATTAAATACACTTAACTTATTATTACAATTATGCTATTTACTTCTTAAATAAATATTTTCTTTTTTGCGGTGTGACCCTTTAGGTTCTCCATATTAAACCGGTTGTGAATAAATTAATTAGAACAATTCTAATCTTATTTAAATAAATAAATTAAACTATTTAATTCATTTAAATAAATAATATTTATTCTACAATAAGGGTAAGCCCCCTTAGCGATTAACGACTTTCCAGATAATATAGATTTCAACATTAATCACAAAAGAACCTTTCAGTGAATAGTTACCGTACAATTCAATCCTTCTACCATACAACGTCCCAATTAAATATAAGACATGGATTTACTGTCAAGTCTTATTTTATTTAATTATATGTATTTCGACTCCCAAATGCCCAACTCTAAATAATGCAAATTAGAAACTCCTTTCCAATTTCATTCTGCCTTTGCCAAGGACTACTGAGTTGTCATTTATCGAATCACATAGGACATTTCATCTTTTACTAGACGAGGTAGATTCTTTGTTGATCATTCACCTATCTCCATGTACAACTAATTATACCCAACCATACCCTTTGATATACCCAAAAGGTCTTAAGGGACATGTCAAAGTATAACTCATCATACACAAGATACTATGATGATCTCAAGTCCAAGGATCACTTGTACTACTATCACTAGAGGAATTCCTATTGACAAGCGAGTCAAACTCCATTAGGTATTCCTTAGCGAGCCACGTTCAGTGAACTTATTCTCCAATAAGCACCTACATACTTGCTTTAGTGTCTCCACACAAATGATTATGAGATCAATCATCCTCTTTCTAAGAGCAAGCAACGTATGTACTAATCTATCTGGATTCACTAATCCCCAATTTAGTAATCCAACGATTAGGAACAATTTTAGTTTGTGAGCTATCTTGAATTTAGATCTCATTATCATGATCACCATTATGATTCTAAAAGCATTGCTCAAAACTATGGGTTTATCACATTTAATATAACAGCACTATGTAGATAATATAAAATGCCTTTTAAGAAAATCAATTATTTTATTAATAAATGAATAAGATTACAAAATATATGCTACATCATATCAAATATGATTGGCTTGTGTGCATACTACTTTCACTTCCATTGGTTTAATTAGGACTCGGTCATAAGTCCTATGGACAACATTCATGGTCTTATTAAAGCATGATCACAGAGCACTGGGCTCATGTACCATTTCTTATTATTAAGCCAGTTCGCTTATTTAAACCCATTATATCATTATATACAGATAAAATATCACTTCTGAGATTAAAACTTCTCACCTTCTTGATTTGGTTGCTCTTCTTCTCTTCTTTCCGAAGTATGTGATGAAACTAGAGAGCATCCGTTTCTTAAACTCCCCTTCCTTTCGGCTACCTCTCCTACTTACTCTCAAGCTTACAGTGTTTCTCTTTGTAACAGATCTAAGTATTTCAGCAACTTATCAAATGGAATATGAGCTCTATTTATAGAGAAACCCTTGCTCATCCGCTAGTCTCTACCCAGCACATGATGGCCATACCGGTCAGAAGAGATTAAGTAGGAAGTACTACCAACTCCTTCCCTCCGCCATACCCTTGGTGACTGTCGACGCCGGGAATGTCGCTTACGTCGCGATATTTGGCGGACATTCTCGCCATGATCTTCTTGATATTTTTATTTGCAGCTTCCACTTCCACTGGCCGCCTACCATCCACTCAGCCTGGTTTTCGGTTTCCGTGTTTCGAGTTCCGTGTTTTCAAAAGGCGCACTTATTGGCCGCAGATCAATCCGCGGCTGGCTGGTTTGACTTTCTCGATTTTCATGCCATTCCTCGATTCTCGTGTCGTGACGTCGGTTTTCGCCGACAGGCTTGTATTTTGCAGTCCGGGAATTACTGGGAGACATGCCACATCTTTCGGGAATGCTCATTTCGGACGGCCTTGTTGTTACGTCGGTTTTGATTTGCAAATCGTCGCGGTGGCGTCGAGTGTTCGTACTTGCGCCCATACTTCGCTCTCGTAGGCCGGCTCAATGGACGAATTTGCCCTCCTCTCAGGGTTAGTATACGAAGTGCAAAATTTGGGTGTCTACAGTGACTATTATGCAGAGTAGGGAAATAGGCCATTGGACTAGATAGATTATGTGTACTACACGAAAGAAATCCTATCTTACCAACTAAGATGTATTCAGTTATTACTAAAGTAAATCCCCTAATTGGGCTCACTGACTTGCTCCATTGGACCCCTTTTATATGTTTGACCCCATATATCAAGGTTGGCCCAATTTAATAGCTTATAAGTCCCAGTCATAAGTCCACACAATCACTTCGGATCGGGCTTGCTCAATACATAAATTGGACTAGTCCGCCATTAAGCGAAACTATTAACTATTAATAATATTTTAACCATCTACAAGTCCAATACAACATTAATTGCTTGGGCTTGTTTAAATACTTCACTAGACTAGTCCACTAATACTTAATCACACCCATGGACTATCAAATAAATTAACATATACCCACACATAAACAGTCATACCATAAAATGGTTTAAATAATTATGCAAAAGAATTAAATTCTTAACCTTACTAATATTGCTTGAAATTCGCGGTCATTACATCAGATGTTAAAAAGATTAGCTGAGCATGCTTATTACTATTTTCTATATGGTTTTTCAGGTTATAACCAAATTGTGATTGCACCCGAAGACCAGAAAAAGACCACCTTTACATGTCCATTCGGTACATTTACATATTGCAGGATATCTTTTGGATTGTGCAATGCACCAGGTACTTTTCAAAGATGCATGGTGAGTATATTTTCTAATCTTTTAGAAAATTGCATTGAGGTATTTATTGATGATTTCATAATTCATGGTGATTCTTTGGATGCATGTTTGGATAATTTGACTCATGTGCTAGATAGATAGATGCTTAGAGACTAATCTTGTTCTTAATTAGGAAAAGTGTCACTTTATGGTAGAATAAGGTATAAAACTTGGTCATGTTATTTCAACTAAAGGTTTAGAGGTTGATAAAGCTAAGATAGAAATTATTTCTACAATGCATTACCCCGCGAGTGTGCGGGAGATTCGTTCTTTCCTTGGACATGTAGGATTATCGCAGATTTATCAAGGATTTCTCGAAGATAGCGTTGCCTTTGTGTAAGTTGCAGCAAAAAGGATGTGGAATTCCAGTTTGATGATGAGTGCAAGGAGGCATTTGATAAATTGAAGAAATTGTTGACCTCAGCACCAGTGATTCAATCACCGAATTGGAAGTTGCCATTTGAAATCATGTGTGATGCCAGAAACTATGCAGTGGAAGCCATCTTAGGCCAAAGAATCGACAAAGTTGTTCATGCCATTTACTACGATTCTAGGACTTTGAATGCTGCACAGATTAACTACTATAAAATTGAAAAAGAACTATTATCTATTGTTTTTACTTTAGACAATTATCTACCTGGTACTAAAGTTGTAGTTTATTCTAACCATGCTGCTCTCAGGTATTTGCTAACCAAGAAGGAATCCAAGCCTCAGATCATAAGGTGGATTCTGTTGTTGCAAGAGTTTGATTTGGAGATTAAGGATAAGAAGGAAACAGATAACTTGGTAGCGGATCACTTAAGCATATTGGTTAAGGAGGAAGAGGCACTACCATTTCATAACTCTTTTCCAGATGAGAATCTACTTTCCATTGCTGATACAATTCCCTGGTATGTTGATATAGTGAATTATTTAGTGAGTCCTTATATTCCTAGTGAATTTTCTAAATCCCAAAAAGAAAAACTTAAGAGTGATGCCAAACACTATGTATGGTATGACCCATATTTGTGGAAATTTGTGCGAACCAAATAGTTAGAAGGTGTGTGCCTAATAGTGAATTTTTGTCGATTCTAAATTTTTGTCACTCTTATGCTTATGGAGGTCACTTTGGACCAAAAAGGACAACACATACGGTTTTGGAATGAGGTTCCTATTGTCCAAATATTTTTAAAGACTCTTATCTGTTTTGCAAATTATGTGAAAATTATCAAAGGTTAGGAAATATATCGAGTAGGAATCAAATGCCACAAACTCCTATCTTAATTGTTGAAATTTTTGATGTTTGGGGTATTGATTTTATGGGACATTTTCCTGTTTCTTATGATAATATTTACATTCTTTTGGCTGTTGACTATGTCTCTAAGTGGGTGGAAGCTAAAGCCATCAAGACTGATGACTCTAAAGTTGTTGCAGATTTTGTTGGGACTAATATATTTGTTAGGTTTGGAGCCCCAAGAGCCATTATCAGTAATCGCGGAACACATTTTTGTAATAGGGTGTTAGCCGCTTTGTTCAAGAAATACAATGGTCTTCACATAGTTTCTACGTCCTATTATCCACAGAGCAATGACCAAGCTGAGGTATCCAATAGAGAAGTCGAGTCCATTTTGGAAAAGGTAATCAACCCAAATAGAAAAGATTGGAGTCTACAGTTAGAAGATGCACTTTGGGCCTATAGGACAGAATACAAGACCCCCATTGGTATGTCACCATATAGGATCGTGTTTGGGAAACCATGTCACCTTCTAATGGAGCTAGAACACAAAGCTTTCTGGGCAATTAAGCAGTGCAATATGAGCTTAGATCAAGCTGGAGTCCATAGGAAGTTACAATTACAAGAGAAAGAGGAATTATGGAATGATTCATATGAGAGTTCTAAACTATACAAGGGTAAGATAAAAGTTTTCCATGATACGCAGATTTTGAGGAAGACTTTCATTGTTGGACAAAAAGTTCTTCTCTATAATTCGAGGCTAAAATTGTTCCCAGGTAAGTTGCGTTCTCGTTGGGAAGGTCCATTTGTTGTTTCTAATATTTTTCCTCATGGTGCTATATATATACAAAATCCAAAGACATAGAAGATATTCAAGGTCAATGGCCACCGGCTCAAACCCTTCTATGAAGGATATCAAGTGGAGAATGTTGAGATGGTGGATTTGGTGGATCCAAATTATGCAGATTGAGAGGATTGCAGTCGGGCAAATGACCTAAAACAAATGCGCTGCTCGGGAGGCAACCCAAGGATTCAGATATGATTTTCTATCCCTTTTATTTTGTAGTTACATATTAGTTATGTGACAACCCGAAAATTCGTATAATCTATTATTTGGGTTTATGAATATGAATATCTAAGAAAATAAGTTTTATTGATATTATTAAGTGTAAATGTGATTGTATGTGTTTAAAGATCGTATTATAACCTAGATTGTGTTTACATGTAAGAATCTATGAATTAGGGATTCATAGACGAAAAAAAAAATTCGAGAAAAAGACAAAAAACACTATTCACGCCAAAAATGTCTTTATCGGTTTTTGGAATTTTTGAATCACGGGATAATGTTTATTTGAGGATGGGAGACGTAATCTCCAATAAAATCGACGAAAGAAATTTTGCGATTTTCACATGTTGAACGAGTTAGGAAATCTAACTAGAAAGAAATCGGGTAACCAAACGAGCTCGGAAGTGTAAACCCTAATCGATTATATAAAAGGGTAAAATAGATTTTTTGCTAACCAAAATAGTTACAATAGTCAACTAAAAGAAACCAAAAATCGAAACTATGTTTCGAAGTAACCGAGTCGAGTCGAGCCTAGGGTTTGAAATGGCTTGACTAGGGTTCGGGATGGTTTGGCTAGGGTTAAGCCTAGGGTATGAGATGACTTATTAAGGGTTAAACCCTAAATTCTTAAAACCAAGGAAAAGGTTAAACCCTAATTTCTTGAAAGTTAAGCACCTAGGGCTAGGTGTCATATGCTGGTTAATTAACATGAGGTTAATTGAGCTTGGAAAAGGTAAGAGAATAGAGGGGGGACCGGCTAAGTGGAGATGGGGGGACAAAAGGATGAGTCACTTGCCTTTTATGGTAAGTTTCTATCTATTTAGATAAAGCATTTATTGCATGTTCCCTCCATCCCATTCTTGTTAGCCAAACATGGTCTTAAGTAATCATTAGGTCCCTTAACCTTGCATGAGTTAATCTAACCTTGGGTTAGGATTAGGTTAGTTGGTGGGAGAATAAGCTAAGTTAGACCAACACTTAGCCAATCTTCATTCATTCCATTTTGAAAGCAAGAGAGAAAAGAGAAGAAAGAGTAAGAGAAAGCAAGAACTTGAGAGTTCCTTGAGAAAGAGAGAAAAGATCCTAGCTTAGAAAAGGAGCAAGGGAGAGCTCGGAAGCAAGAGAGAAGGAAGAGGAAGAGGATCAAGCTTTGATATCCTAAGCAAAGAAGAAGAAGAAAGAACCATAAGAGGTAAGCATAGTAAACCCCAACTTCTTCATCATATCTTTTGATTTTTATTATTAGTTTTGAGTAGTTGTTGGTGGTTGTTGTTGTTAATGGAAGATTATGAAGGATCTTGAAGTTATAAGGTAATTATTGATGGAGTAAACAATTGAAAACTACCATTAATAAGCATGTCTAGTAAACGAATTACTAAAATCATAAGCCTAAGCGTGAGGATGGAAAGATTAAAGTAGAGGACTATAAACGGACTTTTTTATTGATTGTCTAAGTATTGTTGTTGGATTCCGAAAAGATGGAATCATAGATAAGTAAGTTGTTAAGTTGTTCCAAGTGGAACGGAGGAAAAATACGTCATAACGAAGTTATGGTGAAATTTTTCGTAAAATGTGTATAAGTATGAAAAACCCTAGCTTGGTACCTTTTGGACTAAGTTTGTGGATAGTTAATGTTTGTGAAAAAGTCTAAAATCAGAGGGCTTTCAAAATTCATGGAAAATGTGAGCCATAGGCTCAAGAACGGACTCATTCCGTCAACGGATGAACAAGTTATGATATGGTGAAACGAGTGTGACGAGCCCAGAATCTGCAAGTGTAGAAAACACAGGCAGAGTAAATTCCGGATGAAGGCGCGACAGCGCCAATTATAGGTAAAAATGGGGCGCAGCCAAGCCGTGCCGCAAAAAATACAAAGTCTTGAAGAAGGCGCGGCAGCGCCGCATGGAAGGCTAATTTGGGCGCGGCAGCGCTGGCATGTAGACAGCCCAGGGCTGAACTGTTGTGTTGTTGGGCATTGAGCGTTCGCATAGATGTATTAGAGATGTGTTATGTACATGTCAAAACGTGTTAATAAGTCTATTAGACGTATCTTAAGCTAAGTTCCAAATAAATTAGAAGCATTTTCAGTAATAAAGAAAGATTAGTATAAGATATGAAATGGAGTTCATATAAACCAAAAGGGAGGGTTGATATGAGAGTCGTGACATTCCCGAACGTCGCAACGTTGAGAGGTGTTTTTGAGAATTAATTGCGTTAATTAACTATAAAGCGCGAGCAATAAGAATTGAGAATAATTGTGACACTCCCAAATTCAGGTACCAATACCTCGAATCTGGTGCTCACGATAAAGTACATTCATACACCTCTAAACAACATAAATCAACTAATGCGGAATAAATAAACATATGTTGTTCATTACAAAAGGTTTACTACGGTCCCAAGGTCTATAACCTTAATTAAATACATCAAGGAATACAATAATAATACAAAATGATTCCACGATTACATAACGGGATAGTACATATAACTATTCCTTAAGCTTTCCTTTGCCTTTGTTCACTTTGGAACTCTCCGGCTTAACTGCAATGGTTCATGATATAGCAAGAGTGAGCAACTACTTTGCTCAGCAAGTTTAAAATGAATAAAGAAGATATATCATCAATGAATGAGAATAATAATCGCATAGTTCAATAATTTAAGAACATTGAAGAGATAGTTGACAATATAATCAAAGCTCAAATAAAACAATCAATATTGATTATTTACTACTGAGTGGTCCAATAAACCCTGAACGTTTTGGCCAAAGGATCAATCATTTGACTAACCCTTTTAAACGCCTGGCCCGTCAGTAGTACTTGAGGGGATCAGCCTCTCGTACCCTATGTATATGCATAACATTTAACTCTGACTGCATCGAATAACCGACGCATTAAAATCTCCTAAATAAGGGTTGCTCTCTCAGTCCAAGAATCCATACCAACAACCGGTTTGGATAGCTTTTAAAATATTAACCTGTACATGTCTAGCCGAAACAAATAGCGTAGACTATTTCCTTAAACTGTTCATGAATGAAGAACTTAAACGTTTCACAGTCCAACAACATATAATGAATTCAAATGCACAAGGTGCGAATATCAATAATTATCTTTGAGGTGGAGTAATTTACAATAATTAATCCACTAACATAACTTGAAAGTAATAGCTCAATTTGAGTCGTGAAACTTGCAACAATATATAACATTTGTATAAAATAGGAAACCTGCTCAAGTATAATTCGAGTAAGGTTAGGGAAACTTGCCCAACACAAGGGTTAGACAAGCGTTAGAAAACTTGCCTGGTGCGCCTGCTACAATATTACAACACGCGCTCCTTAATATCCTACACAATTAAGTACATATTCACATAACAATTAGTCACATACCGGATACCAAATAATGGTTTATACTACTCTATAATGTCTCATTCATATTAGAAACAAAATATTAAATAAGGTTATGCCCACTAGTTACGGCGTTACGACGCTTGCACGTCTGTACGCCAAACTTGCCTATTCGAACGCCCAAGCGACATGCAATTGCGTACGCCTAGCACGCCCGTTCGATTTATCTAATACCCATTGGTTAATGCTAAGTATCATTATAATGCATAAAATTCATGTTTTAGAACTTAGAACAACATCTCACATTGTCGGGAGCATTACATGTGCTTACGTGCATGCCTGACACCCTCCGATTGTCCCCAATTACACATCAATCCTATAAATGGCCAATTTAGACTATGCTACATACCTCAAATTGAAAAACTTAAAGAACAAAAGTTGTAGGTCTACTCGTTCTCTTTCTGAATCATCTTGAATCATCTCAATCCGAGTTCGTATGAGAAAGTTATGTCTGTTTTAGTAAAGGACATCAAAGCAGTCCAACCTGACACTATTCCAGCGCGTCCGAGCACTGAAACATATAGTGTTAAGCGCGAGCTGCGCTGAGGCCTCTATCATTCAGCGCGAACAGCGCTGAACTAGGGTAATTTGAGCACTGTCGACTCTGAAACGCAGACAACACAAATTTCTAGATTTCGCGACTCGACCTTCCTCCACTCTAATCTTCATATATACGTTCACATTAGTCCATTTCAGACTCTATGGACTCCTAACTTATGGGACTACAACATATTAAAAATTCAGAGCTACCCATTAACATTAACATGGCCAAATCTTAGGCCAAAGTATCAACTCATGCTCTGTTTTGAATGTTCTAAGTGTTCTTCACTAAAACCATCACCAAATCTTCATTTTTACATCTTTTTACTCGATTCCAGTTGGGTTCATTTCATCACTTATAAGAGTATCTATTACTCATAGCAAAGCTCAAAATTTATATTAACACAAAAGGTTATTAGTCTTTCAAAAATCAGTTTCAAACCAAATTTCTATTCTTTCTTTCATTTAGGCATTATAACAACTATCTTACATGCATTCTTACAAACACATGAAGCACATATAATCTCCAACATCATAACCTTATAACTTAAGGTCCTTCATGACCCCCATCAATAGATTATTTCCCACAACCAAGCATAAACATCATCAATTTCATATAGAACTAATAAAAGTTCATAACTAACCTCTTAAATGTACTTCCTCCTTATTTGCTAGCTTTTTTAGCTCAAGCTTGATGCACTTCTTCTTCCTTGTCCTTAGCTCTCCTGTAACTTCTCTTCTTCCTTCCTTGCTCACTGAAATCTTCTAACAATCTTCTAGCAATCCTTCCTCTCCTCCCGAGCTCCCTCTCCTCACACGCAATTTCTTACGGGTAGAATGAATTTACAAAGATTGGGCAAGTGTTTAGGAAGGGAGTATTTATAAAGATTGCTAGCTTACCCTTTTCCTCTTCCTAACTCTTCATATTCCTTAACCTTTTACCTCCCAAATCATCAATTAAATGGAATCAAGAAGAAGATGGAAGGGTTAGAGAATTGGAATAGTTTCTCTTCCTTTTTCCTTTTTTTTTCTTCATTTGTCAGTTCATCTTCTCCCATTTGTATCTGTAAAATTTTTCCACCAATTAAAAGCAAGTTCAGCTGTCCAAGGGGCCCACCATAGCTGATTACTCCAAATTAATGCTCATTTATCTATTTAATGGCCTATTTTACCATTTTGACATCTGAAAATTAACTTTTTCGTGAAGACAGTTGATTCCTACTAAAATCGACGTTCTTATTGTTTGTAAGATTGTTGGATTACATATCTAGCTTGTATGACTAACGTGTTTATATATATATATACATAAATAGGATAATATAAGACTTTGCAGTTACGTTAAGCTTTAAACTTGTAAGCTACGCGAAAGGCAAGTTCCCTAACTTACACAACTTTAGATATTGTACAAGTTTAATTGTTGTTATATCAACTACATATATGGACAAATACATCTACTGATTGTATACTCATTTTACTGAATAACTCTTGTGTTATCAAAATTCTTGGAAGTTATTATTCATGTTCTTGAATTAAAATCACAATTATATTCTTGAACCGATGTTGCATACCTTGAGTGTGCGAATCATTCTGAAATGTATTAAGAAAAGGTGTATAAGCCATTTGATTCGGCTAGACCATTATCTATGAATTCGAAAAGCTATCCAAACCAATTGACTTGGTGCAGACTCTTATAATCTGCTGAGATGAACAACCCTCACAGAAGGGGATAAATATATGTTGGGAAACCAACACACGCGTGAACAACATGTTTGAGTGTTATGCATAACATAGGGTACTTTAGACTGATCATCTATTATACTTGTTTATATTGTGGGTTATCAATATAATACTGTTAATTCTAGTAAAACTTCTTGGTCCATAATGACTACTCAGTATTAAATAGTCATTAATTTGAAACTGTGGAAACATTTGAATTCCTTTAATAATCCTTCGGTCCATAGTGACTCAATGATTTAATTCAAAGGACGGAATTAGAACCATTGATGTGTACTTGTTCACAATAGTCTCATTTAAATTCCTGAGCTATCATTATTATGAACTTTGCATATACTCGTTCACATTTATTGTTATATTACTTGCTGAGCAAATTTGTTGCTCACTCTTGCTTCCCTTAAACATTTCAGTTAAGACAGAATACGGTGGAACCTCAGGAAAAGACAAGGGCAAGGGCAAGGCTATGGTGTAGCTTGTTCCTTCATACTAAAAGTTTATTATTATATTTGTAATAGGACTTCATTGGTACTATGTACTAAGTTATGTCTTGGATTAAGTTATGTTTTCGATTTAGTAATGGTTGCGAGACTTGGGACAGAAATATTTATGTTATATCAATATAAATATTCCTATTATTTCGCTTGTAGACACCAAAATTTTGCGTTCCCTATACTAACCGTGACAGGAGGGCAAAATCGTCAATTGAACCGGCCTGCAGGAGCGAAGAAATGGGCACAAATGCGAACACTCGACGCCACCACGACGATTTGCAGTCAAAACCGACGTGACAACAAGGCCATCCGAAATGAGCATTTCCGAATAATGTGTCACGTCTCACAGTAATTCCCGGACTGCAAAATACAAGCCTTTCAGCGAAAACCGACAGCACAACACGAGAATCGAGGTGCGGTGCGGAAACCGAGGAGAATTAAATAACTAAAGTGCATGGCGGGCTGAGTGCATGGCGGGCTAAGGCCAGCCGCGGATTGATCTGCGGCCAGCCGCAGATCAATCTGCGGCTGGCCTTAGCCAGCCTACTTCAGTGGTTCTGTAACGAATGCAATTTTTATGATTGAATAAAAATATTTATTGAGTTATATAAATATTTTTATTAATTTATTGAGTTTAATGTGGGTATTTGTTGAATTTAATAATGTTAAATATTATTTAAATGTGATTTGTTATGTTTATTCTAATTTAATTTAATGATTAAATTAGATGATGAAAAGGCTTATTTGAATAAATAATTTATTTGAATAAGAGAATTTATTTGGTATTATTGTTATTTGTTAAATGAAATTATTATTTGAGTTAATTATATTTAATTGAATTTATTTTATAATAAGTTCAATTGAATTAAATGTGTGATATTTTAAACTATATGTTATATTGGTTTATTAAAATAAATGAAAGGAGTTTTAATTTTGTTTTTCCAAACTAGGCCTTATGACCTTTGGTTGGAAAAATGAGTTATTTTATTTGTGTTTTGCCAAACAAGCCTTTAGTTAGAATAATGGATTATTTTTAATCTTGCTTTGCCAAACAAGCCTTATGGCTTTTGAAATTTTATAACTGATGATACGTTATTATTGTATTAAGTATCAGTTTTTATTTTAGTTTTTAATTTGCATCAGTTTTATTTTTTTAAAAGAAAGTACGTCAGTTGAAAGAAAAGAAAAGAGAAGAACAGAGAGAAAAGAAGAAGAACATCAGAGTTTGAGAGAAAACAGAGAGCAGAGCTTGAGAATTTGAGAGTTGAGAGAAAAGAGAGAAATTGAGAGAGAAGCTTGGAGGTTGGAGAAAGAATTTCCAAAACCAAGGAAGCTTAATCAAATTTCTAAGAATTTGAAGGTATAAACTATTTACTATGTTTTATTTTCTCTATATATGAATTTATATGCTAAATTCATGAATTACTTGGTTAAAAATGTTAGAACGCATGTGTTAGATGGTTATGTGATGATTATAGGTTAATTCGAATGGTTAATTCATGAAAATATGTCTTTGAAATCAGTTTCTAGTTTTTTTTACAGAGTTTACTTCATGAATTGGATATATGTATGAAAATTGATGCTTAAATTAGTTGTTATTTGATAGATTAATAATTGTTTGTGATTGTATGATGAAAAACATGAGTAATGCAAAAAGAATTGTTTTAATTGGTTGAAAAATGAGTTTACAGAGTTTGATTTTATTAAAATGGTTAAAACTTGAATATTTGGTTTTAACAGTGAATTTTGGTTTAAATTGGTTAATCATGTGTTTTATAATGCTTAGATTGATATTAGAAACATGTTGGGTAAATGTTTTGTATCTTATATGATGTCTAGATATACTTAATTTGTTTTCTGGATGGTAGAATTCGGAAAATTTTGGCCAAATTTGGCCTAAGTTTTCACTGGTTCGCGAGCTGGGGAAGACGACAGTCAAGTCTATCGCCCCGGCGATAGAAATGAACTGATTTCTTCGCCCCAGCGACATCGTCGCCCCGGCGACAAAATAGTTAAGCAAAATGCCGCCCCCCCCCGCGATAGACTCGCCCCGGCGACAATTTTGTTAAGTTTTTCTCGCCCCGGCGAGAAACACTACTGTTTTAAAAAAAAATTATTATTTTATTCTTGGAAGTTATGATGCATAATTAAACTTATTAATGTGATTAATGTATTACCAAGATGGTTGCTAAACTAGTATTTGTTGACTATAGTATGCTAAATGAGATACTATAATTAGGTAAAAGGAACCTAAAGTGATTATAAATTTAACTAATTTATGTTACCATTTTATAATTAATTGTATAGGTTGATTTAAGGATCGTGAATTATTTAATTTGTAATCTACGCTTGAGGCAAGTTTTCTTTCTCTAAACTTGTTAAATTGTTATAGCAAGTTATTTATTTCTTAAGCTTGTTATTATTTCAACAAGTTTACTTCCTTTGAGTGAATTAATTATCCTTAGCTTATTGTTATTCAAGCAAGGCTGATATTATGTTGAATAATTATATTTTGTTCCAAATATTATTTATTCAGTTATTGACTATCATTCAAACTTCGAATATAAACTTTATCGAAGAACTAGACTAGCAAACCATTATTGATTCAGCTAGTCCTTAGTTGATGAGCGTTTCAAAAACTTAGATTATCTAAACTTGTTCCAAGCCAAGTTCTTTTTGGTACGAACTCTTATTATAACTGAGATGAACAACCCTATCATAGGGGATTATTACGCTTAGCGTTAAAATGTTTGTGCACAATACATTGTACAAAGGGCTGATCCCCCTGAGTACGAGACGAAGGTCCATCTATAGTCTTTAAGACTGTTAAAGGTTACGGTAGAAATACTTGCTAACCTAGGACATAGTTCGAGGTCTTGAGACCCTCAGATATATTCAAACTTTGATTACTTATTGATTAACTTCAGAAAATCATTGCTTCTCATTTGAACTCTATTTCAATTAAAAGTTATTGTTATCATTCTTGTGGGCAATTGTTTGCTCACTCTTGCACTAAACATTTCAGCAAAGCCCGAGAAGCAGGACGAGCCGTCCACCAGTAAGGGCAAGGGCAAGATGCAGAAATAGTTATAGATTTATTATTTAATTGATGAACATTTGTACCAGACTTGTTTTAGACTATATTTTATTCCGCATTTAATGTATTAAGGTTATGATAACCTGGGATTTGACTATTTAATAGTTTGGAGATGTAACCCATTTTGGGAAGATAATTCTTTAAGTTTATTTAATTGTTCTTGATTATGGGTAGTTAGATGTGATTGTATGTTATAGTGAACACCAAATCAGTGGGAATTAAGTACCTGGATTTGGGGGTGTCACAGGTTGGTATCAGAGCTGTAGGTTATGAACCTTTAGGTGGGGAAAACCTTAGGGTAGTAGCCTTTTAGAAGATAGAGAATATAGTGGTGATAAACTCTTATCGAGTTCTAAGGAATGAATTACGGAAATTCATAAAAGACAACAAAATGATTATGTGCTATGTGCTTATTTGATAATAAACTTATGTGCTCGCGAGTACTATCGAGTATTGTCAATTAGTAATTAAAACTTAAAACTTTGTTGTCAGGATGACTGATAGAGGAGAGCCCAGCCAGACTAGGGAGGAGGAGCCCCGAGATATTCACGTGGTTCATGAGCAGCTAGTGCAGAGGGAGCTATCTCCATTGGTTACAGTTACAGGTCACGAGTATGAGCCTGAGACTGATCCTGAGGAGGATCCTGAGGAGGACCCTGAAGAGGTTGAGGAGGAGGAGGAAGACCCTGAGGGGATATCATTATCTACTTTGGGTGTTCAGATGTACGAGCAGGTGTATGATCGCAACATAGAGTTGCAGGACAGAGTGGAGGAGTTAGAGAGGCAGCTGGCGGAGCGACAGTCTGATTTGGAGCAGAAGAGCGGTGAGATTGTGGAGCTAGACATACGTCTTGGAGACGTGGAGTGGAAGTTGGTTCATGTAGAGAGTGATAAGGAGGAGTTAGAGGAACAGGCTGTAGAACGTCAAACCACTCTAGAGCAGAAGGATGCTGAGATCCAAGACCTTTCTTCACGTCTTGCAGAGGCTGAGCAGAGGCTAGCACAGTCTGAGTATCGACGCGGACAGTTGATAGCCAGGAATGAGATTGTACGAGATGAGTTGAAAGAGGAGTCAGCTAAGCGGGCGAGAGCGGAGACAGCTTGGCTGAGGGAGGCTGATCGTGCAGATCATGTTGAGTGTGAAATGCGGTCAAAGAAGGCCAAGATTGATGAGATGGAGTATATTTTTCATACTACCATAGACAGAGCTCAAGATCGAGCTAATCGTCATCCAGATGTGATGGATCGTAGGATGATGACACGCATTATGGAGCAGGAACGCCAGGAAGCTGTACGTCGTGGGATGTCATCATAGATTATGATTAGTTATGTTATTATGAAATTTATGAGTTAATAAGTTGTAATCCCAGTTTCTATAATGGGATAGAATATTGATGTAATCCTGAAACTTTGTGATTTCAGGATAGATGATGTAAATAACTACGATACTATTTGTATTATGTTCTGAAAGCAGTTAATGAATAAAATGTGAAAGTTTATCAGATGTGTTATGTATTTAAGTGTTGTTCATAAATGTTTAAGTTAAGACTTAAATGTTTAGGTAATTGAGTAATAATCTAATAACGAGAATTCTTAACAGTAAAATGCCTCCAAGAAGACAACCAACACGTCAACAGACCCCAGAGGGATCTACCAATAATGAAGAAGCCAACGCAAATCCGATGCAGCAGTTGGTGAATCTGTTAACGGGAGCCTTTGCAAATCAACCCCAAGCGCAGGCTACGACCTTCAAAGACTTCAAGGCTGTCGGACCTCCATAATTTCAGGGCTCCATGAATCCGATTGAAGCTCAAACATGGATCATGGAGATGGAGAAAGTGTTCGATGTAGCCAGAGTCGGTGAAGACCAGAAAACGGCATTTGCGACATTCATGCTGAAATCAGAAGCCAGCTACTGGTGGCAGGCAAACAAAACTCGTGGTGGTCAGGGTATAATACCGTGGGAGCGGTTTAAAGAAATATTTTTCGAGACATACTTCCCAGTAAGCGCGCAGAACCAGATGGAGGTGCAGTTCCTAGAGCTGAAGCAAGGTACTATGACGGTACCTGAATATGCTGCAAAGTTCAATGAGCTGGCAAGGTTTGCGCCATATCAGGTTAACACGGATGAGCGGAAGGCTAGGAGATTTGAGCAGGGACTGAAACCCTGGTTATATAGTAGAGTTTCGTTGTTTCAACTAAGTTCATTTGCGGCAGTGCTAGAAAAGGCAATTATCGCTGAAGAAGGCAGTGATGCTCTGTCAAAGTACAACCAGGAGCAGAAGAAAAAGAAGAATGAGAATGAAAACAAAGCAAGTGGTAGCCATGGGGGCAGTAATCAGAAAAGGAAGTGGAATGATAGTAACTCTGTGGGAAGTCAGCAGGGTAATCAGAAGAAGAAGATAGATGTGTGCAGCAACTGTGGGAAGAGCCATATGGGTGCTTGTTTGAAGGGTAAGCGGGTGTGCTTCAACTGTGGACAAGAGGGCCATATTTCACCAAATTGCCCTAATCCGAAGAAAGGAGCATGTTTCATTTGCGGGTCGAAGGATCACTTTGCCAGAGAGTGCCCTAAGAAAACAGCTACAGGAGGAGCTGGTGCAGGAAAAGGGAGCAGCGGTGGAGGTAATCTGACTATCACCGGACCGACACAGCCCAACCGACCTACCGCTCGAACGTTCAACATGACGGTGCAGGACGCTGTGCAGTCAAAGGATGTGGTGTCAGGTATCATTCCAGTCAATAATATTAATGCTTATGTATTGTTTGACTCGGGTGCTACTTGCTCATTTATATCCGATGATTTTGCTAAGAACTTAGAATTACCCCAGGAAGAACTAGATTACCCTATGAACATAGAGATTGCGAATAGGGAAATAATTCCTGTTAAACTTATCCACAAGAACTGTCAAATAGATATTAAGGGTCAGATAACGACGGTAAACTTGATCCCAATCCGACTTGGGGAGTTTGACGTTATATTGGGTATGGATTGGTTGACTAATCATGGGGCAGTTATTGATTGTCAAAAGAAGTGTATAAACCTTATGACTCCGTCAAAGGTTGTGTTTTTATGGTAGCAAATCGCCTAGACAAGCGAGTTGTCTGACGATGATGCAGGCCAGAAAGATGTTGAGGCAAGGCTGTGTAGGGTATCTAGCCTACATAGTTGATACACGAAAGGAAGGTGCAAAGCTGGAAGAGATACCAGTGGTTAGAGATTTCATAGACGTGTTTCCTGAAGATTTACCAGGATTACCGCCAGATAGGGAAATCGAGTTTGTGATTGATTTAGCACCGGGAACGGCCCCTATATCGAAGGCCCCGTATCGAATGGCTCCAGTGGAATTAAAGGAGTTGATGGCGCAGCTACAGGAGTTACTAGATAAAAAGTATATTCAACCAAGCGTTTCGCCGTGGGGAGCGCCAGTATTATTTGTTAAGAAGAAGGATGGATCAATGCGTCTTTGCATTGATTATAGAGAATTGAACAAGGTCACGATCAAAAACAAGTATCCGTTGCCAAGGATCGATGACCTGTTTGACCAACTGAAGGGGGCAAGGTACTTTTCAAAGATAGATTTACGAAGTGGGTACCATCAGTTGAAGGTGAGACAGGAGGATATACCAAAGACGGCATTTCGGACTAGATATGGTCACTATGAGTTTTTGGTTATGTCATTTGGTTTAACGAATGCGCCTGCAGCATTCATGGACTTAATGAATAGGGTGTTCAAACCATTTCTGGATAAATTCGTAGTGGTGTTTATAGACGACATCCTCGTATATTCCAAAACTCAGGAAGAACACATCGAGCATTTGAGGGTGACATTAGAGGCGTTAAGGAAAGAGAAATTGTATGCAAAATTTTTGAAGTGCGAATTTTGGTTGGAACGTGTGCAATTTCTTGGGCATGTGATTGATAAGGACGGAATATCGGTAGACCCATCAAAAGTCGAAGCTGTGATAAACTGGGATCAGCCGAAAACACCGTCAGAAGTGAGGAGTTTCCTAGGTTTGGCAGGATATTATAGGCGTTTTATTCAAGATTTCTCGAGAATCGCCACTCCGTTAACGAATTTAACAAGAAAATCAGTGAAGTTTGTTTGGACGGAGAAGTGCGAAGAGAGTTTCCAAGAACTAAAGAAGAGACTAAGTTCGGCACCTGTATTGTCTTTGCCAGATGATACAGGAAATTTTGTGGTGTATAGCGACGCATCGCATAAGGGACTTGGTTGTGTGTTGATGCAGAATGGAAAGGTTATTGCATATGCATCGCGCCAACTAAAAGACTATGAAAAAGGGTATCCGACCCATGACTTAGAGTTAGCAGCTGTGGTGTTTGCTTTGAAAATCTGGCGACACTATCTCTATGGGGAGAAGTGTGAAATATACACAGACCATAAAAGTCTGAAGTATATTTTTACATAGAAAGATTTGAATATGCGGCAAAGGAGATGGATAGAGTTAATCAAGGACTATGATTGTGAAATCTTATACCATCCGGGAAAAGCCAATGTGGTTGCAGACGCTTTGAGCAGAAAGGGTCGAGAGAAATTGTTTTTGTTAACCGCTCAGGAGAAGCTCGTGGAGGAAATGGCTAAGTTGGAACTAGAAGTAAAGAATCAGATGACGTTGACCGAAAAATTATTTCAGATAGAAACCCAACCAACTCTGGTGGAAAAAGTGAAGGAAGCGCAACTCAAAGATGAGGAATGTGCTGAGATACGGAAAAGATTGCTTGAGGGAGAAAAGCTTAAATACAAAGTTGACACTGAAGGACTGCTTAGATTCGAAGGCCGAATTTGGGTTCCGGCAGAACTAAAGATCAGAGAAGAGATTTTGACCGAAGCCCATAGTTCAAGATTTTCGGTTCACCCAGGAAGTACGAAGATGTACCAAGATCTTCGCCAACATTTCTGGTGGCCAAACATGAAAAGAGAGGTTGCTGAGTGTGTTGCGAAGTGCCTAACCTGTCAGCGAGTAAAAGCAGAACATCAACGACCAAGTGGTTTGCTACAGCCTTTGGAGATACCAGAATGGAAATGGGAGCATATCACGATGGATTTCGTGGTAGGTCTTCCAGCTACTCAGAAGGGATATGACGCGATATGGGTCATCGTGGATCGACTGACGAAATCAGCGCACTTTTTACCAATCAAAATCAGATTCACTTTAGATCAGCTGGCGAAGTTATATATCAAAAAAATTATCTCGAGGCACGGTGTTCCAGTATCAATAGTGTCAGACAGGGATCCGCGGTTCACATCAAAGTTTTGGAGGAGTCTGCAAACTTGTTTGGGGACACAGTTGCGAATGAGTACAGCCTATCATCCTCAAACCGATGGCCAGAGTGAAAGAACAATTCAAACGTTGGAGGACATGCTGAGAGCGTGTGTCATGGATTTCAAGGGCAACTGGGATGATCATTTACCTTTGGTCGAATTTTCTTACAACAACAGTCATCACGCCAGTATCGGCATGCCACCCTACGAAGCGTTGTACGGAAGGAAATGCAGGACTCCGTTATGCTGGGATGAGGTTGGTGAACGTCGACTATTAGGACCCGAGCTAGTGCAACAAACTGCTGCAGTGAGATTGTTCAAATAATAAGAGCCAGACTGATAGCCGCTCAAGACAGGCAGAAAAAAGTATGCTGACCAACACCGACAAAATCGCGAATTTGAGGTCGGCAGCTTCGTGTTTCTCAAGGTATCTCCCTGGAAAGGGAAAATCAGATTTGGAAAGAAGGGTAAACTAAGTCCGCGATTCATTGGACCCTTTGAAGTACTGAAACGGGTGGGTGAGGTCGCTTATGAGGTAGCTTTACCTCCTAAGTTAGGCCACGTCCACAATGTCTTTCATATATCGGTGCTACGACCGTATAAGGCTGATTATAAGCATGTAATCGAATACGAACCCATACAATTTGAACAAGATTTATCCTATGAAGAGGTTCCTGTACAGATAGTAGACAGGAAAGAGCAAGTGCTTCGCAATAAAGTGATACCTTCCGTTAAGGTAATCTGGAGGAACCACAGTGCTGAAGAAGCTACGTGGGAACTCGAAGATAAAATGATGCAGAATTACCCTCACTTATTTGTTTAACTTTTGTATTGCGATTCTGGGGTCAGAATCTTTGTAAGGAGGGGAGAATGTAACGGACGATTTAATTGCGTTGTGATTCTGGGGACAGAATCCTTTTAAGGAGGGAAAGATGTAACGAATGCAATTTTTATGATTGAATAAAAATATTTATTGAGTTATATAAATATTTTTATTAATTTATTGAGTTTAATGTGGGTATTTGTTGAATTTAATAATGTTAAATATTATTTAAATGTGATTTGTTATGTTTATTCTAATTTAATTTAATGATTAAATTAGATGATGAAAAGGCTTATTTGAATAAATAATTTATTTGAATAAGAGAATTTATTTGGTATTATTGTTATTTGTTAAATGAAATTATTATTTGAGTTAATTATATTTAATTGAATTTATTTTATAATAAGTTCAATTGAATTAAATGTGTGATATTTTAAACTATATGTTATATTGGTTTTATTAAAATAAATGAAAGGAGTTTTAATTTTGTTTTTCCAAACTAGGCCTTATGACCTTTGTTTGGAAATAATGAGTTATTTTATTTGTGTTTTGCCAAACAAGCCTTTAGTTAGAATAATGGATTATTTTAATCTTGCTTTGCCAAACAAGCCTTATGGCTTTTGAAATTTTATAACTGATGATACGTTATTATTGTATTAAGTATCAGTTTTTATTTTAGTTTTTAATTTGCATCAGTTTTATTTTTTTAAAAGAAAGTACGTCAGTTGAAAGAAAAGAAAAGAGAAGAACAGAGAGAAAAGAAGAAGAACATCAGAGTTTGAGAGAAAACAGAGAGCAGAGCTTGAGAATTTGAGAGTTGAGAGAAAAGAGAGAAATTGAGAGAGAAGCTTGGAGGTTGGAGAAAGAATTTCCAAAACCAAGGAAGCTTAATCAAATTTCTAAGAATTTGAAGGTATAAACTATTTACTATGTTTTATTTTCTCTATATATGAATTTATATGCTAAATTCATGAATTACTTGGTTAAAAATGTTTAGAACGCATGTGTTAGATGGTTATGTGATGATTATAGGTTAATTCGAATGGTTAATTCATGAAAATATGTCTTTGAAATCAGTTTCTAGTTTTTTTTACAGAGTTTACTTCATGAATTGGATATATGTATGAAAATTGATGCTTAAATTAGTTGTTATTTGATAGATTAATAATTGTTTGTGATTGTATGATGGAAAAACATGAGTAATGCAAAAAGAATTGTTTTAATTGGTTGAAAAATGAGTTTACAGAGTTTGATTTTATTAAAATGGTTAAAACTTGAATATTTGGTTTTAACAGTGAATTTTGGTTTAAATTGGTTAATCATGTGTTTTATAATGCTTAGATTGATTAGAAACATGTTGGGTAAATGTTTTGTATCTTATATGATGTCTAGATATACTTAATTTGTTTTCTGGATGGTAGAATTCGGAAAATTTTGGCCAAATTTGGCCTAAGTTTTCACTGGTTCGCGAGCTGGGGAAGACGACAGTCAAGTCTATCGCCCCGGCGATAGAAATGAACTGATTTCTTCGCCCCAGCGACATCGTCGCCCCGGCGACAAAATAGTTAAGCAAAATGCCGCCCCCGCGATAGACTCGCCCCGGCGACAATTTTGTTAAGTTTTTCTCGCCCCGGCGAGAAACACTACTGTTTTAAAAAAAAATTATTATTTTATTCTTGGAAGTTATGATGCATAATTAAACTTATTAATGTGATTAATGTATTACCAAGATGGTTGCTAAACTAGTATTTGTTGACTATAGTATGCTAAATGAGATACTATAATTAGGTAAAAGGAACCTAAAGTGATTATAAATTTAACTAATTTATGTTACCATTTTATAATTAATTGTATAGGTTGATTTAAGGATCGTGAATTATTTAATTTGTAATCTACGCTTGAGGCAAGTTTTCTTTCTCTAAACTTGTTAAATTGTTATAGCAAGTTATTTATTTCTTAAGCTTGTTATTATTTCAACAAGTTTACTTCCTTTGAGTGAATTAATTATCCTTAGCTTATTGTTATTCAAGCAAGGCTGATATTATGTTGAATAATTATATTTTGTTCCAAATATTATTTATTCAGTTATTGACTATCATTCAAACTTCGAATATAAACTTTATCGAAGAACTAGACTAGCAAACCATTTATTGATTCAGCTAGTCCTTAGTTGATGAGCGTTTCAAAAACTTAGATTATCTAAACTTGTTCCAAGCCAAGTTCTTTTTGGTACGAACTCTTATTATAACTGAGATGAACAACCCTATCATAGGGGATTATTACGCTTAGCGTTTAAAATGTTTGTGCACCAATACATTGTACAAAGGGCTGATCCCCCTGAGTACGAGACGAAGGTCCATCTATAGTCTTTAAGACTGTTAAAGGTTACGGTAGAAATACTTGCTAACCTAGGACATAGTTCGAGGTCTTGAGACCCTCAGATATATTCAAACTTTGATTACTTATTGATTAACTTCAGAAAATCATTGCTTCTCATTTGAACTCTATTTCAATTAAAAGTTATTGTTATCATTCTTGTGGGCAATTGTTTGCTCACTCTTGCACTAAACATTTCAGCAAAGCCCGAGAAGCAGGACGAGCCGTCCACCAGTAAGGGCAAGGGCAAGATGCAGAAATAGTTATAGATTTATTATTTAATTGATGAACATTTGTACCAGACTTGTTTTAGACTATATTTTATTCCGCATTTAATGTATTAAGGTTATGATAACCTGGGATTTGACTATTTAATAGTTTGGAGATGTAACCCATTTTGGGAAGATAATTCTTTAAGTTTATTTAATTGTTCTTGATTATGGGTAGTTAGATGTGATTGTATGTTATAGTGAACACCAAATCAGTGGGAATTAAGTACCTGGATTTGGGGGTGTCACAGGTTCATTCATTCATTCAGCAGAAGACAGCAGCAGATCGGAAGCAGCAGGCGAAGAGAAAAGAAACAGTAGCAGCAAATTTGAGAATTGAGGAAGTAATAGCATAGATTTGCAACAAAATAGGAGAGAAAGAGAGAAAAAAAGAGAGGAATAATATTTTTGTGATTGGATTGTATCACATATACTTCTTCTTCTATTCAAAATACACAAGTTTACATCAACTTCGATCTCATTTGCAAGGTGAAAACCTCCTTATTTTCGCAATTTCTATCATATCATTTGGTCAATTTAAATGTAGTTTTTCATGTAATTTATGATGGAACAATGAATTAGGGATTATTGGTGAGGGTTCCATCGGAACAAAATTCTTCCCAATAACCCGATGATATTCGTTCATTGATTTTTTGTTTTTTTGTTTTACGATGCTATATTGGCGTGGTTCCTTTAGATCGTTATTTTAGGATGTCTTGATATTGTTATATTATCCGTGTTGGTTATTCCTTGTAATATTCGTTTGTGGGTGTGTGGAAATTTGGTTGTGAGCCTAGGAAAGCGACCCCGTGGTCCAAATCCGATGATGGACCTCTTTTGATATAGATAGTAGGAAGGATGTAGTTTCATTGTACATATGTAATCGTCGGGCCTTAAAACGACGCCAAGGCGAGAATCGTGTTTAAGGCCCTGTCATAGTAAAAGTATGCGATTGTGGGCGTTTGGGGTTGTTTTGATGGCTTACATGCCCATGAATAGCCCTAACGCATTTTAATGCTTGATTTGAATTACAACCTAAAATTGATTTCAAAGCTAAACAATGAAGACTTTTATAAAATCAATCAAAATAGGTTATTAGCCTCACGAGGATAAGGAATTGGGAGTGCTAGTGAATGTCGATTTCTATTTAACGAGAAGGCAAAGGAAAAAAACCGTTTTCCAAAACATCACACGAAATGATTTCATAAATGAGTAATGTTTTATTAAACCGTTGTGCATAGGGTTAAAGAGATTCTAAAAGTTGCCCATCATTTGAGTTATGAAGGCAATACATAGATCTCGATTCCTATTTTTGACGAAGGTTTAGAAAACTCTTGTTTTTTGCCAAAACGACACCTAATGAAAATCTCATAGTTTTGACAATTGAAACCAAAACCTTTCTAAAGAACAAAGCTTTCTCGTATAAACCGAAGGATATTCTAAAGCACTCCCAAAGCATGATTTTCCTAAAAATCCAAAGTATTCTTTCATACAAACTCACCACCACATTCATAAAGGCACACATACACACACGCACACATACACATTTCATGAATTAAAGGATAGGAAAGTATCAAGATTGCGGTAACCGTGTTTCACGGAAGTTGGGGGGTGCCTAACACCTTCCCCTCGCTTAAGCAAGCCCCCGAACTCTATGAATCTCGGTTCGCAGACCAATTAATTCGGAGTCACATATGAGCCAGCGATTTATAAAAAAACGAAAACTCGGATGAGTTGGTACATCCATTTCAAATATACCAACTGGTGACTCTGGTCAATTGGCTCATCATAAAAAATGATCTTTCAAAACCCTGTCGACATTAAGTGCCGACCTTTTCCAAAAAATCATCTAATAAAAGGCAAAAAATCGGAAAAGACGAGAAACCGGCGTCGACAGCTGGCGACTCTGCTGGGGACATTAGAGGGCTTAAGCCGCATTCAAATCTTGATGCTATCCTATCCTTTAAAATTTATGAATATGTTTGTGCATGCGATATTTCAATTTTTTACTTTTTGTTGTGTAAATGTGTGTTTTGTCCAATAAATGAATGATTTGAATGGAATTGCTTTACTTTAAAGTAATCATTTGCATGCGGTGAGGACGATGAATGTTAATGTATGTTGAGAGAGTACCTCCTCCTGAGGCGAACCTGTCGATTGCTTATTACTGGACTCGAAGGGGCTGCTCCCCGGAGATGGCTCAGGAAACGCACCACCCAAATCCGCTCCAATCGAAAGGACTCAAACGAGTAGATTGCGAAGATTTGGGGACCTTCATGCCGAAAAGCCCGTGAGAGTAACCCTAGGATAGGTCAACCTCAGATTAACCCAACGCAGGAAAAGTCTCTTCATGCCCTTTTTGCGTTCGTACATATAAATGTCATGATCCCATTCAATATTCATATATGCCTCCCCTGTTGTCAAAAGAAAGTACTGACCTCCACGTTTTGTAGGGAATAGCTGGGAAGGCATAATAAGTCATGTCTATCAATTATTATTGCAATAAGGGACTACTAACATGATTTTTTTGCAGGAAAAAGATTAAAAAACCCCAAAAACACAAAACTTTACCGTTTTAGCATGCATCCACATCTCTCATTTCCCCAGGACTAAAATCCGAACCATTGTTTCTGTAGGATTGCTCCTCAAACCCGTTCGCAGTCTAAAAGGGCCCAAAACTCTACATCTGAAATGGTTGATCTCCCACCTACTAATCCTGGTGCCATATCGAGGGAGGAATTTGATGACTTTAAAAAACAGATGTTGGAGATGGCCATGATGTTAAAGGTGTAAGTTTGCAAAATCACAATCTAATTGTAATACGCAACGGAAAATGAAAATTAAAATTTTTGCAACTTATCCATGAATCACCTTATGCATAACTATTAATTGAAGAAGAAGATGAACAAGAAATATACCTTAATAGATCCAACCTTTGAACCGCTACAAGATCTACTCCTTGTTGATTTCTTCAAGCTCCTCCTTTCTTTGTTCCTTGGATTAAACACTAGCTTCAAAGTGTATGAAGCACTCTAGAGGTGATCCACCAAGAATGATTATATGAAACAATATTTGATTTTTACAAATCTTGGATGGCTAATCCAATAAGTTCTTTTATTCCTAACTCTTAAGAATAACAAGAACAATACATGAAGAACACTTTGAAAATTTAATCAACAACTTGATCTATAATTTTTGTGTTCTTGAGATGGAGGCTACTAGTTCATAACTTAGTTTTCTTGGTTAGGTTAATTAGGAGAAACCCTAATTTTAATTAGTATTCCACCAAGTATGATACTTACATAATATGTAAGTATCAATATTCTCCTAACCCACATGTTTTACATTTAAGCACTTAACACATGTTTTGCATTTAAGCACTTAACACATGTTTTGCAATTATTTGACCAAATTCAAATTTGCATTTAATTTAAATGATATTTACATTTCATTTAAATTAATTCTTAATCTAATTAAGAATTAAATGATAATAATAATAATAAGATTTCTCTTATTAATTTATAATTCAATATTTCTCCAAATATATCATTATAAATATTAAGCATTTCAATTTATTCAACTAATAAATTAAATACTTAATTTATCATCATTAAGCCAATTGTTTCCAATATAATATTATTCTTTTTGCGGTGTGACCCTTTAGGTTCAATATTATGCCGGTAGTAGAATAAATAAATTAGAACAATTCTAATATTATTTATAATGAATTAAACTCCTTTAATTCATATATAAATAAATAATATTTATTCTACATCATGAGTGACACCTTACGATAATGTATCATGACTATCCGTATAATATGAAATCAACGTTTAATCACATAGAACCTATTCAGCAGTAGTTACCGTACAATTCAATCCTTCTACCATACAATGTCCCGATTAAATATAAGACATGGAATTACTGACAAGTCTTATTTTATTTAATCATATGCATTTCGATCCAAGAATGCACAACTCCGATTAATGTAAATTAGAAACTCCTTTCTAATTTCATTCAACCCTGGCCAGGGATTTCTGAGCTGTCATTTATCAAATCGCATAGGACATTCTCTCCCTTTATCAGAAGTGGTAGATCCTTTGTCGATCATTCACCTACCTCCGTGTATACTTTATTATACCCGTACATACCCTATGACATACCCAAAGGTATTAAGGAATATGACAAAGTATAACTTAACATACACAAGGTACTATGATGATCTCAAGTCCAAGGATCACTTGTACAACTATCACTTAAAAACTTCCCTATTGACAGGTGAATAAAACTCCATTAGGGTTCTTTAAGCGAGTCACGTTCAGTGAACTTATTCTCTAATAAGCACCTACATACTTGCTTTAGTGTCTTCACACAAATGATTATGAGATCAATCATTATCTTCAAAAGATCAAGCATAGTATGTACTAATCTATCCGGATCAATAATCCCAATATTAGTGATCCAACGATTAGGAACATTTTAGTTTTGAGCTTTCTTGAATTTAGATCTCACTAGCATGATCTCATCATGATTCTAAAAACATTGCTCGAAAACTATGGGTTCATCACATTTATTAATTCAACCAATTAACATGGATAAAATATGCCTTTTATTCTATTATTAATATTTGAATAAGATTACAAAGTAAATGCTTATTACATCAAATATAATTGGCTTGAGGGCATATTACTTTCAATCTCCCACTTGCACTAAAGCCAATCACCTTGGTATCTAATACCCATTTTATCGAAATGGCGATTGAATTGATCTTGCGATAATGCTTTAGTAAATGGATCTGCAATGTTGTTCTGGGAGTCCACTCTTTCTAAGGTGACATCTCCCCTTTCAATTATTTCTCTAATTAAATGAAATCGCCGCAACACGTGTTTGGATCTCTGATGAGACCTGGGTTCCTTAGCCTGTGCAACAGCTCCAGTGTTGTCACAATGAACCGGAACGGGTCCAGTAATGCTAGGAACTACCCCGAGTTCAGAAATGAACTTCTTCATCCAAACAGCTTCCTTTGCAGCTTCACTTGCAGCTATATACTCTGCCTCTGTCACTGAGTCAGCAACTGTTTGCTGTTTGGAACTCTTCCAACTCACTGCTCCACCGTTCAAGGTAAATACATACCCTGACATGGATTTACTGTCATCTTGGTCAGTTTGAAAACTTGAGTCTGTAAAGCCCTCTAGTTTCAAATCAGACCCACCATATACTAGAAACACATCTTTAGTTCTTCTCAAGTACTTCAAGATGTTTTTCACAGATTTCCAGTGTTCTTCTCCAGGATTAGACTGATATCTACTTGTTACACTAAGTGCATAAGCAACATCTGGTCTGGTACATATCATTCCATACATTATGGATCCTATTGCCGAAGCATAAGGTATTTGATTCATGCGTTCTTTCTCTTCAGGTGTCTTTGGGGACAATTTCTTAGAGAGATTTACTCCATGGCTCATCGGTATGAGCCCTCTCTTGGAGTCTTGCATGCTAAACCTCTTTAGCATCGAATCAATGTATGCACCTTGGGTCAAGCCGAGCATCCTCTTTGATCTATCTCTATAGATCTTTATCCCCAATATGTAGGATGCTTCTCCCAAGTCCTTCATGGAGAAGTGTTTAGATAACCAAATTTTAACTGATTGTAGCATTGGTATGTCATTCCCTATAAGTAATATATCATCAACATATAATACCAGGAATGTCACAGCACTCCCACTAACTTTCTTGTACACACATGGTTCATCCTCATTTTTGATAAAATCAAACTTTTTGATTGTCTCATCAAAACGGATGTTCCAACTTCGAGAAGCTTGCTTCAATCCATAAATGGATCTTTGCAACTTACATACTTGATTTGTTCCAACCTTTGAAACAAAACCCTCTGGCTGTATCATATATACATCCTCATCTAGTTTCCCATTGAGGAAGGCCGTTTTCACGTCCATTTGCCAGATTTCGTAATCATAGTAAGCTGCAATCGCAAGCAAAATCCGGATAGACTTGAGCATGGCTACTGGTGAAAAGGTTTCATCATAGTCAACTCCTTGTCTTTGTTTGAAACCTTTTGCAACCAGTCTGGCCTTATAGGTCTCCACCTTGCCATCTGCTCCAGTCTTTTTCTTAAAGACCCATTTACACCCTATAGGCACAATGCCTTCAGGTGGAGTAACCAAAGTCCATACTTGGTTTTCATACATGGAGTCCATTTCAGATTTCATGGCTATTTGCCATTTCTCAGAGTGTTTACTACTCATAGCCTCATCGTAAGTTACTGGATCATCATCAGTTATGATGCGTACCTCATCATCATCTTCTATGATGAGTGTATACCTTTTAGGTATTTTCGGCACTCTTCCAGATTTACGACTCGGTTGTGGTACAGAAGTTATATCTACTTGAACAGGTTCATCCACTTGATCTGTAGTGATTTGTGGTTCTTGAATTTCTTCAAGATCTATTTTCCTCCCACTAGCCCCTTCAAGGATAAACTCCTTTTCCAGGAAGGTAGCGTGTTTGGCAACAAACACCTTTTGCTCGGTAGGATTATAGAAATAATATCCTAAACTTTCTTTAGGATACCCCACAAATTTGCACTTGTCAGATCTGGCCTCAAGTTTGTCACTTTGTAACTTCTTTACATAAGCGTTACAACCCCAAATCTTAACATGCTTAAGACTGGGTTTCCTCCCTGTCCACATCTCATATGGAGTCTTAGGGACGGATTTTGAGGGAATCTTGTTAAGTAGATATGCAGCCGTTTCTAGGGCATGACCCCAGAATGATATTGGAAGGTCGGTGAAACTCATCATGGACCGCCACCATGTCTAACAAGGTACGATTCCTCCTTTCAGAAACACCATTTAATTGTGGCGTACCAGGAGGCGTCCATTGAGAGAGAATACCATTTTCTTTGAGATGATTAAGAAACTCATTGCTCAAGTATTCTCCTCCTCGATCTGATCGAAGAATCTTAACACTTTTGCCAGTTTGTTTCTCTACTTCACTTCTGAATTCTTTGAACTTTTCAAATGATTCGGATTTATATTTCATTAAATACACATATCCAAATCTTGAATGATCATCAGTGAATGTAATGAAATACGAATACCCTCCTCTAGCATCTGTTGTCATAGGTCCACATACATCTGTGTGTACCAACTCTAACAACCCTGCAACTCTCTCTCCATGTCCACTAAATGGAGATTTAGTCATTTTAACCCATGAGACATGATTCACAAGTTGGATATGATTCAAAATCGAATGGTTCTAAAAGACCATCAATATGCAACTTGTTTAATCTTGTTTCATTGATGTGACCGAGTCTACAATGCCAAATGAAAGTATGATTTACTTCATCTCTTTTTCTTTTACAAGTTTGTTCAATTTGAAAAATATTTTCATGTAAGTCAAGTAAGTAAAGTCCATCAATTAATCTACCAGTTCCAAATAAAACATTATTATTATAAATAGAACAACCATTGTTCTTAAATATAACATCGAATCCTTCTTTGTCCAACATAGAAATAGATATAATGTTTCTAATGAGAACAGGTACATAATAACAATTTATTAAATTGATAGACTTTCCCGTAGGCAATGCTAAACAATAAGTCCCCACAGCTAATGCAGCAACCTTTGCTCCATTTCCCACTCGTAGAGTTACTTCTCCCTTGTTTAGCCTTCTACTTCTGCTTATTCCCTGCAATGAATTGCATATGTGAGAACCACACACAGCCGGTATCTAATACCCAAGTAGAATTTTGACTTACAGAAAGATTTATTTCAATCATGAATAAACCTGTATCCGTAGCTGAAGCTTCAACAAGCTTTTTCTGCTTTGCCTCTGCAAGGTAATCCTTGCAGTTTCTCTTCCAATGTCCAGACTTATTGCAGTGGAAGCAAACTCCTTTGCTATCCGCATTAGTTTTATTCTTATTACCTTTATCAACTGTCTTTCCTTTTGCCTTCTTAGAATTTTTCTTTTTAGCAGAAGCTCCTTTGGGCCACTTCCTTTTCTTGGAAGCGTCTCCTATCAGTAAGACTTGGTCTTTCTTGGATGGAAAGTGACTCTCTGCAGTTTTCAACATGTTAAGCAATTCAGGCAAGCTGACATCAAGCTTGTTCATGTGAAAATTCACAACAAATTGTGAGTAGGAGTCCGGGAGTGACTGTAAGATCAAATCTTGGCTCAACTCTCCATCCATTACAAAACCCAGTTGTCCCAATTGTTCAATCAAATTGATCATTTTGAGGACATGTGCCTGTACTGTAGGGCCATCGGTCATTCTAGATCGGAAGAGCTCCTTAGATATCTCATATCTTGCAGACCTACTTTGTTCACCATACAACTCTTGCAGGTGAAGCAATATAGCAGGTGCATCCATTTTCTCATGTTGACGTTGTAACTCGTTACTCATGGATGCGAGCATGATGCATTGAGCTACCATAGCATCATCTTGCCACTTTTTAAAAGTAGCAATCTCTTCCTCAGAGGCAGTTTCTGCAACAGTTGCAGGAACAGGCGAATTAAGGACATAAGATAATTTTTCAGCGGTGAGAACAATTCTCAAATTCCTTAACCAATCCGTGTAGTTCGGCCCGGTTAGTTTATTAGCATCCAATATGCTCCGCAGTGATAGTGAATGGGCCATTTGTAAAAATCTGTAAATGAATTTTTATTTAAACAACATTAGCATATATTCATTTTATTAATCACCAATTTAATATAGGACTTTATTAAAAGGGTGTCTCCCACTATTTTGTACAAACTATATGACCCTCCATATATAGTTCGACAAATTTTCAAAAATCTGTTTAGTGAGTAAGGATCCTATTGACATAAATATGCAGCCTTGTGTGTGCACAACAAACCATATATTTATTCAAAGGGTAGACAACTCTTGTCAATTACATCAACTATGTAACTCCTTGTATTTTGCCTCTTAGATTATAATAGTCAAGTGTGTGCACATCCGAACTAAAATAATCCAAGTTAAGTTTCACCTAGCATTTCCATATAAGCGAATAGAAAAATATAGTCCTTGTGTGTGCACAACAAAACTAGTATTGTTCAATTCCTTATAAAACATTTTTAATGTAATAAAGCCAACATCTTAAAAATTTAATATGAGTCTTGTGTGTGCACAACAAACTAATATTAAATAATTAATACTCTATTGCTTTATCATGCTAGAAGGCTACGTTTGATATTTTTGAAATACCTTTAAACGTATTCAACTTAATATTTTGAAATGAGGGTTTTGTTATTAATGGTCTCATCTTGTTTAGCGCGCATGCAAGTATATATATATATAAATACGCGTCATATTAAACATTCATCAACATGAATAATAATATATTTAATATATATATATATATATATATATTATAAGCATGCATTCATAGAATACTATATTCTATATGGGATGATTATGGACTTAATCTAATTTGATTCACTCGAGCCACCGAGTAAATCAATAGGTCAAACCTAGGGTGCAAGAATAAATTTGAATATAACTATTACATTCAACCCAGGCTTCATTACAAATGGGTCTTCAATGCTCCTGCTCTTCGGTTCAAATTTCTCTAGTAACTCTATTAAATCCTATTACATTCATTTTAACAAAATAGAAACCTTGATCAACAGTCAAGGGGAAGTACATAGAAGAGAGATAGAAATTACATTTAGAAATTTAGATAGGCGAGGTACGCAGACCCCATTATGAATAAAACCATTCATTCAAGCATCCATTCAAATTAAATCCAATCACATTGGTCAATAGTCCTTAATCATCCCCTATATATATATCAACATATATATAAATACCATTCATCACATGAATAATAAACCATTCAATATATATTGATATCATTTAATGGGCAATTGACTAGTAGAAATCCAAAATCCAATTAAAATAAACTCCTTTATTTTAATCCATTCCAAATTAATATAAACTCCTTTATAAAATTTAGAATCTTTGTTCAAAAATTGAAATCCAATATTAATTAAAATAAACTCCTTTATTTTAAACCAATTTCAAGTCCAAAATAAACATCTTTATTTTTCAACATTGAAATTTTAAAATTGGAAAATCAAATTTTTTTTTTTATTTTAATGAACAGTGCCCAGCTGCCCGATGAACAGTAACACGCTGACCGGTGAACAGTGCCGCTGCCCGGTGAACAGTGCCGCCGGTGAACAGTTCCGGCAGGTGAACAGTTTCCGGCAAGTGAACAGTTTCCGGTGAACAGTTCCGGCGTGAACAGTTCCCGGTGAACAGTTTTTTTTTTTTTTTTTTTTTTTGATTTTGATGTTTTTCTAAAAAACATAATTTCATACTAACAATTATACCCAAAAAATTGTTCTAAACACATATCAACATATATATGATTAACACAATTAATAGTACGCATAAGGATGGCTCTTGATACCACTGTAAGTTTGCAAAATCACAATCTAATTGTAATACGCAACGGAAAATGAAAATTAAAATTTTTGCAACTTATCCATGAATCACCTTATGCATAACTATTAATTGAAGAAGAAGATGAACAAGAAATATACCTTAATAGATCCAACCTTTGAACCGCTACAAGATCTACTCCTTGTTGATTTCTTCAAGCTCCTCCTTTCTTTGTTCCTTGGATTAAACACTAGCTTCAAAGTGTATGAAGCACTCTAGAGGTGATCCACCAAGAATGATTATATGAAACAATATTTGATTTTTACAAATCTTGGATGGCTAATCCAATAAGTTCTTTTATTCCTAACTCTTAAGAATAACAAGAACAATACATGAAGAACACTTTGAAAATTTAATCAACAACTTGATCTATAATTTTTGTGTTCTTGAGATGGAGGCTACTAGTTCATAACTTAGTTTTCTTGGTTAGGTTAATTAGGAGAAACCCTAATTTTAATTAGTATTCCACCAAGTATGATACTTACATAATATGTAAGTATCAATATTCTCCTAACCCACATGTTTTACATTTAAGCACTTAACACATGTTTTGCATTTAAGCACTTAACACATGTTTTGCAATTATTTGACCAAATTCAAATTTGCATTTAATTTAAATGATATTTACATTTCATTTAAATTAATTCTTAATCTAATTAAGAATTAAATGATAATAATAATAATAAGATTTCTCTTATTAATTTATAATTCAATATTTCTCCAAATATATCATTATAAATATTAAGCATTTCAATTTATTCAACTAATAAATTAAATACTTAATTTATCATCATTAAGCCAATTGTTTCCAATATAATATTATTCTTTTTGCGGTGTGACCCTTTAGGTTCAATATTATGCCGGTAGTAGAATAAATAAATTAGAACAATTCTAATATTATTTATAATGAATTAAACTCCTTTAATTCATATATAAATAAATAATATTTATTCTACATCATGAGTGACACCTTACGATAATGTATCATGACTATCCGTATAATATGAAATCAACGTTTAATCACATAGAACCTATTCAGCAGTAGTTACCGTACAATTCAATCCTTCTACCATACAATGTCCCGATTAAATATAAGACATGGAATTACTGACAAGTCTTATTTTATTTAATCATATGCATTTCGATCCAAGAATGCACAACTCCGATTAATGTAAATTAGAAACTCCTTTCTAATTTCATTCAACCCTGGCCAGGGATTTCTGAGCTGTCATTTATCAAATCGCATAGGACATTCTCTCCCTTTATCAGAAGTGGTAGATCCTTTGTCGATCATTCACCTACCTCCGTGTATACTTTATTATACCCGTACATACCCTATGACATACCCAAAGGTATTAAGGAATATGACAAAGTATAACTTAACATACACAAGGTACTATGATGATCTCAAGTCCAAGGATCACTTGTACAACTATCACTTAAAAACTTCCCTATTGACAGGTGAATAAAACTCCATTAGGGTTCTTTAAGCGAGTCACGTTCAGTGAACTTATTCTCTAATAAGCACCTACATACTTGCTTTAGTGTCTTCACACAAATGATTATGAGATCAATCATTATCTTCAAAAGATCAAGCATAGTATGTACTAATCTATCCGGATCAATAATCCCAATATTAGTGATCCAACGATTAGGAACATTTTAGTTTTGAGCTTTCTTGAATTTAGATCTCACTAGCATGATCTCATCATGATTCTAAAAACATTGCTCGAAAACTATGGGTTCATCACATTTATTAATTCAACCAATTAACATGGATAAAATATGCCTTTTATTCTATTATTAATATTTGAATAAGATTACAAAGTAAATGCTTATTACATCAAATATAATTGGCTTGAGGGCATATTACTTTCAAAAGGAACAATTGCTACCTCGACAGGATCCACCTAAAGAGGATCCACCCCAACCTAAGGGCGAGCCAGTCGTCCCGAAGACCATTCCCGTACCTAACAAAATAGTGATTACTATCCCGAAAGAGGGAGATACGGATGACCTGCGAAAGAAAATGAGACAAATGGAGGAAACTATCCAATCTATGAAGGGCATAGGGTCCCTAGGTCGGGTGAACTATTCAGATCTTTGTGTCTTCCCCGGAACCAGATATCCGGAGAAATTTAAAATCCCCGAATTTGAGAAATACAATGGGAAGGGGGATCCTTATACCCATCTGAAAATCTACATTGGGGAGCTGGGATCTTATGCAGAAGACGAGGGTCTAAGGATGCAACTTTTCCAAAAAAGCCTGACAGGAGAGGCGAGAATCTGGTATGCCCATCTCGATAATGCTCGGATCCACAATTGGGAAGAGTTGGCCCACACCTTCTTAACACAGTATAGCTTCCAGGCACAAATGGCCCCTGATAGATACCAAATGACAAAAGTTAAGAAGCAACCCAGGGAATCCTTCAGGGATTATGCACAACGATGGAGGGGTATGGCCGCACAGGTGAATCCCCCGATGAGCGAGTCGGAGATGGTGATGACCTTCGTAGATATTCAAGAGGCCCCTTATTATGAGCGGGTTATATCAGGGATTGGTAGGGCTTTTGCCGAGATGATTAAACACGGAGAAATGGTGGATATGGGTTTGAAGTCTGGTGAGATTCGGGATTTCACGGCTTTGGAAACGGCTGCAGAACAAATACAGAGTGGAAATTATGGCAGCACTTCCCGTAGGGTGCAAAAGAAGAAGGAGGAGGATGTTTTCCTCATCCTTCAGGGGTCATCTAGAAAGACAGAAAACAATCCTCCAGTACAGGTGCAGAGGGTGGGACCATCCCGACAGCCTAACTTTGCTGATCAGAGGGCGGAAGGGCGAAGGAGATTCGAGGCATCACAAAATCGAGTATTCACCCCACTCGGGGATCCTCTTGAGCGGATTCTAGCGGTGTTGATAGCCCAAAAGAAGATAGTCGATTTGGCACCCCCGAGTGACCTGAAGGGAAGAAGATTTGACCCAAGCAAGCGATGCGCATACCACTCAGGTTCCCCTGGTCATGATACGCAGGACTGTTGGACGTTGAAGCACAGAATCCAGAACTTGATTGATAGTGGGGAAATTGTGGTGGAACAGCCAGACTCCCCAAATGTTAAGGTCAATCCCCTGCCAAGGCATGATGGAGGGGGGATCAATGTGGCGGAGGCCAGTGAAGCCGAGGGGCCGTCAAGGCTGAACTATGTGAAGAAAATTGAGGAAATGATCAACATGATAGGTGATCACGGAAGTGCACGAGGAGCGCCCATTAGGTTGGTGGGTGTAAGTAGAAATACCACGGAGGGACCGGTCAGGTTGGCAGCTCCGAAACCCCTCATCCTTACAGCGAGACCGCAAATCCCTGTCAGCAGTCTAAAGATGGTACCATGGAATTATGGGGGGGTGTCAGAGGAAGCGGCCAGTTGTGCTTCTGTGACAACAAGGGGGAATCCTTTGTATCTTCCTGGACGGGTCCTTGAGAACAAAACGAAGAAAAATGAAGAGATCTCCGAGGAGAAAGCCATAGAATTCTTGAAGAGGATGGATCATCCAGAAGCAAGAGGGATCCAGATATTAAGCGAGGAGTCAGCCCTGACATCAATCATGGACTTGGTGTTATCGTCCAATGGATGAGGCATACGTTCCCAAAGAAATTAGCAAGGAAGGTTTCGGCCATCTGGTGGGCCACCTGTTGGAGAGTAATGTGATATCATTTACCGACGACGATATCCCCAAGGAGGGAAGGGGGCATCGAAAACCGCTACATATTGCGGTAATCTCCTCAGGTTATATCATGAATGGGGTGCTGATTGATGGGGGATCGGCGTTGAATATCTGTCCCCTCAGTATATTGCAGAAGATGAACATCAATCCCAAGCGCCTACGGGCCAGTCATGTAATGGTGCGAGCCTTCGATGGTTCCCGGAGGGATACAATTGGAGAGATAGAATTGCCAGTGGAAATAGGACCTTGTATTTTTGATATCTCTTTCCAGGTCCTAGACATTGCGGCCAGCTATAACCTGTTATTGGGAAGGTCGTGGATACACATGGTCGGGGCAGTTCCTTCCACTCTACACCAGCAAATCAAACTTATCATCGACGGGAATCTGGTGACGATCTCGGCAGAGTGTGATGACCCTTCTCCTTCCAGGAATGGCCTGCCTGTGATAAATGTGGACGAGTCGGCGGCACCTGCCAGTTTTCAGGCGCTGGAAATCAGCACTCCCCACTACAGATGCTTGGGGGCTCCAACCGTGAAACCTAAGGTCTCTCCAGAACTTACTTTTGTTGTGAAAGAAATGATGAAAATGAAATTCCAGTCTGGACAAGGGTTAGGAAAGAGAAGTCAAGGAATCACCGAGCCCATTCAACTACCCCATCAGATAGGTAAAGCGGGTTTGGGATATCATGAGGGCGTAGCACGGAGACACCGTTAAGGTGCGGCTCCGATTCAATTGGTTGGCAGTCCGGTGACCAAGGTCAACAATGAACTAGGGACTAGCGAGCCTGTGATTGGGACAGGGGATGAAGAATTGACCCCCACAAATGGTGAGTCGACCAAGAGGGAAAGTTTCCTACAGGAGGTCGCGCAAAAGTTTGAAACCGGGTGCTATGTCCCCGGACAATTAACAAGCAATGGAGAGGGGACGGATGTTGTAACGCCACCGGAAGCCCAACAAGGTGTGTCTGTCATCGATTGGGCAGGGCTAATTACTCCTGAAGAAGGTAGGAAGGTGGACTCAGGCGATGTGGCCGTAGTCATCGGGGAAGTGTCCAATTTGAAGCCACCCTTCATCCAGCGCATTTCATCTGACCTGACCGTCGACAACTGGACCATGAAGCCAGTGATATCCAAACAAGGGTAAAACCCGACATCAGTGCAGTAAACCCCAGAGGATGGGAGGATGAAGAAGTTTATTTTCTGTTTTTGTTGTTTTGTATTTTGCATAATTATGTCGTTTCTTCATGTTATCTAAAAATGTGATCGTTGTGGAAAATAACTTATATATGACAAGCATTTTGTTTCATGTCAGGTGTACCAATTTGAGTAATCCTTGCCAAACAAACGGTCTTTCAAATTTGAATGATGATTATGATTTTGACATTGAGCTGGATTTCGATTTGATGGGCATTGAGCAAGACGAGACAGATTACGACGACGTGCCTGATGAGATCAAAGGATGGGTCGAGGATAAACCCAAACCCAACTTAGACCAAACCTTCACCATAGATATTGGAACCCCCAACGCACCCAAGGAACTCAAGATAGGGACAGACCTTACACCTAGCCAGAAAGCAGAAATAACTGAGTTGCTAAGCCAATATGAGGATGTCTTTGCCTGGTCTCATGAGGATATGATCGGATTGTCCACCGACATTGTGGTACACCAGTTGCCCATCAAGGAAGGTTTCAGGCCTGTCAAGCAGAAACTGAGAAAGTTGAAACCAGAGTGGAGCTTAAAAGTGAAAAAAGAGATCATTAAACAGTTCAGGGCCGGAATCATTATGGTCTCCACTTACCCAGAATGGCTGTCCGATGTAGTCCCAATGGCTAAGCCTGGAGGGAAGGTGAGGGTATGCGTAGACTATAGGGATCTAAACAAGGCTAGTCTCAAAGGCAACTTCCCGGTGCCTTTCATACACATCCTGGTAGATAACACGGCCCAGTACGAGATGTACTCTTTTGTTGATTGCTTTGCGGGGTATCATCAGATAATGGTGGCAGAAGATCGGGAAAAGACCGCGTTCATCACCCCTTGGGGCACCTTCTGCTATAGACGATTGGCTTTCGGTCTCACAAATGCGGGGGCCACTTATCAAAGGGCCATGATGGTCCTGTTCCACGACATGATGCATAAGGAAATAGAGGTCTACGTGGATGACATTATCGTGAAGTCAAGGGTAGAATCTGACCATATAACCCATCTCAAAAAGCTATTTGATCGGCTCAGAAAGTATAATTTGAAGCTCAATCCAGCAAAGTGTGCTTTCGGAGTACAGTCGGGTAAGCTCTTGGGATTCCTGGTTAGTGATCGAGGCATTGAGTTGGATCCGGCGAAGATTAAGGCCATTGTGGATATGTCGGCACCTCACACAGAGAAGGAGATAAGAGGATTCGTGGGAAGAATAAACTTCATCAGCCGTTTTATATCCCATTTGACGACTACATGCGAGCCAATTTTCAAACTGTTAAGGAAGGGTGCTTCCCAAGAATGGAATGAGCAATGTCAGAAGGCTTTTCAGACCATTAAAAAGCAGCTGACAGAGGCACCAGTGCTGGTACCCCCGAAGGATGGGATCCCTCTTTTATATACATATCGGTCAATGCCATCGCGATGGGATGTATGTTGGGACAGAAGAATGAGGTGGGTAAAGAGCAGGCCATCTATTACCTCAGTAAGAGATTTAGCCAATGTGAACAGAATTACACTCCCATCGAGAAGACCTGTTGTTCTCTGGCCTGGGCTGCAGGGAAATTACAGCACTACCTCCATGGGCATACTACATACCTGATATCGAGAATGGATCCCTTGAAATATATTTTTGAAAGGCCCATGCTAAACTGTCGACTATCAAGATGGCAGTTAATCTTACAGCAGTTCGACATGGTATACGTAACTCAGAAGGCCATGAAAGGGCAGGGAATTGCAGATCAGTTGGCAGAAACGCCATCAGGAGGGCTGGAGCCGTTAGAAACTCCTCTGCCGGGCGAAGATATATTTTGAGTGTCACACACGAAATGTGATGACGAGGGACAGTTCTGGAAGCTGTATTTTGATGGTGCCATGAATGCTGAAGGGGCAGGAGCCGGGGCAGTCCTGGTCTCTATCACCGGAGAACAATACCCCGTGGCCACTAAATTATAGTTCAGCAATTCGAACAACACAGTTGAGTACGAGGGATGTATATTGGGACTCCGTTTTGCCCGCGATATGGGAGTGAAAAGACTGGTGGTGTTCGGGGATTCAGAACTGGTAATCAGGCAGGCAATCGGGGAGTATAACACAAAGGAGCTCCGGTTACTTCCATACCATCGTTGTGTTATCCAATTGATGCAAGAGTTCGAAGATATCGCTTTCCGCCATATTCCCCGGGGACGGAATGATTTTACGGATGCATTGGCAACGCTGGCTTCCTTAATCCGTATAATCAAAAGAAAGGATGTTCCACAGATTGAGATAGCAGTACAGAATGCCCCGGCATACGAGGAACATGTTGCAGTATTATCAGACGAAGTGGTTCTGCCAAAGCAGCCTTGGTATCACGATATAAAGGAGTATTTGAGGGATAGATCCATTCCCGACCAGGCAAGCCGAGCTGAGAGGATGAGAATTCAAAAGATGGCAATGAAGTTTTACCTGAGTGGGGATGCACTCTACGAGAGGGATGCTGGTTTGGGACTGTTGCAATGCGTAGATGAGACGCAGGCCCAAAGGATTATGAACGAAATACATGGTGGAGTGTGCGGGCCACACATGAGTGGACCGATGCTGGCCAAAAAGATCTTGAGAACGGGGCATTATTGGTTAACGCTGAAAGCCAACTGCGATGATCATGTCAAACGGTGTTACCAATGCCAGGCGCACGGTAATGTGATCCATACGCCTCCCAATGAACTGCACTGTATGACTTCCCCGTGGCCATTTTCAATGTGGGGAATGGATGTAATCGGACCGATAGAGCCCAGGGCAAGCAACGGACACCGATTCATTTTCGTCATGATCGATTACTCTACCAAATGGGTAGAAGCAGCTTCTTTCCCCAAAGTAACTCAGGAGGTCATCATCGGTTTCATCAGGAATAATGTCATCTGTCGATACGGGCAACCTGAGGTTTTGGTCTCCGACAATGCCAAGAATTTGAACAACGCCCTCATGAAGGGATTATGCGACCAGTTTAAGATCAAACACCTCAATTCTGTCATTTACCGTCCTAAGATGAATGGGGCAGTGGAGGCTGCAAATAAGAACATCAAGAAGATCATGGCGAAAATGTCTGCTAATCATCGGGGATGGCCGGATTTGCTACCCCTAACCCTGCTGGCATACCGAACGTCAACGCGTACTTCTACAGGGGCAACCCCTTACACTTTGGTGTATAGAATAGAGGCTGTTTTGCCAGTTGAGGTTGAGATGGCGTCCCTCAGAATAGTGATCGATGCTCAGATAAGCGAGGAGGATTGGATGCAAAGTCGATACGACCAATTGGCCCTAATTGATGAAGGGAGGGTGGCTGCTGTTTTGCACAGTCGGCTATATCAGCAAAGGATCTCTCGATCATACGACAAAAGAATAAGACCTCGGAAGTTCAAGGAAAATGACCTAGTGCTAAAAAGAGTCATGCCTTGTCAAGACGAAGCCAAGGGGAAGTTCGCCCCGAACTGAGAAGGACCATTTGTAATTAAGAAAGTGATATCCGGAGGAGCCCTCATATTGCAAGAAATGGATGGTGAGGTATTTCCACAACCCCTCAATTCCGATTCGGTAAAGCGGTTCTACTCTTGAATCATCAGTTCTCCTGTTTCTTTGAGGAACGAACTACGTAGGACCTGATCTCCCAACTTGTGGGGGTACGTAGGCAGCCATCACGGCACGGTCCAATCCCTTTGAAAATAATCCTTTCCCTAAACAAAACCAATTCCTAACAGCCAGATAAACCTTCTTACACCCTCAAAGCCTTCCCGAAGCCAGCCGACCAATCAGCTTCATACCAAATTGACATAACCCTGATCCAACCAGACAATTAGCCAAAATCTAAGACTCAATCCGATGAAATCAACAGGGGCGCGGCAATATCTGTCAGATCTCCATCAAGACTTGAGAAGAGAAAGAAAGCGAAATGTCAAAATCATGGTCATCGGGATAAAATGAAGATCCAATGAAAGGCAACGATACGATAAAAGGGAAAATGACTAAATTTAAATGCATGTCTATATATATAAGTCATTTTGTTATAAGATTTCTTCTTCAATAACCGATGAAATTAACATAGTCTATGCAGGAAATAAAACAATCTACAGATCTGCAACTAACTGAAGCAGGATGGATAAACTGGTGGATAGATCCGAGGCATCAGCGTCCCCTGCAATATGCTGTCCCATCATGTCGATGTGATCCAACAAAGCAGTGGCTCGGCTGACAGTCCCAGAATGAGCATCTATAACTGTCATGGCCTGAAATACAATGGCGTCTCTGTCAGCAATGGCAGCATCTCTGGCCAGAATAACGGCATCTCTCTCAGCAATGGCAGCATCCCTCTCAGATTCAATAGCAATCAAGGCCAGTCGGATCCGGCTATCTTCAGTGACCCGACTAGGGGCAGAACCGGCTGAGATGGAATGATATGTGGTATCATCTGGGAAAATCACTCCAGAGTCATCAAAAGTCCCAGTCTGACTCACACCAACAGTATCTAAGTCTCCGCGCAACCATTGCACGTAGCGAATGTCTGGATGGGGCAACTATCACTGTACTCGGCAAGGATCCTACGAGGCCAAAGATCATATACCCGCAGTAGATCTCTCTCTGTCTGGGATGATATAAGGAATTGGTAGTCGGCCGCGCCCGTGAAGAGGTGAAAATCCTGTGTCTGATCAAACTGCCCCATAACCGCCAGGGGATGATAAGTCGTCACGCCCCTCAAGCCAGCAATAGGGATGAAATCCAAGGTGGGCACGTGAGTCAAAAAGCTTATAAAGGAGCAATAACCCGAGTAGATCAGGAGATGAAAAGGATCCTCAATAACCGACAAAAATGCTATCCAGGAGGCCGCATCAGTACAGCTCACAGGACGAAACAAAAACTGTGTGGCTATATCATGGCTGAAGCAAAACCCTTGGCGACGGAAATGGCCGATGGGACTGAGGTGACTCATGAACCACACATACAACAAAGTCAAACTCCCTCTGAATAATCTGCCTCGGAAAGACTGACAATATGAGGCTGACATGTAAGTATCTGCTAATATCATAGGAAGGATGGTGTGATCCTCCTGAAGGGATCTCACGGCCGCGACAACTCGCATGTCCAACAGATCAGGTCCGGCAGGCAGATACAAAACCGAGATGACACAGGCCATCAAAACGTCTACTCTCAAGGCGCCCCAGCGTTCCTCAGATATGGAAAAGTTACCAGAGAAATGGCGAAAATTGTCAGGTGAGCCGAATCGGTCAATCAAAAAATGAAGAGGAACCAGATGGTCTGATGTGACCACCGATAGCAGAGCTGTCCTCCGCAACCCAGTGAAAGTCAAGAACTGACGGCGCATGGGACCAACTGTGACCCTGGCGCAAGGACTGTCCAAGGGCAAACCGGTAAAACGAGCATACTCCTCGAGGGTGGGGATCAGATCCATTGTCCCTAACCTGAACACCTGACGGGCGGGGGCCCAGTAGCTCAGAATACCCTCCACAAAGCCAACGGGCACCTGAAAGGATAATAGGGACCAATAATGTCCCAAAAGACCATCTGCGACAACCCTGTCAGCCGGCGATAAACTGTCCAACCAGCGGAGGAGACTGCCAACCAATCCTGTGGAAGGAATGGGATCCAACCGTACCACGACATCTGAGGGCGACATCTGTAACAAATAGTATCAAAAAGACTGTACAGGGGTCATTTCTCTATCCATGAATAAAAAAGCATGCATCATACAGCTAATAATAAAGCAAATGAATTTCATAGAGATAAAAGAAAAACTGTGCATAAATAAAACAAATGAGTTCAGTACATAGTGCATGTAATAATGATAGAAAAGGAAAAAATAAATCTAAACAGGTGCGGGTACAAAAGCCCTATCCTATCATGATCTAAACAAAGTCAATGTCGTCTATGAAAGCGGGATCCTCGAACTGATCCCCTAGAGTCGTCGAGGTCGGAGGTCCAAAATTCATGTCAGGAATGTATGGCTGCGCCGTGGCATCAGATGAGCTCAGGCCTGCATCATAACCCGCACTGTCAGGATCGTAGGCATAAGCATCCTCGGGGGTCCGGCCTAACACCCGAAGATATAAGGACAGCTGCTCCACCTGACGGGTCAGAGTGGCGATCTGCTCGGCATTGGTGGGACTCCGAACGCATGCGGCCCAATCAGTCATCATCACCGAGCCAGGAACCATGTCTCCAAAAAAGAATGTGGCCCGAGTCTGAGGACCGATGGTGCGGGGCACCCACCAGATGCGAAAGGCCTCACTCGTACTGGGACCCGTAGAAAGCATCCGGCCATCCTCCCCCGCAAGCATGATCTCCGAAGGCTGAGAATCCAAAGGCCAGGAGGTAGTAAAAGGAAGGGAGTGTGGGATGCGGATCTCTCCAGTGACGCATCTGAATGCTCGCTCTCCCAGGTACATCACCCATCCTCCAACATTCTGTAAGGTGAGGTGACGGGTGGAAAGCTCGAACTCCGGGCCAGAAGGATGCCCATCGGCAAACCCCGCAGTCAGATGCTCGGAGAGGTAGGGAACCCAGACGACATCAGCGGCCGTGATCAGCTCCAGCTGAATACGACAATGTGCAAAGCTGCCCGACACCAGGACCTCCTCTAGAGTGCTGTGATGCCACCGCCGACCCCGGGGATAAGTGTCCAGGCCAAGAGTAGTGACGGGCCTCAGGCATGGAAGACGCTCGTAGGCCCAGAACTGCGAACAGAAACAGTGAAAAGCATGAGTAACCGACAAATGCAAAAAAGAGAAATAAATGAAGGAAAGTCCAGTAAGAAGAGAGGAAGAGAAACCTCACCAGCAAAAAGTGATAGAATCCGAGTCAAGCATCTGTCTGGCCCTCCGAACGCAGACGCAGACCGTGGAGGAAATAAGCAAAGGTGAACGACCCCCAATCGTAGTCACCGATCCGGTCTACGTCTCTGACAGCTCCTACGACGCTGAATGAATGGTAGAGGAGTTGTTCCCTAGGAAACAACCCCTCATAATGGTCAGGAACAAGCGCCGTAGCAGAATGTCACGAGTGCCCTAATCCGCTGGAATAGGCAGTGCATATATACCCCCGACGGCATCGACAGCCAGAGCACCGGACCGAATACTACGGGCCTTAAAGACCCGGTCCTCAGCAGCGAAGCCCAATAAAGCCCGGACCTCCGCTGGAGTAATGTCAAGATCCATAGGGACACGGGACCCGGTAAACTCTATACCCGTGATGTACCTCCAATCCCAGGGGGTCAACACCACCTCGCAGTCAAGAAGATGAAGAGACTGCGTCTGGTGGAACCATCGCTCGGATAAGGCCCTCATGTAACCCCAGGGGCACTGGCGGGGAATAATGGTGAAGAAATGGCGAAAGCCCCAGGAGTCCACCACCGCGCGGTAATCACTGTGCAGGGCTGTGTAGAGAGAGTAGATGTTGAACCAGTTACCCCTCGGCTGAGTAAACTCGGGCACCTGTGGCAATCACCAATGGGTCAGTCCAGATAGAATGGGAATTGAGAAATTGAGAATAAAATCAGAATAGAATTGAATATACCTCATTAGCCACGAGAGATGCTGAGGGGTGACGACTGAGATCCCGACCCAATAGATCGGGTATCTGAACAGAAGCGCCAGATAGGTCGCGATGAGAGGAGGGAACTGGTGTGCTAGAAGATGGCCCATCTACCGCAACATTCGGGAGAACAGCCTCCTCAACATCAGGATGATCCGGCCGGATGACAGCCTTCGCCAGTCGGCGAGCCTGACGGGTCCGAGAAAGAGTGGGGGCAGGTGCAGCCCTACGGCGGCGAACGCCCGAGCTCCGAGCCGCGGCGGAGCTGCTAGGAGTGTCAGGATCCATGGCTAGAAAGGAACAGTCGAAAAGGAAGGTAAGTTCTCTTTTGAATTATGTCGATCTCCTATCCTCATCGTAGAATTAATGCAGCATGATGCATGTTAAAAAAAAAAAATCGGCAGAGTTTCGGCTATAAAGTGGACATCCCATGCATGGCCTAGCATGTTTTCAGTATATCCAAGCCACAACAGATTGAAATTGCATCCATATGTGTAATTGAAACATGTAAAAGGACCATAATGCATGATTTTCTTTCAAAAAAGGGAAAACAGGTATGTGGGACCGCATCATGAGCATAAAATAGGACTCATACAGTTGATACATAGCATGTATATACAATGATACATAGCATAGCATTGTAAAGCATACATTTCTATCTCTAAGCATGCAAATAGCCAAATGTATAGCAAAACATTGACGAAATTGAGAAAACAAACGGTCAAAGTGTTACCTGTAGTGTGTAGATCGATCCTACCGGAGCGGTTTTTGCGAAAAGATTGGAAAAGTCAGCAAAAGGGACGAGCAAAGGTGTGAAAATCGCGTGGGGTACGAATGAAAGTGACAGATATGGGAGGCGGCTGGCCGCCTATATGCCTGATCTTGGCCGCAGATCAATCTACGGCTGGCCGCAGATCAATCTGCGGCTGGCCCCAGTGGGTCACCCCTTGTCCAATGCTTGCTCAATCGATTCTGAAGCCCATTTGATTCATAATGTGGTAATAAAATATGAGATTTTGATGAATTGGGTGTCGAACACGACTTCTCAATACGACCGAGTGATCGGAGACGAGACCCGGCACTCACAAGACGATCGACCGGCGACGATAACCGGCGATTACGAGATGGGTGACCGGTGACGATATCCGGCCCCGACAAGACGATCGACCGACGACGATAACCGGCGATTACGAGATGGGTGACCGGCGACGAAACCTGGCCCCGACAAAACGATCGACCGGCGACGATAACCGGCGATTACGAGATGGGTGATCGGCGACGAAACCCGGCCCCGACAAGACGATCGACCGGCGATGATAACCGGCGATTACGAGATGGGTGACCGGCGACGAAACCCGGCCCCGACAAGACGATCGACCGGCGACGATAACCGGCGATTATGAGATGGGTGACCGGCGACGATTCCCGGCCCCGACAAGACGATCGACCGGCGACGATAACCGGCGATTACGAGATGGGTGACCGGCGACGAGACTCGGCCCCGACAAGACGATCGACCGGCGACGATAACCGGTGATTACGAGATGGGTGACCGGCGACGATAACCGGCCCCGACAAAGACGATCGACCAGCGACGATAATCGGCAATTACGAGATGGGTGACCGGCGACGAAACCCGGTCCCGACGAGACGATCGACCGGCGATGAAACCCGGCGATTACGAGATGGGTGACCGGATACGAGGCCCGACCCCAACGAGACGATCATCCGCATTGACACCCTTTCACGAATATTTTGCATGCCTTACATCTTACGTTGCATCATAAGTCATATGTGTTGCATCACGTATGTATTGTCAATGTTGTGCATTGTCATTCATGCATCGAGTGTCTATTCTTTATCCTGTTCATTTCATTTAACATTGCATGAACATGATAAAGAGGGGCAGCTGTAGACACCCAAATTTTGCGTTCCCTATACTAACCGTGACAGGAGGGCAAAATCGTCAATTGAACCAGCCTGCAGGAGCGAAGAAATGGGCACAAGTGCGAACACTCGACGCCACCACGACGATTTGCAGTCAAAACCGACGTGACAACAAGGCCATCCGAAATGAGCATTTCCGAATAATGTGTCACGTCTCACAGTAATTCCCGGACTGCAAAATACAAGCCTTTCAGCGAAAACCGACAGCACGACACGAGAATCGAGGTACGGTGCAGAAACCGGGGAGAATTAAATAACTAAAGTGCATGGCGGGCTGAGTGCATGGCGGGCTAAGGCCAGCCTACTTCAGTGGTTCATTCATTCATTCAGCAGAAGACAGCAGCAGATCGGAAGCAGCAGGCGGAGAGAAAAGAAACAGTAGCAGCAAATTTGAGAATTGAGGAAGTAATAGCATAGATTTGCAACAAAATAGGAGAGAAAGAGAGAAAAAAAGAGAGGAATAATATTTTTGTGATTGGATTGTATCACATATACTTCTTCTATTCAAAATACACAAGTTTACATCAACTTCGATCTCATTTGCAAGGTGAAAACCTCCTTATTTTCGCAATTTCTATCATATCATTTGGTCAATTTAAATGTAGTTTTTCATGTAATTTATGATGGAACAATGAATTAGGGATTATTGGTGAGGGTTCCATCGGAACAAAATTCTTCCTAATAACCCGATGATATTCGTTCATTGATTTTTTGTTTTTTTGTTTTACGATGCTATATTGGCGTGGTTCCTTTAGATCGTTATTTTAGGATGTCTTGATATTGTTATATTATCCGTGTTGGTTATTCCTTGTAATATCCGTTTGTGGGTGTGTGGAAATTTGGTTGTGAGCCTAGGAAAGCGACCCCGTGGTCCAAATCCGATGATGGACCTCTTTTGATGTAGATAGTACAAAGGATGTAGTTTCATTGTACATATGTAATCGTCGGGCCTTAAAACGACGCCAAGGCGAGAATCGTGTTTAAGGCCCTGTCATAGTAAAAGTATGCGATTGTGGGCGTTTGGGGTTGTTTTGATGGCTTACATGCCCATGAATAGCCCCAACGCATTTTAATGCTTGATTTGAATTACAACCTAAAATTGATTTCAAAGCTAAACAATGAAGACTTTTATAAAATCAATCAAAATAGGTTATTAGCCTCACGAGGATAAGGAATTGGGAGTGCTAGTGAATGTCGATTTCTATTTAACGAGAAGGCAAAGGAAAAAAACCGTTTTCCAAAACATCACACGAAATGATTTCATAAATGAGTAATGTTTTATTAAACCGTTATGCATAGGGTTAAAGAGATTCTAAAAGTTGCCCATCATTTGAGTTATGAAGGCAATACATAGATCTCGATTCCTATTTTTGACGATGGTTTAGAAAACTCTTGTTTTTTGCCAAAACGACACCTAATGAAAATCTCATAGTTTTGACAATTGAAACCAAAACCTTTCTAAAGAACAAAGTTTTCTCGTATAAACCGAAGGATATTCTAAAGCACTCCCAAAGCATGATTTTTCCTAAAAATCCAAATGATTCTTTCATACAAACTCACCACCACATTCATAAAGGCACACACACACACACACACGCACACATACACATTTCATGAATTAAAGGATAGGAAAGTATCAAGATTGCGGTAACCGTGTTTCACGGAAGTTGGGGGGTGCCTAACACCTTCCCCTCGCTTAAGCAAGCCCCCGAACTCTATGAATCTCGGTTCGCAGACCAATTAATTCGGAGTCACATATGTGCCAGCGATTTATAAAAAAACGAAAACTCGGATGAGTTGGTACATCCATTTCAAATATACCAACTGGCGACTCTGGTCAATTGGCTCATCATAAAAAATGATCTTTCAAAACCCCGTCGACATTAAGTGCCGACCTTTTCCAAAAAATCATCTAATAAAAGGCAAAAAATCGGAAAAGACGAGGAACCGGCGTCGACATCGCTGTTAGCTAATATTAGTATGTTGTATGAGATGGATCGTGAAGCACCAAATTTGAGGTACATGTATCCGAATTTGGGGGCGTCACAATTATGTTTATTCTTCTTAGGATTGAATACATAATTTGTGTATAGGATAAGAATATACATATATGTCATGTGTAACCTAAAGAGAATCTATGCTTAAAATCCTTGTTAATTTTATTCACATAGAAATATAGTGAGTTATTTAGCTAGGATGTTATGTCCCAATTCTATTCCCATCATGGTGGATTTAGGAAGGATTTGTTATAAGACCATCGGGAAATACTTATAAACACTAAAGAATTCTCGGTTAACAGTTCATCGTGACCGTATAATTAAATGGGGAATTATGAGATTTTAATGAATCAGTGGGTGAAATTAAATTCTTAGATTTATTTATTTATGTTTTATTATTTAGTCATTTATTTTTAGTATTTAGTTTAATTGTTAATATTATTTAATTCATCTGTTTAAATAAGATTAAGTTGATATAAAATTGATACTTGGAAAACATTAGAATTAATTACGTGGGAACGATACTCTTCTTGCCACTATATTACTAGTCGATCGTGTATACTTGCGTGTATTTACCTAATATAAAATTAGGCAAACAATAATTTGTCTCCTCAATCCCCCTCCGCAAGAGACATACAACCTACCTCCCTTTGCATACAACAACTTATCATCAACCCAGTATCTTCGAACCAGGTCATCCTGCACTTGGGCACGAAGTCTCTGGTACACAACATCACTTTGGGACTCTTCTTTAATCTTGTCTAGGAATTGTGTCTCAATCACAATAAGAGCAGCAACAAATTCCTGCACCACCTTCCTATTCAATGCATCAGCAACTGAATTCTGCCTTCCCGATTTGTGCACCCATACAAAATCAAATTCCGCCAGAAATTCTTGCCAATGAGCCTGCTTACGAGTCAACTTCTTTTGAGTCTTGAAGTAGGTGTTGGCAACATTATCAGTCACCACCACAAACTTCGTACCCAACAAGTAATGTTTCCATGTCTCCAAGCAATGCACAACTACAATCATTTCCTTCTCATGGGTACTATACCTTTGTTTAGCATCCTTCAACTTTCGACTTTCATAGGTAACATGGCGACTATTCTGCACAAGTACCCCACCAATAGCCTTTTTTGATGCATCAGTATGAACTTCAAAAGGACTGTCAAAGTCGGGAAGCTTTAACACCGATTCACATGATACAGCTTCTTTTAAATTTTTGAATGCTTCTTTATATCCCGATATCCATTCCCACTTGTTATCCTTCTTTAGCAAGTCAATCAAGGGAGCCACCTTCTTTGAGTAACCCTTGATGAACTTATGATAGTAATTAGCCAATCCCAAAAATGATCTCAACTCTATAACTTTCGTAGGAGCACTCCATTCAACAATGGCCTAGACTTTTCTCTCGTCCATTTGAACCTGTCCTTGGCTAACCCAATGCCCAAGAAACATTACCTCTGCCCTACAGAATTCACATTTCTCATTTTTCACATACAATTGATATTCCCTCAACTTCTATAATACCAACCTAAGATGTTCAAGATGACCATCTAAGTGAAAGTAGTATGCACACAAGCCAATCATATTTGATATGATGTAGCATATACTTTGTAATCTTATTCATTTATTAATAAAAGAATTGATTTTCTTAAAAGGCATTTTAAATTATCTACATCGTGTTGTTATATTAAATGTGATAAACCCATAGTTTTGAGCAATGCTTTTACAAATCATGATGGTGATCATGCTAATGAGATCTAAATTCTAGATAGCTCACAAACTAAAATCGTTCCTAATCATTGGATCACTAAAAAGGGGATTAGTGAATCCGGATAGATTAGTACATATGTTGCTTGCTCTTAAGAAGATGATGATTGATCTCATAATCATTTGTGTGGAGACACTAAAGCAAGTATGTAGGTGCTTATTGGAGAATAAGTTCACTGAACGTGGCTCGCTAAGGAGTACCTAATGGAGTTTTACTCGTCTGTCAATAGGAATTCCTCTAGTGATAGTAGTACAAGTGATCCTTGGACTTGAGATCATCATAGTATCTTGCGTATGATGAGTTATGCTTTGACATGTCCCTTAAGACCTTTAGGGTATATCAAAGGGTATGATTGGGTATAATAAGTTGTACATGGAGATAGGTGAATAATCAACAAAGAATCTACCACGTCTAGTAAAAGATGTGTGTCCTATGTGATTCGATAAATGACAACTCAGTAGTCCTTGGCCAAGGCAGAATGAAATTAGAAAGGAGTTTCTAATTTGCATTAATTAGAGTTGTGCATTTGGGAATCGAAATACATATAATTAAATAAAATAATACTTGACAGTAATTCCATGTCTTATATTTAATTGGGACATTGTATGGTAGAAGGATTGAATTGTACGGTAACTATGCACTGAAAGGTTCTTTTGTGATTAATGTTGAAATCTATATTATCTGGAAAGTCGTTGATCGCTAAGGGGGCTTACCCTTATTGTAGAATAAATATTATTTATTTAAGTAAATTAAATAGTTTAATTTATTTATTTAAATAAGATTAGAATTGTTCTAATTGATTTATTCACAACCGGTTTAATATGGAGAACCTAAAGGGTCACACCGCAAAAGGAAAATATTTATTTAAGAAGTAAATGGCATAATTGTAATAATAAGTTAAGTGTATTTAATTTAGTTTATGGAGATAGAATAAATTAAATAGCTTAATATTTATTATTTAATATTTTGGAAATATTAAATATAAATTAATAAGAGGAGTCTTATTATTATTATTATTACTATTACTATTATTTAATTCCTAATAGGGATTGGGAATTAATTAATAGAAGTACTCTCACATGAATTCCTAATTGGATTAGGAGCATAATTAATTAAAGGAATTTAATTATAATAGAAACCCTAATCCTAAATAGTTTAGGGAAGGGTTATTCCTACATCTATAAATAAGAGGAGTCTTATCATAGATTAGGGTTACGTACTCTTGCATTAGATTGCGGAGAGTACTTGCAATTTCTATAGAGATAGAAACTAGGGTTTTGCCAATACCCAACTTCTTGAATACCTATTCTTCCTTGGTGGATCACCTCTAGAAGCCAAACACTTGGGTGGCTAACGTTGATCAAAGGAAGGAATCTCATCGATGAAATTCGAGGAGAACACGAAGGACTAGGAGTTGAACTTGTACCCGAGGAAGCTTTGATCTACGAGGGTATAATTCTTATTCTCTTTCTCTTTCATTTATATTGTTAATTGAGCACATAGATTGATCATGGTGATGGTTTGTATTAAAATTTTAAAAAATCCGTTTTATCACGCTTCCACCCTATTTATGTAATTTGATTGCATGCTTGCGTTATATACAAACCTAACACTAAGGTCTCACTATATACCACAATATCATCCAGATATACAACAACGAATCTATCCAAATACTCATAAAATACTTCGCTCATAAGATTACATAATGTAGCAGGGGCATTTGTTAAACCAAACGACATTACAAGGAATTCATATGAACCATACCTTGTTACACAAGCCATTTTGGCCTCATCACCAACAGCAATTCTCACTTGCCAATACCCTGATCTCAAGTCCAGCTTTGTAAAGTACTTAGCCTGTGACAAACGATCGAACAAATCAGCGACATTAGGAATATGGTACTTATTTTTGAAAGTAACCTTATTCAATGCCCTGTAGTCTATGCACATCTGCATTGAGCCATCTTGTTTCCTCTAAAACAACACCAGGAGCACCATAGGGAGCCTTGAACGGTCGTAGAAAACCCGATTTAGCAACTCTGTCAATTGTTTCCACAAGTCCATTAAATCTGAAGGTGACATCCGATAAGGGGCCTAAGCAGGGGGTCTCGCACCTGGCTCCAATTTATTCTTATGATCCACAGCACGCCTTGGAGGAAGGATCTTTAAGAGCTCTGGGGGCATCACTATTGTCCGATTAATATAACGACAATTTACGCGCAAGTATACGCGGTCAACAAGTAATAAAGAGTAAGTAAAGTATCGATCCCACGAGGAATTATTACTAGTCTTTTCCAAGTATTAACATTTTATCATCTCAATCTTATTTAAACACATGATAATTGTTTTTGTTGTTTTGTAATAATGAAGATAACAAATAATCAAAGAACTATGGAAAGCTTTAATATAATGAAATCTAATATTAACAAGTCTAAGATTGCAATTTCCCCCAACACTTCATTTAAATATCCTAACTCTCTCTTTTCAACTAGTTAAATCACAAGAATTGTTATCCGAGAAATCACAAGTATGTCTAAGCCTCTCTCGATGGTCAAATACGTATTCCCCATTACGGTGTATAGATATATCTCTATTCTACACACTAGCAAGATTCTCATATCAAGAGTAATTAGTAAGGTGTATGTCACAAAACCTCATTAACTACTCCATCAATTACTAACTTTCGCAATTGAAATCATTAATCATGGATTCTCCCATGGATATATGTGGCATTTAATATGTCTATCCTAAATACAATCAAATTATCCATTCATGAAGATAATAAATAAAACACACGTCACTTAATTTCATAAATTACCCATAAGAATATCTAATTTTCACATGATATCATAACAAGGTCTCAACCTATACTTCCTCTCTCAATTCCATATAAGTTCCCAAGGTAATTACTAGCTAGGTAATTAATATATAAAGCACAAATTATGATATCCAATCACAAATAATTAGCCAACATCAAAGAGAGAGCATTCAATTCAAACTATGTATTGGGTTCCATTGAAATCTTAGAAAATAAGTTCTAGGTCATGGTAACTACAAATAACATCATATTCAATTTATACATCATGTTGGATTACAAAATAAAAGGGAAAACTAGAGATAAAACCACTTTTGTAGATTTTCATATGATGTTTGATGGATTGATGATGAACCCTAGCTTCTCCTCCATGGTTTTGCAATCCTTGATGCTTTAGCTCCTTGGCCTTACTTGATTTAGCTTGATTTTAGCACTTTGGCCCTCTAATTTGATGTATTGTGTAGCCTCCTCTCCCTAGAGTTGCTGATTTCTATCTTCTCTTTTTCCCTATTTCGTGCCTCCAAGAGCTGATATAAGTCCTTGGATGCCTAACCTAGCTTAGCACACTAAAATAGACCAACATCCCGCACTTTTTAGCTTTTTGCTACAGGCGATCTCGCCCCGGCGAGGATTTTGGCCTAAGTTTTCTCGCCGCGGCGCGAACTCGCCGCGGCGAGGAATTTGTGTAGGAAATTCCCACCCCGGCGAGCTCAGGTAAAATGGCCATAACTTCTTCGTCCGTACTCGGATTTAGGCGATTAAGTAGGATATGGAAAGCTAAGAAATAGCTCTACAACTTTCATAACTGGAGCTCGGCGAGATAGTGGCCGTAGCAAGGAGCAAATGGAGCCCGTAGGAACTGCTGCGTAAAATCCATGTCAAATTCGACGGTAAAATGACCATAACTCTCTCATACGAACTTCCAATTGGATGATTCTGGATGCTCTGGAAAGCTAAGACAAAGATCTACAACTTTCATTCTTTGAGTGTTGAGAGATTCGGATTGGATCACGGGTGAAATTGAGAAACAAGCAGCTGAAATGCTAGATTCAAGCCAAAAACGCATCGATCCAAGGGGCCTTTATTTCAATACCTACAAAACAACGTAAAAACACATAAAAGCACACAAAAACATATAAAAGTAATACAAAACTACATTACACAACAAATTATCAAGCTCAAAAGCACTTAATTTGTGTGTATAAAACACACTCATCAAATACCCCCAAACTTAAACTTTTGCTTGTCCTCAAGCAAAACACACAAACTATAAAAATTAAACATTTCTAAATAAAACCTATCTTGAGCAATGAGTTAATAAGTTTAAACAATGGTCTCAAAGCATAAACACGATAAAATTCAAGGAAACTTTCAAAACGTTGCAAGTCTAGAATTATAATTAGTTAGTCATAGCTTGCTTTAGGTCCCTTCCGTGTGTGTGTGAGTACCCAATAGCCCTAAACCAATCAAGCCGGGATGAAGTTATACAACCACATTACCTTATGAAATAATCTAAATAAACCCCAAAACAACATGCTTAACACACCACTCAATACAAAGGTATACAAATCACAATTTTCAAAAATATGAAATCAAAGGACTCTAGGTAAGTGCATTTTATGCTCTATCTTATCCTAAGTCCACTCTTGTGGGTGAGTGCATTTTACGCTCCATCTCAACTCACCACAAGATTTGATATAAAAAACTTTCTTTCTTTTCTCATGAAATTATAGGAGATTGCGTCTTACGCTCTATCTCCCCTAAGCATGTGTCCATGAGTGAGTGCGTTTTACGCTCCATCTCAACTCACCACATGACCATCAATTCAAACACAACAAATTTGGACACCTTGCTTCTAGTGATGTTTAAACGAGTTCTAGAGTTTATAGATATTTCCCACAAGCATTCGGTTATAAAAGTCTTCACTAAGCATACAACTAGCTCAATACTCATGGGTAGGTGCAAAAGAGTGAAAGGACGCATAAGCAAAACAATAACCACAATAACGATTAAGCACAAATACTAAGCAACATTTATCCATTTTCCATGAGTTAGAAACTATTCAATCAAGTTCTTATCATAGACCATGAATTGTAGTTCAAATCAAATTAGAACAATGCTCAAGGGACACGTCTTAAAAATAATTTTTTTTTTCAAAATAGCAAACAAACATTAAAATGCATAAATAACTAACATATGATATGTAACTATGATGCCAATGCTATTGATCCACCCCCAAACTCAAAGTGAACAATGTCCTCATTGTTTATAAGATAAAGAAATAAAAACTGAGAACTTCCCTGATTGGCCAAGCGTCATGCTCGACCATAACCTTCTAAACATTTGAGTCTGATGGTGGATAAACTGGTAACGGTTATGGCTCAGGAACATGCATTGGGACGACATTCGGATAATAACCAAGCAATTCCTTACCAAACAATGCTCAATCAGGCCAACATTCTTTTAGACAATTCGTTGACTACGAGGTGTGCACTGACTGAAATTCTTCATTAAAAACCTCCCCTAAACTCAGTTCCAACAAAAATTGCTAAGTTATTGTAATATTCAATCAAATCATAGCAATGAACAATCCAAAATCCTCCAATTGAGCCAACACAAACTCAATTGGGCAACCAATATAAATTTATCCAAATTTGATAGTGCATGATTACCCACTACAAATCCAAGTACAATAGTTTAACTAACCAAGAATATCCATCACAATTGACAAATTTATTTTACTTGTATGCAAAAATTGGAGTGAGTACCTTGCTTTTTGTTGGCAAAAGAAGTTGTTTGTTTAGTAACTTCAATTTGGAGATGAATCCTTTTGAATGCTCAGTGGGTTAAGATGAATCCATGTGGGAGAGGGAAAGAATGAGTTTGGAAGTGTGAATGACAATACAATCCGGCTTGGGAAGAAAAAAAAATTTTTTTTTTTAGCTCGGCTCGCCGAGGCGAGAAAATCATGCCTTGTGAGCTCGCCGGGGCGAGCTCGCGCCGAGGCGAGAAAAACCCTTCTTCTGAGCTCGCCGGGGCGAGCTCACCTGTTCTGAAAAAAATTTCTGCATTTTCACAATGCAATCCCTGCGCACAGTCTCAATATTTCCCATCTGCAATAGTGCAACATAACATACATTAGTTTGAGCAACATAAGATCAAAACAACTTTATTACGCAAGTTCAACCGCAAAACTAAACTAACTAAAAGCATACAAGACTAGAAAGCTATGAAAATGCAGTAAATGAAATACAATGAATAGAAATGAATGGGTTGCCTCCCATTGAGCGCTTGGTTTATAGTCCTCGGCCTGACTAACTTCCTGTTTTTATCCAATTCCCCTTCGATAATTGAGGAACCCATCATCCTTTGATAACCATGTAATATTTGAGGTCTTCTCCTCAGTAAGGGTCATTGTTTCAAGTTCACCGAGCTTGTTTCTTTTCGATACATTCTCATTTATGCACTGCACAATGCTAGGTGATTGTCCCATTGTGTCTGTGGATGGAATGTTGAATTGAAGCTCTACAAACACAATAGAACAATCGGTTTTCTCCTCATGGACCTCTACGTCCTCACACCATGGTTTCAACTTTAAGTTAGCTCTAAAGTTACATAGAGCTTTGCCGATGACATGACTACCAAGTGGACACGGTTTTGTAAAACTGACTGGATTCTTGAACTTTGGTGGAGAAGGCACTTGGGGCACTAACACAATTGACTCATCTTCGTTTGAACTCATACAAATCTCTTCGCCGATTGTGTTAACCTTATCCCTAATTGTCTCCTCTATTTCTATCTCTCGTGGCTCATCCAGTTGCAGATTTGGCTCGGGCTCACCATAAGTCTCGGAATCCATGTCATAACACCAATTATTTTGAGGACAGTTGTTCAAAGCTTTGAACATTTGATCAATCTGATTCTGAAGATTTTGAATTGATATTTCCTGACTTTTCAACATCTCCTCATGGTCTACTATGCTCCTAGACATGAATTCCCTCACCTTTAAATTTTCTTCTTGTGGCAATGGAGGTGGACATGAGAATTTCGGTGCATATGTTGGATTTGGAGCATAGTATTGATCTTCATAATTGTAGCTCCATGTAGAATCCGGGTGATACCCCAAATCTTGGTGATAATCGGGATAAGCATAGTTGTTGAGGTAATCACCACCGTAATGTACCGGTCCAAAACTGACGGTGCATTGATGACTCGGGTGATTGTCAGCACAATAGTCACATGTCACTGTTGTACCTTGAGTGCTCTCTGCTACTAAGGCATCCAACTTCCTCGATAGTGTTTCAAATTGTGCTAACAATGCAAAAAATGCATTGAGTCCATCAATCCCAGTTTTCCTTGGTTGAGTCATACTCATGTACGGCCATTGATAAGCAAATTCATCCATGGTGTACCTCGTAAAGCATCAAAACAGAAAAATGTTAAAACAAAGTGAAAACAAATTTGTATACAAGTTTAAATTAAGATCAATTTGATTGTAATTAATATTGGAAAAACACTAGAAGAATAATTCCCCGGCAACGGCGCCAAAAAACTTGTTGTCCGATTAATATAACGACAATTTACGCGCAAGTATACGCGGTCAAACAAGTAATAAAGAGTAAGGTAAAGTATCGATCCCACGAGGAATTATTACTAGTCTTTTTCCAAGTATTAACCTTTTTTTATCATCTCAATCTTATTTAAAACACGTGATAATTGTTTTTGTTGTTTGGTAATAAACGAAAGATAACAAATAATCAAAGAACTATGGAAAACTTTAATATAATGAAATCTAATATTAACAAGTCTAAGATTGCAATTTCCCCCAACACTTCATTTAAATATCCTAACTCTCTCTTTTCAACTAGTTAAATCACAAGAATTGTTATCCGAGAAATCACAAGTATGTCTAAGCCTCTCTCAATGGTCAAATACGTATTCCCCATTACGGTGTATAGATATATCTCTATTCTACACACTAGCAAGATTCTCATATCAAGAGTAATTAGTAAGGTGTATGTCACAAAACCTCATTAACTACTCCATCAATTACTAACTTTCGCAATAGAAATCATTAATCATGGATTCTCCCATGGATATATGTGGTATTTAGGTATATGTCTATCCTAAATACAATCAAATTATCCATTCATGAGGGTAATAAATAAAACACACGTCACTTAATTTCATAAATTACCCATAAGAATATCTAATTTTCACATGATATCATAACAAGGTCTCAACCTATACTTCCTCTCTCAATTCCATATAAGTTCCCAAGGTAATTACTAGCTAGGTAATTAATATATAAAGCACAAATTATGATATCCAGTCACAAATAATTAGCCAACATCAAAGAGAGAGCATTCAATTCAAACTATGTATTGGGTTCCATTGAAATCTTAGAAAACAAGTTCTAGGTCATGGTAACTACAAATAACATCATATTCAATTTATACATCATTTGGATTACAAAATAAAAGGGAAAACTAGAGAGAAAACCACTTTTGTAGATTTTCGTATGATGTTTGATGGATTGATGATGAACCCTAGCTTCTCCTCCATGGTTTTCCAATCCTTGATGCTTTAGCTCCTTGGCTTTGCTTGATTTTAGCACTTTGGCCCTCTAATTTGATGTATTGTGTAGCCTCCTCTCCCTAAAGTTGCTGATTTCTATCTTCTCTTTTTCCCTATTTCGTGCCTCCAAGAGCTGATATAAGTCCCTGGATGCCTAACCTAGCTTAGCACACTAAAATAGACCAAAATCCCGCACATTTTAGCTTTTTGCTACAGGCGAGCTCGCCCCGGCGAGGATTTTGGCCTAAGTTTTCTCGCCCCGGCGCGTACTCGCCGCGGCGAGAAATTTGTGTAGGAAATTCCCGCCCCGGCGAGCTCAGGTAAAATGGTCATAACTTCTTCGTCCGAACTCGGATTTAGGCGATTAAGTAGGCTATGGAAAGCTAGGAAATAGCTCTACAACTTTCATAACAGGAGCTCGGCGAGATAGTGGACGTAGCAAGGCGCAAATGGAGCCCGTAGAAACTGTTGCGTAAAATCCATGTCAAATCCGATGGTAAAATGACCATAACTCTCTCATACGAACTTCAAATTGGATGATTCTGGATGCTCTGGAAAGCTAAGACAAAGATCTACAACTTTCATTCTTTGAGTTTTGAGAGATTCGGAATAGATCACGGGTGAAATTGAGAAACAAGCAGCTGGAATGCTAGATTCAAGCCAAAAACGGATCGATCCAAGGGGCCTTTGTTTCAATACCTACAAAACAACGTAAAAACACATAAAAGCACACAAAAATATATAAAAGTAATACAAAACTACATTACACAACAATAAGATGAAAACACATAAAACCAAATGAAATGACTTAGGATTTACAAATTATCAAGCTCAAAAGCACTTAATTTGTGTGTATAAAACACACTCATCAAATACCAACAAATTTAAATTTTTGCTTGTTCTCAAGCAAAACACACAAACTATAAAAATTAAACATTTCTAAATAAAACCTATCTTGAGCAATGAGTTAATAAGTTTAAACAATGGTCTCAAAGCATAAACACGATAAAATTCAAGGAAACCTTCAAAACGTTGCAAGTCTAGAATTACAATTAGTTAGTCATTGCTTGCGTTGCAAGTCTAGAATTACAATTAGTTAGTCATAGCTTGCTTTAGGTCCCTTCCGTGTGTGTGTGAGTACCCAATAGCACTAAACCAATCAAGCCCGGATGAAGTTATGCAACCACATTACCTTATGAAATAATCAAAATAAACCCCAAAACAACATGCTTAACACACCACTCAATACAAAGGTATACAAATCACAATTTTCAAAAATATGAAATCAAAGGACTCTAGGTAAGTGCATTTTATGCTCTATCTTATCCTAAGTCCACTCTTGTGGGTGAGTGCGTTTTACGGTCCATCTCAACTCACCATAAGATTTGATATAAAAAACTTTCTTTCTTTTCTCATCAAATTATAGGAGACTGCGTCTTACGCTCTATCTCCCCTAAGCATGTGTCCATGAGTGAGAGCGTTTTACGCTCCATCTCAACTCACCACATGACCATCAATTCAAATACAACAAATTTGGACACCTTGCTTCGAGTGATGTTTAAACGAGTTCTAGAGTTTATAGATATTTCCCACAAGCATTCGGTTATAAAAGTTTTCACTAAGCATACAACTAGCTCAATACTCATGGGTAGGTGCAAAAGAGTGAAAGGACGCATAAGCAAAACAATAACCACAATAACGATTAAGCACAAATATTAAGCAACATTTATCCATTATCCATGAGTTAGAAACTATTCAATCAAGTTCTTATCATAGACCATGAATTGTAGTTCAAATCAAATTAAAACAATGCTCAAGGGACACGTCTTAAAAATAATTTTTTTTTTCAAAATAGCAAACAAACATTAAAATGCATAAATAACTAACATATGCTATGTAACTATGATGCCAATGCTATTGATCCACCCCCAAACTCAAAGTGAACAATGTCCTCATTGTTTATAAGATAAAGAAATAAAAACTGAGAACTTCCCTGATTGGCCAAGCGTCATACTCGACCATAACCTTCTAAACATTTGAGTCTGATGGTGGATAAACTGGTAACGGTTATGGCTTAGGAACATGCATTGGGACGACATTCGGATAATAACCAAGCAATTCCTTACCAAGCTGTCGACGCCGGGTTTTCGCGTCTCTCAGTCCTTTTCCTATTTTGGCCTTTTATTAGGTGATTTTGGGGAAAAGGTCGGCATTGATGTCGACGGGGTTTTGAAAGATCGTTTTTTATGATGAGCTAATTAACCAGAGTCGCCAGTTGGTATATTTGAAATGGATGTACCAACTCATCCGGGTTTTCATTTTTTATAAATCGCTGGCTCATATGTGACTCCGAATTAATTGGTCTGCGAATCGAGATTCATAGAGTTCGGGGGCTTGCTTAAGCGAGGGGAAGGTGTTAGGCACCCCCCGACTTCCGTGAAACACGGTTACCGCAATCTCGATGCTTTCTTATCCTTTAATTCATGAATGTGTGTGTGTGTGTATGTGCGCGTGTGTGTGTGTGTGTGCCTATGTGAATGTGTTGTGGTGAGTTTGTTTGAAAGGAATCATTTGGATTTTTTAGGGAAAGTCGTGCTTTAATTTGAGAGTGCTTTGGAATGTCCTTTCGGCTTCTACGAAAAAGCTTTATTCTTTATTTAGGAAGGTTTGGATTATTTTAATTGTCAACACTGCAAGGTTTTTATTAGGTGTTGTTTTGGTAAACAAGAGTTTTTAAACCTTCGTCAAAATAGGAATCGAGATCTATACGTTGCTTTCGTAACTCCAATAATGGGCAACTTCTAGAATTCTCTTTAAACCCTTATGCACAACGGTTTAATAAAACGTCATTTATTTATAAAATCATTTTGTGTGATGTGTTTTGGAAAACGATTTTCTTTTGCCTTTCTCGTTAAAGAGGAATCAACATTCATTTGCACTTTCAATTTTAACACCTCGTGATGCTAATAACCTAATTTGATTGATTTTATGAAAATCTCATCAGTTTAACATTTGAAATCAATTTCGTGTCATAGATCAAATCAAAGCATCAAAATGCGTTGGAGTTATTTATGGGCATGTAAGCCATCAAGATAACCCCAAACGCCCACAAGCACATGTTTCAACTATTTCGGGGGCCTTAAACCCGATTTCAATCTTGGGTATCGTTTTAAGGCCCCGACGATTACAAATTTACAATAAAGGATTACATATACCAAAATTGTCCATCCTCGGAATTGGACCACGGGGTCGCGTTCCTAGGCTCACATCCACAATTTACACACCCCCCTGAAATGGATACTACAACAATTAAACAAGCTAAAATCGCCAAACGGAGATCATCGGGCCATTAGGAAGAATTTCGTTCCATTTGGAACCATCCTAATACTCCTCAATCCATGGATCCATAACAATATACAAGAAAACTACATTTCACATAACCCAATTGACAAAAAGATTAACAAAATGATATACAAAAATTGCTATAGAAATAGTCTTTTCATATTGCAAATATCACCAAAATATGTGTAGATTTGAGTATATGAATAGAGTAGAAATTTCTTGGATATAATCTCATAAAAGAAATGCAAATCCTCTCTTTTTTTTTCTCTCTTTCTCTCTCCTTTCCCGAGCTATTTTTGCTGCTGTTTTTCCCTTCTCCCTGAACTGCTGCTGTTGCTGCTAACCCCCTGGATGAAATGAAGAAACCGAGCTGAAATAGGATGATTTAGGGCAGCCGCAGATTGATCTGCGGCCTGGCCGCAGATTGATCTGCGGCTGGCTGGCCCACCCCCCATCGCACTCAGCTGGTTTCCTGGTTTCGAGTCCCGTGCGCACCACCATTATTTTAATCGTTTGGCCGCAGATCAATCCGCGGCTGGGTGGGTTGATTTTCTCGAATTTCGTGCTATACCTCGATTCTCATGTCGTGACATCGGTTTTCGCCGACAGGCTTGTATTTTGCAGTCCGGGAATCACTGGGAGACGTGCCACATCATTCGGGCATGCTCATTTCGGACGACCCTGCTGTCACGTCGGTTTTGATTTGCAAATCGTTGTGGTGGCGTCGAGTGTTCGCACTTGTGCCCATTCCTTCGCTCCCGTAAGCCGGTTCAATTGACGATTTTGCCCTCCTGTCACGGTTAGTGTACGAAGCGCAAAATTTGGGTGTCTACAGCTGCCCCTCTTTATCATGTTTATGAAATGTTAAATGAAATGAACATGATAAAGAAGTAGACACATGATGCATGAATGACAGTGCATAAGAATGACAGTGCATACATGATGCAACACATACAACTTATGATGCAACGCAAGATGTAAGGCATGCAAAACATTCGTAAGAGTGTCAATGCATCAATTCCTGACCTGTCGCCCGTCTCGTAATCGCCGGATCTCGTATCCGGTTGATTGTCCTGTGAGTGTCGGGTCTCGTATCCGGTCACCCCTCTCGTAATCACCTCATTCCATCCCATTGTCATCAAAGGAAGTTATTCTCCTGACTAGCTTTGAAGGGAATCCTTGGAGTTTGTCCTCGTACATCGGTCTTGGCAACCATCGCTTTTGACTCTGATAGGCTAGGACCTTGACACCTAACCTGCATGGATCACGTACAGAATTATCATATATTCAATGCATACGACACAACATTTAAAATGTAAGTTTGATGAAAAATGACCCCTGTACAGTCTTTTGATACGGTTCCACAGGTGTCACCGTTTATCGGGGCCGGGTTTCGTCGCCGGTCACCCATCTCATAATCGCCGGTTATCGTCGCCGGTCGATCGTCTCGTCGGGGCCGGGTATCGTCGCCAGTCACCCATCTCGTAACCGCCGGGTATCGTCGCCGGTCGATTGTCTTGTCGGGGCCGGTTTTCGTCGCCGGACACCCATCTCGTAACCCCCGGTTATCGTCGCCGGTTGGTTATCTTGTCGGAGCCGGTTTTCGTCGCCGTACATCCATCTCGTAATCGCCGGTTATCGTCGCCGGTCGATTGTCTTGTCGGGGCCGGTTTTCGTCGCCGGACACCCATCTCGTAACCCCCGGTTATTGTCGCCGGTTGGTTATCTTGTCGGAGCCGGTTTTCGTCGCCGGACATCCATCTCGTAATCGCCGGTTATCGTCGCCGGTCAATTATCTTGTCGGGGCCGATTTTCGTCGCCGAACACCCATCTCGTAACCCCCGGTTATCGTCGCCGGTTGGTTATCTTGTCGGAGCCGGTTTTCGTCGCCGGACATCCATCTCGTAATCGCCGGGTATCGTCGCCGGTCGATTGTCTTGTCGGGGCCGGTTTTCGTCGCCGGACATCCATCTCGTAATCGCCGGTTATCGTCGCCGGTCGATCATCTTGGATCTCAGCCCTTCCCAGGGTTTGTTGTTTTTTTGTCTTTTTTCTTTTTGTGGATATCAGCCCTTCCTAGGGGTGCTCACCATCTTGTTGTGGTTCGCGTGGATCTCAGCCCTTCCCAGGGTTTGTTGTTTTTTGTCTTTTTTCTTTTTGTGGATATCAGCCCTTCCAGGGGTGCTCACCATCTTGTTGTGGTTCGCGTGGATCTCAGCCCTTCCCGGGGTTTGTTGTTTTTTGTCTTTTTCTTTTTGTGGATATCAGCCCTTCCCAGGGGTGCTCACCATCTTGTTGTGGTTCGCGTGGATCTCAGCCCTTCCCAGGGTTTATTGTTTTTTGTCTTTTTCTTTTTGTGGATATCAGCCCTTCCCAGGGTTGCTCACCATCTTGTTGTGGTTCGCGTGGATCTCAGCCCTTCCCAGGGTTTGTTGTTTTTTGTCTTTTTCTTTTTGTGGATATGAGCCCTTCCCAGGGGTGCTCACCATCTTGTTGTGGTTCGCGTGGATCTCAGCCCTTCCCAGGGTTTGTTGTTTTTTGTCTTTTTTCTTTTTGTGGATATCAGCCCTTCCCAGGGGTGCTCACCATCTTGTTGTGGTTCGCGTGGATCTCAGCCCTTCCCAAGGTTGCTCACCATCTTGTTGTGGTTTGCTTGGATGCCTTCCCAGGTTCGCTCTTGTTTGGATACCAGCCCTTCCCAGGGATCTTTGATTGGTTGGATACCAGCCCTTCCCAGGGGTCTTTGATTGGTTGGATACCAGCCCTTCCCAGGGGTCATTGATTGGATTTGAGTGATTTTTTTTTTTTTTTTTTTTTTTGAAATGGGATGTGTGATCGGCTTCATGTCCTGGATCACCCACCAACATCGTCCACGTATCATGCCGCAAAAGCCATCACAGTCTGATCATTCGTGAGGTTGAAAACGACGTGCTTGTACTTTCCTGAAGATTTTCATTTTGATCGTACCTGTATGCATGAAAAAGATGTTATGCATGATCTGACAGATATGTTATGGACATATGCATGTGCACATCATATTTTTAGATAGAAATGACCCCTGTTCAGTCAAATGATACGATTCGACCGTCGTCATTGTTTGCCAACATTTGATTGGATCACGTCTTGTCGTGAAGTGTACTTTCTAGACCTCAGCATGGTTTGGTACTCTGCTTGTTCTGGGTTGTCTTTATTTCATCGAGTTAAGGCAGTCTGTTTCGCTCTCAGTGATGATCGACAGCTATGTTGGGCTCCTTAGCCTTTTGATCATTTCTGCTGGCCGATATGCTGTCGTCCTGCATTATATCATCCTTGTATATGCTCATGCATGTGGATCAATTGGATGTCGAGGCAGTGATAGTCAGGATTGGGGAGAGGCCCAATGACGAGAAGTTCTGTGCAGCCTCAGCTTCCTTCCATTTCACGATTCTTAACTGCCCCAGCCTTGGCACGTGTTGTTACCAAGGATTTCTATCGGAAACTCGCGATGTTGACCGTGCTGAGTTATCCACAACTCTGCAAGATCCTGCATATCAGATGACTAACAAATGCCAAAACTTGAAGGCTCGGGCCGTTAGTGTTAGTTCAACACAAAGATACCATAATCTCGACAAAAATGCAGTTAAAGCACATGAAATTGAATATCTATTGATCGCACAATCTAGCAAGTTGTGAACCGTGAATGCACTAGTTTTTTTTTTTTTTTTTTTTTTTTCAATCCCTCGTGCGTTGATGATTTTCTATTTGACGAGTTATGAAATCGTAAGAACACCTTCAAGCATTCATGGTCATTGTACGTGAGTGAGGTCGAATTCGAAAGAACTACCTTCCCTCGTCAAAGGCACTCTGTCTCCATTCTCGACAACGTCCTTAGCAGGATTGACGTCATATGACAAATGCACTGTGCGATGCAGCATTCAGTAGGGGTTTCTCTTTCCTGACTTTTTGTTTAAGGCCGAGAGCTTTTTCGTATTATCCTTTCTTTTTATTAGCCCACTTCACTTGTCTCGTTTTCTTAGGCTACTCAAAGTTACCCATTTAACGAGTTTTGGACCAATGACTCCCAAACCAGACGGTTTTGGGGCATTAAGTGTACAGACACCCCTTCGGGTTTATTTACTCGAGTAACAAAGGCCACGGTTCGAGACAAGCTGGTGGTCTGCCCCATTCATTCTTTGCTTGACCTTGCGCAAGATTCGTTTTCTTAGGCCTGAGTTACCCATGTAGCGAGTGTTAGGCCGGTGACTCCTAAACCAGACGGCTTTAGGGCACCAGATGCAGAGACACCCTTTAGGCTTAATTACTCGAGTAGCCCATGCCACGATTCGAATCTGCTCGGGCCTCCTCTACTGTAATGCTCGTTTTCTTAGGCGCTGAGTTACCCATGTAACGAGTGTTGGGCCAGCGACTCCCAAACCAGGTGGCTTTAGGGCACCAGGTGTAGAGACACCCCCCGGGCTTAATTACTCGAATAACCCAGGCCACGATTCGAGACATTAGCTTGATAATCATTTATCGTCTGACCTCTTGATATTGATCATTATTGACTGTCTGACTACGTATTAATGGCCATCAGCATCGTCATAGTTTTATACCCCACAACTGAAAGTTTGTGCAAGTGCAAAGTGAAGGCTGTCACATGAGGTCGATTCTGCCGCAAACGTTGCTTTGAATTAAGGCTTTGTACCCAATCAGAAGGTTGAATAGCCTTCTTCGTCTAATCATACTCACGATCGTGCTCCACGGTTGCTTATCAGAATTAATTCGATTCCGTTGAAGATTGAATTGACATGAGGTAGCGTTTGATGATGATGGTGCATGTTGATGGGATTGTTGCATGGGCGCCAATTTGCACGTCATCATTTCCAGGGTAGTTGACAAATGCCCCAGTGTTAAGTTGCTTTTCTTGTGATCTCCCTCGTACTGGTTGCATCGGTATCTTGCTGGGCTGACAAAAAATCCGGTCCATGGACTTGTTGAAAGGTTTGGGGGATTTTTGATTTTTGAGATTTTTTTTTTTTTTTTTTTTGTTTTTTTTTTGTTTTTTTTTTTTTGGGTGGTCGAATTTGCCCCTACTCCGGGTTCTTTGTGATTGTTAGGGGTTCTGATGTTTGATGGAGATGGTTTGGTCTAAGTCGGGTTTGGGTTTATCTTCGACCCATCCTTTGATCTCGCCAGGCGTATTGTCGATATCTGTCTCGCCCTGCTCAATCCCCATCAGATCGAAATCTGGCTCTATACCAGCATCGTGATCCTCCTTCAAATTTGGCCTATTGCTTGTCAGGCTAGAATGCCTCAAATCGGGGTACCTGAAATAAAACAGGGATGTTTGTCATAGATATAAAATATTTCGGCACATGATCTTCTTTTTGGATAACATGACAAAGTGACATGAGCGTGCAGGGATTTGAAATAAAACTCAGAATTTTAAAACCCATTGATCTTCTATTGGCCGGGATTCACTGCTATCATCCTGGATTTACCCCTTCCTGGATATCACCTGCTGCACGGTCCAACCGACCACGGTGAGGTCAAGCAATGGAGCTCATTAGGGGGTGCATGGATCGCATTGGCATGGATCTGGCATTGATGGCATTTCTTGACATGAGTATCGCAGTCAGTTTTCATGGCTAGCCAGTAGTGACCCGTTCACATGATTTTCTTTGCCAAAAATGCTCTGCTCATATGGGCTCCGCACACATCGCCATGTACTTCGTTCATTAATCAGTGAGCTACTTCGGCTTCCAGATATCTCAGCAGTCCCGTAGCTAGGTCCCATTTATGCAAATCATCTCTGCCTAGGAAGAATTTCACTGCCCATCCTTGGATTCTCTTTCCTCGGTCAGATCTGCATTTTCGGGAGAGGAGCCGTCTCGAAGGAACTCTTTATTGTTTTGATACCAAGCCCATTTATGAGGGGCGTCACTATGGGAGATCTCTCCGATCTGATCCTCATAGGCCGGACAAGTCTGTACCGCAACTCCCAGGGCTAATCTTAGTCCTAGGATGCATCCCTCGCATTCGGCCGTATTGTTGGAATGGCAGAACTGTAATTTCATGGCTACCGGCTTCTGCCATTTGGATGGGTGGAGTATGGACTTTACGGTCTCTCAGTTGGGTTCTAGGGGTAATCTCACAAAACAAACAAGGGCCGTAGTTTAGTACTGTGTCAGTTACAAGTTGGCAGATGCATGTCAACACTGATGCCTGATTTTTATTCATTTTTTTTTTCGGTTCTCTAATCTTATCCTGCAAAACAAGGTCAGTGTTTGATGACAGGATAGTATTCAGAAGTTTTAGAAAACCTTGGTACGTGGTATGGATGGCCTTCCTGCAAAACCAAGTCAGTATTCTCTTTATATGTGCAGGTGATGTAATCACATGATACAAGACATATTTATTACGATGCTGATGGTATGACAGTTGTATGTCATTTACATGACATTTATTTATTTGCCTGAATGATAAAAGGGCATGAAGAAGCTTCCCTTCCGTTAGGTTTATCAGAGGCTGACCTACCCTAGGGTTACTCTCGCGGGCTTTTCGGCATGAAGGTCCCCAAATCTTCGCAATCTACTCGTCTGAGTCCTTTCGATTGGAGCGGATTTGGGTGGTACGTTTCCTGAGCCATCTCCGGGGAGCAGCCCCTTCGAGTCCAGTAATAAGCAACCGGCAGGTTCGCCTCAGGAGGAGGTACACTCTCAACATACATTCACATTCATCGTCCTCACCGTATGCAAATGATTACTTTAAAGCAAAACAATCCCATTCAAATCATTCATTTATTGGGCAAAACACACATTCACACAACAAAAGTAAAAAATCAAAATATCGCACATATACACATTTTATGAATTTTTAAAGGATAGGATACATCAAGATTTGAACGCGGCTTAAGCCCTCTAGTGTCCCCAGCAGAGTCGCCAGCTGTCGACGCCGGGTTTTCGCGTCTCTCAGTCCTTTTCCTATTTTGGCCTTTTATTAGGTGATTTTGGGGAAAAGGTCGGCATTGATGTCGACGGGGTTTTGAAAGATCGTTTTTTATGATAAGCCAATTAACCAGAGTCGCCAGTTGGTATATTTGAAATGGATGTACCAACTCATCCGGGTTTTCATTTTTTATAAATCGCTGGCTCATATGTGACTCCGAATTAATTGGTCTGCGAATCGAGATTCATAGAGTTCGGGGGCTTGCTTAAGCGAGGGGAAGGTGTTAGGCACCCCCCGACTTCCGTGAAACACGGTTACCGCAATCTCGATGCTTTCTTATCCTTTAATTCATGAATGTGTGTGTGTATGTGCGCGTGTGTGTGTGTGCCTATGTGAATGTTGTGGTGAGTTTGTATGAAAGAATCATTTGGATTTTTAGGGAAAGTCGTGCTTTAATTTGAGAGTGCTTTGGAATGTCCTTCGGCTTCTACGAGAAAGCTTTATTCTTTATTAGGAAGGTTTGATTTTAATTGTCAACACTGCAAGGTTTTTATTAGGTGTTGTTTTGGTAAACAAGAGTTTTTAAACCTTCGTCAAAATAGGAATCGAGATCTATACGTTGCTTTCGTAACTCCAATAATGGGCAACTTCTAGAATCTCTTTAACCCTATGCACAACGGTTTAATAAAACGTCATTTATTTATAAAATCATTTTGTGTGATGTTTTGGAAAACGATTTTCTTTGCCTTCTCGTTAAAGAGGAATCAACATTCATTTGCACTTTCAATTTTAACACCTCGTGATGCTAATAACCTAATTTGATTGATTTTATGAAAATCTCATCATTTAACTTTGAAATCAATTTCGTGTCATAGATCAAATCAAGCATCAAAATGCGTTGGAGTTATTCATGGGCATGTAAGCCATCAAGATAACCCCAAACGCCCACAAGCACATGTTTCACTATTTCGGGGGCCTTAAACCCGATTTCAACTTGGTATCGTTTTAAGGCCCGACGATTACAATTTACAATAAAGGATTACATATACCAAAATTGTCCAACATCGGATTTGGACCACGGGGTCGCGTTCCTAGGCTCACATCCATAATTTATACACACCCATGAAATGGATACTACAAAAATTAAACAAGCTAAAATCGCCAAACGGATATCATCGGGCCATTAGGAAGAATTTCGTTCCATTTGGAACCATCCTAATACTCCTCAATCCATGGATCCACAACAATATACAAGAAAACTACATTTCACATAACCCAATTGACAAAAAGATTAACAAAATGATATACAAAAATTGCTATAGAAATAGTCTTTTCATATTGCAAATATCACCAAAATATGTGTAGATTTGAGTATATGAATAGAGTAGAAATTTCTTGGATATAATCTCACAAAAGAAATACAAATCCTCTCTTTTTTCTCTCTTTCTCTCTCCTTTCCCGAGCTATTTTTGCTGCTGTTTTTCCCTTCTCCCCGAACTGCTGCTGTTGCTGCTAACCCCCTGGATGAAATGAAGAAACCGAGCTGAAATAGGATGGTTTAGGGCAGCCGCAGATTGATCTGCGGCCTGGCCGCAGATTGATCTGCGGCTGGCTGGCCCACCCCCCATCGCACTCAGCTGGTTTCCTGGTTTCGAGTCCCGTGCGCACCACCATTATTTTAATCGTTTGGCCGCAGATCAATTCGCGGCTGGGTGGGTTGATTTTCTCGAATTTCGTGCTATACCTCGATTCTCATGTCGTGACATCGGTTTTCGCCGACAGGCTTGTATTTTTGCAGTCCGGGAATCACTGGGAGACGTGCCACATCATTCGGGCATGCTCATTTCGGACGACCCTGCTGTCACGTCGGTTTTGATTTGCAAATCGTTGCGGTGGCGTCGAGTGTTCGCACTTGTGCCCATTCCTTCGCTCCCGTAAGCCGGTTCAATTGACGATTTTGCCCTCCTGTCACGGTTAGTGTACGAAGCGCAAAATTTGGGTGTCTACACAAACAATGCTCAATCAGGCCAACATTCTTTTAGATAATTCGTTGACTACGAGGTGTGCACTGACTGAAATTCTTCATTAAAAACCTCCCCCAAACTCAGTTCCAACAAAAATTGCTAAGTTATTGTAATATTCAATCAAATCATAGCAATGAACAAGCCAAAATCCTCCAATTGAGCCAACACAAACTCAATTGGGCAACCAATCTAAATTTATCCAAATTTGATAGTGCATGATTACCCACTACAAATCCAAGTACAACAGTTTAACTAACCAAGAATACCCATCACAATTAACAAATTTATTTTACTTGTATGCAAAAATTGGAGTGAGTACCTTGCTTTGTGTTGGCAAAAGAAGTTGTTTGTTTAGTACCTTTAATTTGGAGATGAATCCTTTTGAATGCTCAGTGGGTTAAGATGAATCCATGTGGGAGAGGGAAAGAATGAGTTTGGAAGTGTGAATGACAATACCATCCGGCTTGGGAAGAAAAAAAAATTTTTGTTTTTAGCTCGGCTCGCTGGGGCGAGAAAATCATGCCTTGTGAGCTCGCCGGGGCGAGCTCGCGCCGAGGCGAGAAAAACCCTTCTTCTGAGCTCGCCGGGGCGAGCTCACCTGTTCTGAAAAAAATTTCTGCATTTTCACAATGCAATCCCCGCGCACAGTTTCAATATCTCCCATCTGCAATAGTGCAACATAACATACATTAGTTTGAGCAACATAAGATCAAAACAACTTTATTACGCAAGTTCAACCGCAAAACTAAACTAACTAAAAGCATACAAGACTAGAAAGCTATGAAAATGCAGTAAATGAAATACAATGAATAGAAATGAATGGGTTGCCTCCCATTGAGCGCTTGGTTTATAGTCCTCGGCCTGACTAACTTCCTGTTTTTATCCAATTCCCCTTCGATAATTGAGGAACCCATCATCCTTTGATAACCGTGTAATATTTGAGGGCTTCTCCTCAGTAAGGGTCATTGTTTCAAGTTCACCAAGCTTGTTTCTTTTCGATACATTCTCATTTATGCACTGCATAATGCTAGGTGATTGTCCCATTGTGTCTGTGGATGGAATGTTGAATTGAAGCTCTACAAACACAATAGAACCATCGGTTTTCTCCTCATGTACCTCAACGTCCTCACACCATGGTTTCAACTTTAAGCTAGCTCTAAAGTTATATAGAGCTTTGCCGATGACATGACTACCAAGTGGACACGGTTTTGCAAAACTGACTGGGTTCTTGAACTTTGGTGGAGAAGGCACTTGGGGCACCAACACAATTGACACATCTTCGCTTGAACTCATACAAATATCTTCGCCGATTGTGTTAACCTTATCCCCAATTGTCTCCTCTATCTTTATCTCTTGTGGCTCATCCAATTGCAGATTTGGCTCGGGCTCACCATAAGTCTCGGAATCCATGTCATAACACCAATTATTTTGAGGACAGTTGTTCAAAGCTTTGAACATTTGATCAATCTGATTCTGAAGATTTTGAATTGATATTTCCTGACTTTTCAACATCTCCTCATGGTCTACTATGCTCCTAGACATGAATTCCCTCACCTTTAAATTTTCTTCTTGTGGCAATGGAGGTGGACATGAGAATTTCGGTGCATATGTTGGATTTGGAGCATAGTATTGATCTTCATAATTGCAGCTCCATGTAGAATCCGGGTGATACCCCAAATCTTGGTGATAATCGGGATAAGCATAGTTGTTGAGGTAATCACCACCGTAATGTACCGGTCCAAAACTGACGGTACATTGATGACTCGGGTGATTGTCAGCACAATAGTCACATGTCACTGTTGTACCTTGAGTGCTCTCTGCTACTAAGGCATCCAACTTCCTCGATAGTGTTTCAAATTGTGCTAACAATGCAAAAAATGCATTGAGTCCATCAATCCCAGTTTCCTTTGGTTGAGTCATACTCATGTACGGCCATTGATAAGCAAATTCATCCATGGTGTACCTCGTAAAGCATCAAAACAGAAAAATGTTAAAACAAAGTGAAAACAAATTTGTATACAAGTTTAAATTAAGATCAATTTGATTGTAATTAATATTGGAAAAACACTAGAAGAATAATTCCCCGGCAACGGCGCCAAAAACTTGTTGTCCGATTAATATAACGACAATTTACGCGCAAGTATACGCGGTCAACAAGTAATAAAGAGTAAGTAAAGTATCGATCCCACGAGGAATTATTACTAGTCTTTTCCAAGTATTAACCTTTTATCATCTCAATCTTATTTAAACACGTGATAATTGTTTTTGTTGTTTGGTAATAACGAAGATAACAAATAATCAAAGAACTATGGAAAGCTTTAATATAATGAAATCTAATATTAACAAGTCTAAGATTGCAATTTCCCCCAACACTTCATTTAAATATCCTAACTCTCTCTCTTTTCAACTAGTTAAATCACAAGAATTGTTATCCGAGAAATCACAAGTATGTCTAAGCCTCTCTCGATGGTCAAATACGTATTCCCCATTACGGTGTATAGATATATCTCTATTCTACACACTAGCAAGATTCTCATATCAAGAGTAATTAGTAAGGTGTATGTCACAAAACCTCATTAACTACTCCATCAATTACTAACTTTCGCAATAGAAATCATTAATCATGGATTCTCTCATTGATATATATGGTATTTAGGTATATGTCTATCCTAAATACAATCAAATTATCCATTCATGAGGGTAATAAATAAAACACACGTCAATTAATTTCATAAATTACCCATAAGAATATCTAATTTTCACATGATATCATAACAAGGTCTCAACCTATACTTCCTCTCTCAATTCCATATACGTTCCCAAGGTAATTACTAGCTAGGTAATTAATATATAAAGCACAAATTATGATATCCAATCACAAATAATTAACCAACATCAAAGAGAGAGCATTCAATTCAAACTATGTATTGGGTTCCATTGAAATCTTAGAAAACAAGTTCTAGGTCATGGTAACTACAAATAACATCATATTCAATTTATACATCATGTTGGATTACAAAATAAAAGGGAAAACTAGAGATAAAACCACTTTTGTAGATTTTCATATGATGTTTGATGGATTGATGATGAACCCTAGCTTATCCTCCATGGTTTTGCAATCCTTGATGCTTTAGCTCCTTGGCCTTGCTTGATTTAGCTTGATTTTAGCACTTTGGCCCTCTAATTTGATGTATTGTGTAGCCTCCTCTCCCTAGAGTTGCTGATTTCTATCTTCTCTTTTTCCCTATTTCGTGCCTCCAAGAGCTGATATAAGTCCCTGGATGCCTAACCTAGCTTAGCACACTAAAATAAACCAAAATCCCGCACATTTTAGCTTTTTGCTACAGGCGAGCTCGCCCCAGCGAGGATTTTGGCCTAAGTTTTCTCGCCCCGGCGCGAACTCGCCGCGGCTAGGAATTTGTGTAGGAAATTCCCGCCCCGGTGAGCTCAGGTAAAATGGTCATAACGTCTTTGTCTGAACTCGGATTTAGGCGATTAAGTAGGCTATGGAAATCTAAGATGTAGCTCTACAACTTTCATAACTGGAGCTCGGCGAGATAATGGCCGTAGCAAGGCTCAAATGGAGCCCGAAGCAACTACTGCGTAAAATCTATGTCAAATCCGACGGTAAAATGACCATAACTCTCTCATACGAACTTCAAATTGGATGAAACGGGATGCTCTAGAAAGCTAAGACAAAGATCTACAACTTTCATTCTTTGAATTTTGAGAGATTCGGATTGGATCACGGGTGAAATTGAGAAACAAGCAGCTGGAATGCTAGATTCAAGCCAAAAACGCATCGATCCAAGGGGCCTTTATTTCAATACCTACAAAACAACGTAAAAACACATAAAAGCACACAAAAACATATAAAAGTAATACAAAACTACATTACACAACAATAAGATGAAAACACATAAAACCAAACGAAATGACTTAGGATTTACAAATTATCAAGCTCAAAAGCACTTAATTTGTGTGTATAAAACACACTCATCAAATACCCCCAAACTTAAACCTTTGCTTGTCCTCAAGAAAAACTCACAAACTATAAAAATTAAACATTTCTAAATAAAACCTATCTTGAGCAATGAGTTAATAAGTTTAAACAATGGTCTCAAAGCATAAACACGATAAAATTCAAGGAAACTTTCAAAACTTGAACTGTGACGCCCCCAAATTCTCTACACTTCCCTGTAGTAGATCTGGTGCTCACGTGAAACTATACAACTGTAAATATTCAATAATATATGATTTTTATCTATCCAAGGTTCACAGTATCCCATAACAGATGATAATTCTTGCCAGAACGTTATCTGTGTTTGGATACCCTCACTTGGATGTATAGATTCATATCTCATGAATACCTCTTTCATATCGATATTTCCTATATATCTGACATTCATAGTATTAATGATAAGATTGTCAATAGAACTAAGGGGCGCATTCCGGTAAAGATGGCACCTTACCGGCACTCATTAAGTGTAACCTCAAAGCTTATAGGACTTTCAATATCATTCAAATATCCTCATTCAGATGTATAGTTCGTATAGATACTGTATTTACTTAGTACAACTATGCTAAACAAAGTAAAGATCAGAGTATAATGCATTCGATGTAATAAAGGATGATAATATATTACATATCATTAAGTTCGGTTACATCGTTCTCAGTACTAAGTTATTACAACAAAGCCTTATAAAAGACTTGGATTATTCAAAACAGTAATTAAAACTAATTAACATGTCCTTTTCCTTTGTCTGTCCCAGAAGTGTCGGGATTATCATTTAAAACTGCAAAAGAAGATATATGCAAGAATGAGCTACAAATGCTCAGCAAGTTCATTTGAAAACGTAAACACAATATGTTTGATTTGAAAGATGTCAACGATGTATAACTGAGGGTTCTGTACATGAACCATATATTTCAATCAGTTCTATCAGTCTTCAATGACTTAGAACCGCTTGATTTCGGATATCTGGTAGGGGATCAGCCTAACCAATATCCTAGGAGTATGCATATCATCCTACAATTTTGTGTCGATATATAATCAACATTTACCATCACCTTATATCAAGGTGTTTCAGTTCACCTTACATCAAAGTGTTCCATTTCTCAGTATAAAATGTCGTACCAAAATAATTTGGTTTGACACAACAATTTACGCTCGAATAAACAATATATGAATAATGATTCATTTCTTAAGTTATGCTGAACAAGAAGCAATAACCTCACAATAATTGATAGCAAGATGTAAAAGACTTGCTTAAATGTAACAAGGTTAGAAGACTTGCCTTAGTGTAGTTCGTTTAATTAATGTTAACATGATCTATCAGCGTACGCAGTCTATGTACACCAATAGTAAGTGTTAGAACTTATAATAACATGTATTGAGTTAATCTAGACAAGTTTCGTTAAGGTTCGACGTTGATTCGGTGTCTCGGTCGTGACTTTAGACAGCTAAACACATAGGTTTATCAATAAAACTTTATTTGAAAGCTTAAATATTAGCTTAGATAATAAAACTATCTTTTTAATATTTTTATAAGCTTAATATTATTTTTAAATAATTTTTACAAGCTTGGTAATATTTTTAAATAATTTTACAAGCTTAGGAATATTTTTAAATGATTTAATTATCATTTAGAATATTTTTAGATACTTAAAATATTATTTAAATGATTTATTTACCATTTATAATATTTTTAGAAAGATATAATATTATTTAAATGATTTATTTTATCATTAATGATATTTTTTAGAATTTATTTTATCATTTATATGATGTAATTATTATTTATAATAATTTTTAAAACTAGTTTAATATTTAAATGATTTAATTATCATTTAAAATATTTTTAATTACTTAGTATATTATTTAAAATAATTTATTTATTATTTATAATAATGTTTGAAAGTTAGTAATATTTTTAAATGATTTAATTATCATTTTAAACTAATTTAAATATATTAATATTATTTTTAAATTATTTATTTAATATATTTATTAAATAATTTAATATTTAATTAAATTAAATAATTATAAAAAAAATTTATATGAATATTAAAAATATATAAAAAAAAATTAAAACAGAATATTTAATATTTAATATTAATAAATATTAATGTTTTGATATTAATTTAAAATTTATTTAATTATTTTTATTAATTTTTATTGAAAACCGTCGCAAAAGGGCTTTAGCGACGGTCTGCATAGGATTTTAGCTTTCTGGGTTTGAGGATGAATATCGTCGCTAAAGGTGTTCTTCATTGAAGAACAACCGGTCAATGTCCAAGTGGGACTTTTGACCTCAAATTTCTCTCGGATGATTTAATGTTTGTGTGTGATTTTTGTTTGTTGTTGTAACCAACATGGTAGTATATAACGACATATGAAAATTACACTCAAACAACATCAATTGATGCTCTAAAAATGTGGTCAAAGTAGCAGGTTCGCAACTGTTCTTGAGTTTCTGCGTTACCGAGAAACTCATCAGTCGTGGTCGGTCAACGACGTTTGACCAATAATTCCGTTCTGGTTAGTTATTGTTTACATGTTTTAATGCTTCAAGGTTGTAGTTTGCATAGCATACTATAAGATTAAGCCAAGAAACAACACATATAATATCATTTAGGCACGATCTGGGTTGCTTAAATGTTTGTCAGAACACTGTCAGCATGTTCTTCACGTTTTTGGGTTGCCCAGAAACCTAAACCCGTGGCCGGTCAATGGGTTTTGACCAATAAAAGCTTCCATACTAGAGATAATTTAAACGTTCTAACCATTGTGTAGACACCCAAATTTTTCGCTTTCTATACTAACCCTGACAGGAGGGCAAAATCGTCAATGAACCCAGCCTACGAGAACGAAAGGTGGACATAAGTACAAACACTCAAAGCCACCGCAACGACGTGCGATCAAAGCCGACACGACAACGATCAAAGCAGAATGATGTGGCACGTTTACCAGCAGTTCTCGGACTGCAAAATACAAGCCTCTCAGCGAAAACCAACGGTACAACACGAGAATCGAGGTGCGGCCCGAAAATCGAGAAAATCAGCCCACCCAGCCGCAGATTGATCTGCGCCCAATGATTAAAATAATTGAAGTGCGCGACGGGTGGCTGAGCGGCTGAAGTGCGCGGCGGGCGCGGGGAAACCAAGGCCAGCCGCAGATCAATCTGCGGCCAGCCGCAGATCAATCTGCGGCTGCCCTTGGCCAGGCTATTTCAGCTCATTTCTTCATTCGGATACAGGAGGCGGAGCAGAAGCGGAAGAAGAAAAGAAAAGAGGAAGAACAACAGCAAAACAACAGCGAGAAAGGAGAGAAAAGAGAGAAAAAAGTGAGGAATTATACCCATTTTGGTAAGATTGTATCACATATAATTTCTACTATATTCAATATACGAGTTTATACGAATCGTGGTGTCATTTGCAAGGTGAAGGAGATATTTTTTATAGCATTTTTGTTATATCGTTTTGTTAAATTTTTATCATTTGGGTTATATTAAATGTAGTTTTCTTGTATATTATTGAGAATACATGGATTAGGGATTATTAGTGAGGGTTCCAACGGAACAAAATTCTTCCTAATGACCCGATAATATCCATGTGGTGATTTTTAGCTTGTTTAATTGTTGTAATATCCATTTTGTGGGTGTATAGAAATTATGGATGTGAGCCTAGGAACGCGACCCCGTGGTCCAAATCCGATGATGGACAATTTTGGTGTATGTAATAGGATCGATTATCCTTGATTGTAAACATGTAATCGTCGGGCCTTAAAACGATACCAAGTTGAAAATCGGGTTTAAGGCCCCGTAATAGTGAAATACGTGATTGTGGGCGTTTGGGGTTATTTTGATGGCTCACATGCCCATGAATAGCCCCAACGCATTTTAATGCTTAATTTGATTCATGACACACAAAATTTATTTCAAAGCTAAACGATGAAGATTTTCATAAAATCAATCAAATTAGGTTATTAGCATCACAAGGATAAGAAATTGGAAGTGCTAATGAATGTCGATTCCTATTTGACGAGAAGGTTAAAGAAAATCGTTTTCAAACATCACAAGAAATGGTTTTATAAAATAAAGGACGTTCTATTAAACCAATGTGCATAGGGTTAAAGAGACCTTAGAAATTGCCGTCATTCTAATTATGAGAGCAACGTATAGGTCTCGATTCCTATTTTGACAAAGGTTTAAAAACTCTTGTTTTGCCAAAACGACACCTAATGAAAACCTTGCAGTTTTGACAATTAAAATCAAACCTTTCTAATAAAGAATAAAGCTTTCTCGTATAAACCGAAGGACATTCTAAAGCAACTCTCAAAACCCGACTTTCCATAAAAACCCCAAATGATTCTTTCATACAAATTCCTCACAACATTCACATAGGCACACACACACGCGCACACATACACATTTTAAGAATTAAAAGGATAGGAAAAGCATCAAGATTGCGGTAATCGTGTTTCACGGAAGTCGGGGGGTGCCTAACACCTTCCCCTCGCTTAAGTAAGCCCCCGAACTCTATGAATCTCGGTTCGCAAACCAATTAATTCGGAGTCACATATGAGCCAGCGATTTACGAAAACGAAACTCGGATGAGTTGGTACATCCATTTCAAATATACCAACTGGCGACTCTGGTCAATTGGCTCATCATAAAAAACGATCTTTCAAAACCCCGTCGACATTTATGCCGACCTTTTCCAAAAAATGATCTAACAAAAAGGCCAAAATTGGAAAGGGTAACAATCACCAAAGAAGCGACATTCCCGGAGCTGGCGACTCTGCTGGGGACATTAGAGGGCTTAAGCCGCGTTCAAATCTTGATGCTGTCCTATCCTTTAAAATTTATGAATGTGTATGTGCGTGCCACATTTTGACCTGTTTTACTTGTTGTTGTGTGAATATGTGTTTTGTCCAATGAATGAATGATTGAATGGAATTGCTTTACTTCAAAGTAATCATATGCATACGGTGAGGACGATGAATGTGAATGTATGTTGAGAGTGTACCTCCTCTTGAGGCGAACCCGTCGGTTGCTTATTACTGGACTCGAAGGGGCTGCTCCCCGGAGATGGCTCAGGAAACGCACCACCCAGATCCGCTCCAATCGAAAGGATTCAAACGAGTAGATTGCGAAGATTTGGGGACCTTCATGCCAAAAAGCCCGCGAGAGTAACCCTGGGGTAGGTCAGCCTCTGATAAACCTAACGGAAGGGAAGCTTCTTCATGCCCTTTTATCGTTCAGTCAAATAAATAAATGTCATGTAAATGGCATACAACTGTCATACCATCATCATCATAATAAATATGTCATGTATCATGTGATTACATCACCTGCACATATAAAGAGAATACTGACATGATTTTGCAGGAAGGCAATCCACACCACGTACCAAGGTTTTCTAAAACTTCTAAATACTATCCTGTCATCAAACACTGACCTTGTTTTGCAGGATAAGATTAGAGAACCTAAATAATAATAATAATAATAATAATAATAATAATAATAATAATAATAATAATAATAATCATGCATCAGTGTTGACATGCATCTGCCAACTTGTAACTGGCACAGTACTAAACTACGGCCCTTGTTTGTTTTGCGAGATTGCCCCTAGGACCCAACTAAGAGGCCGTAAAGTCCATACTCCATCCATCCAAATGGCAGAAGCCGGTAGCCATGAAATTACAGTTCTGCCACTCCAACAATACGGCCGAATACGAGGGATGCATCCTAGGACTGAGATTAGCCCTGGGAATGGGAATCAAAAGGATGATAGTAGTTGGAGACTCCGAATTGGTCATCCGGCAGGCCATGGGAATATACAGCACCAAAGGGCTTCGGCTATTGCCCTACCATCGCCTCATCATCAAACTTGCCAAACAATTCGAAGATATTGCCTTTCGGCACGTTCCCATAAATCAAAATGACTTCGCGGATACTCTAGCCACACTGGCTTCCCTGATTCACACATCACGGTACGAGACGAGCTTTAAGGGGGAAATTGCGGTACAGACTTGTTCGGCCTCTGAGGATCAGATCGGAGAGATCTCCCATAGTTACGCCCCTCTTAAATGGGCTTGGTATCAAAACATTAAAGAGTTCCTTCGAGACAGCTCCTCTCCCGAAAATGCAGATCTGACCGAGGAAAGAGAATCCAAAGATGGGCAGTGAAATTCTTCCTAAGCGGAGATGATTTGCATAAATGGGACCTAGCTACGGGACTGCTGAAATATCTGGAAGCCGAAGAAGCCCACAGATTAATGAACAAAGTACATGGCGATGTGTGCGGAGCCCATATGAGCAGAACATTTTTGGCAAAGAAAATCATGTGAACGGGTCACTACTGGCTAACCATGAAAACTGACTGCGATACTCATGTCAGGAAATGCCATCAATGCCAGATCCATGTCAATGCGATCCATGCACCTCCTAATGAGCTCCATTGCTTGACCGCACTGTGGCCAGTTGGACCGTGCAGCAGGTGATATCCAGGAGGGGGTAAATCCAGGAGTATGGCAGTGAATCCCGGCCAGTAGAAGATCAATGGGTTTTAAAATTCTGAGTTTTATTTCAAATCCCTGCACGCTCATGTCATTTTGTCATGTTATCCAAAAAGAAGATCATGTGCTGAAATGTTTTATATATATGACAAGCATTTTTGTTTTATGTCAGGTACCCCGATTTATGGCATTCTAGCCTGACAAGCAATAGGCCAAATTTGAAGGAGGATCACGATTTTGGTATAGAGCTAGATTTCGATCTGATGGGGATTGAGCAGGACGAGACAGATATCGACAATACGCCTGACAAGATCAAAGGATGGGTCGAAGATAAACCCAAACCCGACTTAGACCAAACCATCGCCATCAAACATCAGAACCCCTAACGATCACAAAGAACCCGGAGTAGGGGAAAATTCGACCACAAAGAAAAAAAAAATCTCAAAAATCAAAAATCCCCCAAACCTTTCAACAAGTCAAAGGACCGGATCTTTTGTTAGCCCAGCGAGATACCGATGCAACCAGTACGAGGGAGATCATAAGAAAAGCAACTTAACACTGGGGCATTTATCAACTGCCCAGGAAATGATGACGTGCAAATTGGCACCCATGCAACAATCCCCTCAACATGCGCCATCATCATCAAATGCTACCTCATGTCAATTCAATATTCAACGATACGATCATCTGGCATTTGTCAAGCATAGTTTTCCCGGGATACGATGACCCGCGTGAAAGGGAATTTTATTTGACTTGATAGGAATCGGATTAATTCTGACAAGCAACCGTGGAGCACGATCATGAGTATGATTAGACGAAGAAAGCTATTCAACCTTCTGATCGGGTACAAAGCCTTAATTCAAAGCAACGTTTGCGATAGAATCGACCTCATGTGCCAGTCTTCACTTTGCATTTGCACGAACTTTCAGTTATGGGGTATAAAACTATGACGACGTTGATGGCAATTAACACGTAGTCAGACAGTCGATAATTATCAAGCTAATATCAAGAAGTCAGACGATAAATGATTATCAACCTAATGTCTCGAATCGTGGCCTGGGTTATTCGAGTAATTAAGCCCGAGGGGTGTCTCTACACCTGGTGCCCTAAAGCCATCTGGTTTGGGAGTCGCTGGCCCAACACTCATACATGGGTAACTCAGAGCCTAAGAAAACAAGCATTACAGTAGAGGAGGCCCGAGCAGATTCGAATCGTGGCATGGGCTACTCGAGTAATTAAGCCTAAGGGGTGTCTCTGCATCTGGTGCCCTAAAGCCGTCTGGTTTGGGAGTCACCGGCCTAACACTCGCTACATGGGTAACTCAAGCCTAAGAAAATGAATCTTGCGCAAGGTCAAGGAAAGAATGAATGGTGCAGACCATCAGCTTGTCTCGAACCGTGGCCTTTGTTACTCGAGTAAATAAACCCAAAGGGGTGTCTGTACACCTAATGCCCCAAAACCGTCTGGTTTGGGAGTCATTGGTCCAAAACTCGTTAAATGAGTAACTTTGAATAGCCTAAGAAAACGAGACAAGTGAAGTGGGCTAATAAAGAGAAAAGATAATACGAAAAACTCTCGGCCTTAAACAAGAAGTCATGGAAGAGAAACCCCTACTGAATGCCACATCGCACAGTGCATTTGTCATATGACGTCAATCCTGCTAAGAACGTTGTCGAGAATGGAGACAAAATACCTTTGACGAGGGAAGGTAGTTCTTTTGAATTCGACCTTACTCACGTACAATGACCATGAATGCTTGAAGGTGTTCTTACGATTTCATAACTCGTTAAATAGAAAATCATCAACTCACGAGGGATTGAAAATAACTTCCAATCTAGTACATTCACGGTTCACAACTCGCTAGATTGTGCGATCAACAAATATTCAATTTCATGTGCTTTAACTGCATTTACTCTTTTGTCGAGATTATAATATCTTTGTGTTGAACTAACACCAACGGCCCAAGCCTTCAAGTTTTGGCATTTGTTAGTCGTCTGATATGCAGGATTTGCAGAGCTGTGGATAACTCAGCACGGTCAACATCGCGAGTTTTCGATAGAAATTCTTGGTAACAACACGCACCAAGGCAGGGGCAGTTAAGAATCGTGAAATGGAAGGAAGCTGAGGCTGCACAGAACTTCTCGTCATTGGGCCTCTCCCCAATCCTGACTATCACTACCTCGACATCCAAATGATCCACGTGCATGAGCATATATAAGGATGATATAATGCGGGACAACAGCATATCGGCCAGCAGAAATGATCAAAAGGCCAAGGAGCCCAACATAGCTGTCGATCATCACAGAGAGCGAAACAGACTGCCTCAACTCGATGAAATGAAGACGACCAAGAACAGGCAGAGTACCAAACTAATGTGGAAGTCTAGAAACTACACTTCACGACGAGGCGTGATCCAATCAAATGTTGGCAAACAATAACGATGGTCGAATCGTATCATTTGACTGAACAGAGGTCATTTCTATCTAAACATATGTTGTGCACATGCATCTGTCCATAACATATCTGCCAGATCATGCATAACATCTTTTGCATGCATACATGTACGATCAAAATGAAAATCTTCAGGGGAAAGTACAAGCACGTTGTTTTCAACCTCACAAATGATCAGACCGTGATGGCTTTTGCGGCATGGTACGTGGACGATGTTGGTGGGAGATCCAGGACAGAAGCCGATCACACATCCCACTTCAAGAAATCACTCAAATCAAATCAAGTGACCCCTGGGAAGGGATGGTATCCAAACAATCAATGACCCCTGGGAAGGGCTGGTATCCAAACAATCAATGACCCCTGGGAAGGGCTGGTATCCAAACAATCAAGACCCCTGGGAAGGGCTGGTATCCAAGCAATCAATGACACCCTGGGAAGGGCTGGTATCCAAACAATCAATCACCCCTGGGAAGGGCTGGTATCCAAACAATCAAGACCCCTGGGAAGGGCTGGTATCCAAACAATCAATGACCCCTGGGAAGGGCTGGTATCCAAACAATCAATAACCCCTGGGAAGGGCTGGTATCCAAACAATCAATGACCCCTGGGAAGGGCTGGTATCCAAACAATCAGTGACCCCTGGGAAGGGCTGGTACCCAAACAATCAATGACCCCTGGGAAGGGCTGGTATCCAAGCAAAAAGTGAACCTGGGAAGGCATCCAAGCAAATCACAACAAGGTGGTGAGCACCTGTAATGCCCGTGAATTTTGAACGTCCTTATTAATTAAATCTAATTTAATTTAATGAGTTAACGTTGTGTTCTATTTAAACCAACTTGGGTTAATTGGTGGGAGATGTATAAGATGTGTCTATACTTGTGTTGGCAGGTATGATATAACTATGGTTAAGAAATAACCATATGTGAGTCAAGTGTAGGAATTGGTGTGTAATGGCTAAAATGGCCAAGAGTGGTTAATAACCAAGGTAATTATGAAGGGGCAATAACCATTGTATATCCAAGTGGTTAATAACCAATGTAATTATGGCGGGATAATAACCATTGTGTTTAAACAATGTAATTATGGCAAGATAATAACCAATGTCTAATAACCAATGAAGAATGGTTAATAACTAATGGATAATTAATATTTTGCGAAAAGACTATTTTAACCTTAAAAGAAGTTGGGTAATGATTAAAATACCCTTGAGGAAGTTGCTAGGAAGCTTCCTATTATTGATGAATTGATCAAATTGTCCTTGCCTAGTCATGATTAATGACTATTTTGCCCATGGTCTCTACTTTCCTATAAATAGGACCCCTCACCAATGATAGTAGGGGTTGGTTCATTTATTATTCACCAAGTATAGAGAGTTTGTGAGCTTGAGAGAGAGCTAAGGAAGAAACCCATTTTCGGGTGGAGCTTAAACACTTGTGAGAAATATTTGAGAGGAAAAGCAAGGAGGGGGTGCCGACCAAAGGAGAAGGAAAAGAAGAGAAGTCTAGCTTTGTTATACCATCCTCATTCACAATATATTTTGGAGAAACGGAGGAAAGAGGAGGAGAATAGCCATTTAATCTAGGTATGGATCTCATTTCTTTCAAACCCTAGTTCTTGCTGTTATTATTATAGTATGATTATTACACATTTATTTTGTTAGAACTTTTATGTGTTGGTTGGTGTTGGTGGTAGAGAGGGAGTATTCATGGATCTAGGTTTGTATTTTGCTAGATCTATATTATTGCAAAGCATGCTTAATAAATATGGTTTTAAAGCTATATAAGAAGAGATCTTGATCTTGTATGCTTTATTGATACCATATATAAGTTTAGAATTTTTGTAACATGTTTTGGTGGGTTTTGTATGCTAAAACATGGGAGTAATATTATTTATTGGAGTACAAAATTTATTGATGAAAAATATTGAGTTAAGTCATAAATATTTTGTTGTAATATTAGAAATATTTTTGTAGTCATGGGTAATTTTTGGGAATTTATTTGGAGTATAAAACTTGTTTAATGGTGATTAGAATCCATTTGGTGTGAAAAGAAAAAGAAAAGGAAAGAAAAACCAATTTCCCTGTATGTTGCTGGTTGGGGTTGAGGCAGGTCGCGCATGGCGCGCGATTGGATGAACAAGGGGCTGGCCGAGCATGGCGCGCCAGTCTGCCAAGCCTTAGGCGCCAAACGGCGTCATTTTGTCTGGACGGGGGAAAGACATGCGTGCAATGCGCGGAAGGCACCAGGCGGGAATTTACAGTTTTGCCCCTCCGTGCGGATTTTAACTTATTTACCAGAATGCCATCAAGGGTTAATTTTAATTAAATTTAATGTTTTAAATATTATTAATTAATTTTGTAAAATTAGTAAATGTACAAAATTAAGTTTGCGCATTAAATAGTATATTTTCTAAAAATATTATTATTAATTAATTATTGTTATTAAATAATGATTAGGGATAATTAAGAATTGTAAATAATAAATAAACCTAATTAGTTATTATTTAGTATTAAATAATAACTAAAGATAATTCCTATTTACTAATTAATTATTTTATTATTTGATTAACTTTAAATAATAAATAAACCTAATTAGTTATTATTTATTAATAATAATAACTAAAGATAATTAGTACTCACTTATTAATTATTTATTATTTGATTAACATTAAATAATAAATAAACCTAATTAGTTATTATTTATTATTAAATAATAACTAAAGATAATTATTACTCACTAATTAATTATTTATTAATTGATTAACTTTAAATAATAAATAAACTTAATTAATTATTATTTAATCTTAAATAATAATTAAAGACAATTAAAACTTATAATTCGATTATTATTTAATTAATAATTAAATAATAAGTGAATATAATTAGTTATTAATTATCATTCATAATAATAACTAAAGATAATTAATTAATTACTATTTAATAGTAATTAAATAAATATAGAGTTAATAAAATAGAGAGAGTTTAAATAACTCATTAATTAAACAATTATAATTAATTGTTTAAGGGTTTAATAAATGAATATTACTTAAGAAAAAGTAATGTTAATTAATTAAACAATTATTATTAATTGTTTAAGGGTTTAATAAGTGTTTATCACTTAAGGGAAACATTGTTAATTAATTAAACCATCAACCTAAAGATCAATTAAGTGTCCTATAGGATTTACGATAGTCTATTTGCTTATGTGTGTTAAATAAATAGCATAAGTAAGCGTGTCGATATACAATTACGCAGTACTAATTGATAGATCGACATTATCAATGCTAGGTTCTTCAAGGACAATTAGTTAAAGCTAGAATTATTTGTAGCTGAGCAGACAGGCAAGTTCCCTAACTCAAACTCGAGTTATGATTTTTGAAGCATGTTAGTGAATAATTATTGTTGATTATTCACATCTATACTGGTTATTGAGATTCGCACCTTGTGCAATTGAATTCATATTCTATTGTTATTGAATTGTGAATTAGATTAAAGTTCTTTCAAGCATGAACTGTTTATGAGATAGATCTATGCTATTTGTATCAGCTAGATCAAGCATGTCTAAATTTGTGAAATCAAATGTATTTTAAAACCTGTTCTTATTAATTTGCTATAGTAAGAACTCTTGACTGAGAAAAGGATAAATTTGATTAAGGCATGATATCAATGCTGGTTTATTAAGTGTTTATGCATAAATCACAGGGTATGAAAGGTTGATCCCCTTGATTACCAAAACTTTTTAAGAGGTCCAGTTTAAATGCTGAGAACCTTGGCAAATGTCTATGGTTATTTTCAACCACTCAGTAACTGTCATTCAAGTATTCGAATATTCAACTGTTGATTATTAATTCATGTTTCTTCACACTCTTATACTGTTGTTGAACATTGAAAGCGAAACTTCCTTCTAATCATGATATATCTCCCTTGTGTATAAACTTGCTAAGCAAACTAGTTGCTTACCCTTGCTGTATCATGATCTTTATTTCAGCTAAGGCAGAAACGTCAAAAGGGGACAAAGGAAAAGGGAAGGTGCAAGAATAGCTGCCTGATAGGGCTTATGTATTAGTTATCTAAAAATGTTATTTGGTTATGTGAACTCTTATTGTATTAAGGGTATGTTTTTAAGTTAAGGTTAAAGAACCATGGGACCATGATTGTAAGACTTTATTACTATTTCGATAAACAATGTATGTTTATTATTCCGCATAAGTTAGAAAGTATGTTTATTGTTGAGTATCGTGAACACCGAATTCGAGGTTAGGAAACCCGAATTTGGGGGTGTCACAGCACCTTGGGAAGGCATCCAAGCAAATCACAACAAGGTGGTGAGTGAACCTGGGAAGGCATCCAAGCAAATCACAACAAGGTGGTGAGCACCCCGGGAAGATATCCAAGCAAACCACAACAAGGTGGTGAGTGAACCCGGGAAGACATCCAAGCAAACTACAACAAGGTGGTGAGTGAACCCGGGAAGGCATCCAAGTAAATCACAATAAGGTGGTGTGAGAACCTAGGAAGGCATCCAAGCGAACCACAACAAGGTGGTGAACAACCCCTGGGAAGGGCCGATATCCAAAAAAGTGAGCGATCCCTGGGAAGGGCTGAGATCCAAGCAAACCCCGACAAATGATGACATCTGTAGAACAGTATCAAAAGACTGTACAGGGGTCATTTTTCATCAAATTTACATTTTAAATGTTGTGTCACATGCATTGAATAGATGATAATGCTGTACGTGATCCATGCAGGTTAGGTGTCAAGGTCCTAGCCTATTAGAGTCAAAAGCGATGGCTGCCAAGAACGATGTAAGAGGACGAACTTCAAGGATGCCTTTCAAGCTAGTCAGGAGAATAACTTCCTTTGATGACAATGCGATGGAATAAGGTGATTACGAGATGGGTGACCGAATACGAGACCCGGCCCCGACAAGACGATCGACCGGATACGAGACCCGGTGATTACGAGATGGGTGACCGGATACGAGACCCGGCCCCGACAAGACGATCGACCGGATACGAGACCTGGCGATTACGAGATGGGTGAACGGATACGAGACCCGGCCCCGGCAAGACAATCAACCGGATACGAGACCCGGTGATTACGAGATGGGTGACCGGATAAGAGACCCGGTGAATACGAGATGAGTGACCGGATACGAGACCCGGCCCCGACGAGACAATCAACCCGATACGAGACCCGGCGATTACGAGATGGGTGACCGGATACGAGACCCGGCCCCGACAAGACAATCGACCGGATACGAGACCCGGCGATTACGAGATGGGTGACCGGATACGAGACCCGGCCCCGACAAGACAATCCACCGGATACGAGACCCGGTGATTACGAGATGGGTGACCGGATACGAGACCCGGTGATTACGAGATGGGTGACCGGATATGAGACCCGGCCCCGACAAGACGATCGACCGGATACGAGACCCGGCGATTACGAGATGGGTGACCGGATACGAGACCCGGCCCCGACAAGACGATCGACCGGATACGAGACCCGGCGATTACGAGATGGGTGACCGGATACGAGACCCGACCTCGGCAAGACGATCGACCGGATACGAGATCCGGCGATTACGAGATGGGTGACCGGATACGAGACCCGGCCCCAGCAAGACAATCAACCGGATACGAGACCCGGTGATTACGAGATGGGTGACCGAATACGAGACTCGGCCCCGACGAGACGATCGACCGGATACGAGACCCGGCGATTACGAGATGGGTGACCGGATACGAGACCCGGCCCCGACAAGATAATCAACCAAATACGAGACCCGGTGATTACGAGATGGGTGACCGGATACGAGACCCAACCCCGATGAGACGATCGACCGGATACGAGACCCGGCGATTACGAGATGGGTGACCGGATACGAGACCCGGCCCCGACAAGACAATCAACCGGATACGAGACCCCGTGATTACGAGATGGGTGACCAGATATGAGACCCGGCCCCGACAAGACAATCAACCGGATACGAGACCCGGCCCCGGCAAGACAATCAACCGGATACGAGACCCGGCCCCGGCAAGACAATCAACCGGATACGAGACCCGGTGATTACGAGATGGGTGACCGAATACGAGACTCAGCCCCGACGAGACGATCGACCGGATACGAGACCCGTCGATTACGAGATGGGTGACCGGATACGAGACCCGGCCCCGATAAGACAATCAACCAAATACGAGACCCGGTGATTACGAGATGGGTGACCGGATACGAGACCCAACCCCGACGAGACGATCGACCGGATACGAGACCCGGCGATTACGAGATGGGTGACCGGATACGAGACCCGGCCCCGACAAGACAATCAACCGGATACGAGACCCCGTGATTACGAGATGGGTGACCGGATACGAGACCCGGTGATTACGAGATGGATGACCGGATACGAGACCCGGCCACGACGAGACGATCGACCGGATACGAGACCCGGCGATTACGAGATGGGTGACCGGATACGAGACCCGGCCCCGACAAGATGATCGACCGTATACGAGACCCGGCGATTACGAGATAGGTGACCGGATACGAGACCCGGCCCCGACGAGACGATCAACCGGATACGAGACCCGGTGATCACGAGACGAGTGACCGGATACGAGACCCGGTGATTACGAGACCAGCGGCCGGATACGAGACCCGGCACTTACAAAACGATCAACCGGATATGAGACCCGGTGATCACGAGACGAGCGACCGGATACGAGACCCGGCGCCGACAAGACAATCAACCGGATACGAGACCCGGTGATTACGAGACGAGCGACCGGATACGAGACCCGGCACTCACAAGACGATCAACCGGATACGAGACCCGGTGATCACGAGACGAGCGACCGGATACGAGACCCGGCACAGGCGAGGCGATCGATTAGAATACGAAACCCGACGACTAACAATGCGGTCAGGGATTGATGGATTGACACCTTTACGAATGTTTTGTATGCCTTACATCTTGTGTTGCATCATAAGCTATATGTATTACATCATGTATGTACTTTCATTCTTATGCACTGTCATTCATGCATCGTGTGTCTACTTCTTTATCATGTTCATTTCATTTAACATTTCATAAACATGATAAAGAGGGGCAGCTGTAGACACCCAAATTTTGCGTTTTCTATACTAACCCTGACAGGAGGGCAAAATCGTCAATGAACCCAACCTACGAGAACGAAAGGTGGACATAAGTACAAACACTCAAAGCCACCGCAACGACGTGCGATCAAAGCCGACACGACAACGATCAAAGCAGAATGATGTGGCACGTTTACCAGCGGTTCTCGGACTGCAAAATACAAGCCTCTCAGCGAAAACCAACGGTACAACATGAGAATGGAGGTGCGGCCTAAAAATCGAGAAAATCAGCCCACCCAGTCGCGGATTGATCTGCGGCCAATGATTAAAATAATTGAAGTGCGCGGCGGACGGCTGAGCGGCTGAAGTGCACGGCGGGCGCGGGGATCAATCTGCGGCCAGCCGCAGATCAATCTGCGGCTGCCCTTGGCCAGGCTATTTCAGCTCATTTCTTCATTCGGATACAGGAGGCGGAGCAGAAGCGGGAGAAGAAAAGAAAAGAGGAAGAACAGCAGCAAAACAGCAGCGAGAAAGGAGAGAAAAGAGAGAAAAAAGTGAGGAATTATACCCATTTTGGTAAGATTGTATCACATATAATTTCTACTATATTCAATATACGAGTTTATACGAATCGTGGTGTCATTTGCAAGGTAAAGGAGATATTTTTTATAGCATTTTTGTTATATCGTTTTGTTAAATTTTTATCATTTGGGTTATATTAAATGTAGTTTTCTTGTATATTATTGAGAATACATGGATTAGGGATTATTAGTGAGGGTTCCAACGGAACAAAATTCTTCCTAATGGCCCGATGATATCCATGTGGTGATTTTTAGCTTGTTTAATTGTTGTAATATCCATTTTGTGGGTGTGTAGAAATTATGGATGTGAGCCTAGGAACGCGACCCCGTGGTCCAAATCCGATGATGGACAATTTTGGTGTATGTAATAGGATCGATTATCCGTGATTGTAAACATGTAATTGTCGGGCCTTAAAACGATACCAAGTTGAAAATCGGGTTTAAGGCCCCGTAATAGTGAAATACGTGATTGTGGGCGTTTGGGGTTATTTTGATGGCTCACATGCCCATGAATAGCCCCAACGCATTTTAATGCTTAATTTGATTCATGACACACAAAATTGATTTCAAAGCTAAACGATGAAGATTTTCATAAAATCAATCAAATTAGGTTATTAGCATCACAAGGATAAGAAATTGGAAGTGCTAATGAATGTCGATACCTATTTGACGAGAAGGTTAAAGAATATCGTTTTCAAACATCACAAGAAATGGTTTTATAAAATAAAGGACGTTCTATTAAACCAATGTGCATAGGGTTAAAGAGACCTTAGAAATTGCCGTCATTCTAATTATGAGAGCAACGTATAGGTCTTGATTCCTATTTTGACAAAGGTTTAAAAACTCTTGTTTTGCCAAAACGACACCTAATGAAAACCTTGCAGTTTTGACAATTAAAATCAAACCTTTCTAATAAAGAATAAAGCTTTCTCGTATAAACCGAAGGACATTCTAAAGCAACTCTCAAAACCCGACTTTCCATAAAAACCCCAAATGATTCTTTCATACAAATTCCTCACAACATTCACATAGGCACACACACACGCACACACATACACATTTTAAGAATTAAAAGGATAGGAAAAGCATCAAGATTGCGGTAATCGTGTTTCACGGAAGTCGGGGGGTGCCTAACACCTTCCCCTCGCTTAAGTAAGCCCCCGAACTCTATGAATCTCGGTTCGCAGACCAATTAATTCGGAGTCACATATGAGCCAGCGATTTACGAAAACGAAACTCGGATGAGTTGGTACATCCATTTCAAATATACCAACTGGCGACTCTGGTCAATTGGCTCATCATAAAAAACGATCTTTCAAAACCCCGTCGACATTTATGCCGACATTTTTCCAAAAAATGATCTAACAAAAAGGCCAAAATTGGAAAGTGGTAACAATCACCAAAGAAGCGACATTCCCGGAGCTGGCGACTCTGCTGGGGGACATTAGAGGGCTTAAGCCGCGTTCAAATCTTGATGCTGTCCTATCCTTTAAAATTTATGAATGTGTATGTGCGTGCCACATTTTTGACCTGTTTTACTTGTTGTTGTGTGAATATGTGTTTTGTCCAATGAATGAATGATTGAATGGAATTGCTTTACTTCAAAAGTAATCATATGCATACGGTGAGGACGATGAATGTGAATGTATGTTGAGAGTGTACCTCCTCTTGAGGCGAACCCGTCGGTTGCTTATTACTGGACTCGAAGGGGCTGCTCCCCGGAGATGGCTCAGGAAACGCACCACCCAGATCCGCTCCAATCGAAAGGATTCAAACGAGTAGATTGCGAAGATTTGGGGACCTTCATGCCAAAAAGCCCGCGAGAGTAACCCTAGGGTAGGTCAGCCTCTGATAAACCTAACGGAAGGGAAGCTTCTTCATGCCCTTTTATCGTTCAGTCAAATAAATAAATGTCATGTAAATGGCATACAACTGTCATACCATCATCATCGTAATAAATAAGTCCTGTATCATGTGATTACATCACCTGCACATATAAAGAGAATACTGACATGATTTTGCAGGAAGGCAATCCACACCACGTACCAAGGTTTTCTAAAACTTCTAAATACTATCCTGTCATCAAACACTGACCTTGTTTTGCAGGATAAGATTAGAGAACCTAAATAATAATAATAATAATAATAATAATAATAATAATAATAATAATAATAATAATAATAATAATAATAATCATGCATCAGTGTTGACATGCATCTGCCAACTTGTAACTGGCACAGTACTAAACTACGGCCCTTGTTTGTTTTGCGAGATTGCCCCTAGGACCCAACTAAGAGGCCGTAAAGTCCATACTCCATCCATCCAAATGGCAGAAGCCGGTAGCCATGAAATTACAGTTCTGCCACTCCAACAATACGGCCGAATACGAGGGATGCATCCTAGGACTGAGATTAGCCCTGGGAATGGGAATCAAAAGGATGATAGTAGTTGGAGACTCCGAATTGGTCATCCGGCAGGCCATGGGAATATACAGCACCAAAGGGCTTCGACTATTGCCCTACCATCGCCTCATCATCAAACTTGCCAAACAATTCGAAGATATTGCCTTTCGGCACGTTCCCATAAATCAAAATGACTTCGCGGATACTCTAGCCACACTGGCTTCCCTGATTCACACATCACGGTACGAGACGAGCTTTAAGGGGGAAATTGCGGTACAGACTTGTTCGGCCTCTGAGGATCAGATCGGAGAGATCTCCAATAGTGACGCCCCTCCTAAATGGGCTTGGTATCAAAACATTAAAGAGTTCCTTCGAGACAGCACCTCTCCCGAAAATGCAGATCTGACCGAGGAAAGAGAATCCAAAGATGGGCAGTGAAATTCTTCCTAAGCGGAGATGATTTGCATAAATGGGACCTAGCTACGGGACTGCTGAGATATCTGGAAGCCGAAGAAGCCCACAGATTAATGAACAAAGTACATGGCGATGTGTGCGGAGCCCATATGAGCAGAACATTTTTGGCAAAGAAAATCATGTGAACGGGTCACTACTGGCTAACCATGAAAACTGACTGCGATACTCATGTCAGGAAATGCCATCAATGCCAGATCCATGCCAATGCGATCCATGTACCTCCTAATGAGCTCCATTGCTTGACCGCACTGTGGCCAGTTGGACCGTGCAGAAGGTGATATCCAGGAGGGGGTAAATCCAGGAGTATGGCAGTGAATCCCGGCCAGTAGAAGATCAATGGGTTTTAAAATTCTGAGTTTTATTTCAAATCCCTGCACGCTCATGTCATTTTGTCATGTTATCCAAAAAGAAGATCATGTGCTGAAATGTTTTATATATATGACAAGCATTTTTGTTTTATGTCAGGTACCCCGATTTGAGGCATTCTAGCCTGACAAGCAATAGGCCAAATTTGAAGGAGGATCACGATTTTGGTATAGAGCTAGATTTCGATCTGATGGGGATTGAGCAGGACGAGACAGATATCGACAATACGCCTGACAAGATCAAAGGATGGGTCGAAGATAAACCCAAACCCGACTTAGACCAAACCATCGCCATCAAACATCAGAACCCCTAACGATCACAAAGAACCCGGAGTAGGGGCAAATTCGACCACAAAGAAAAAAAAATCTCAAAAATCAAAAATCCCCCAAACCTTTCAACAAGTCAAAGGACCGGATCTTTTGTTAGCCCAGCGAGATACCGATGCAACCAGTACGAGGGAGATCATAAGAAAAGCAACTTAACACTGGGGCATTTATCAACTGCCCAGGAAATGATGACGTGCAAATTGGCACCCATGCAACAATCCCCTCAACATGCGCCATCATCATCAAATGCTACCTCATGTCAATTCAATATTCAACGATACGATCATCTGGCATTTGTCAAGCATAGTTTTCCCGGGATACGATGACCCGCGTGAAAGGGGATTTTATTTGACTTGATAGGAATCGGATTAATTCTGACAAGCAACCGTGGAGCACGATCATGAGTATGATTAGACGAAGAAAGCTATTCAACCTTCTGATCGGGTACAAAGCCTTAATTCAAAGCAACGTTTGTGATAGAATCGACCTCATGTGCCAGTCTTCACTTTGCATTTGCACGAACTTTCAGTTATGGGGTATAAAACTATGACGACGTTGATGGCAATTAACACGTAGTCAGACAGTCGATAATTATCAAGCTAATATCAAGAAGTCAGACGATAAATGATTATCAAGCTAATGTCTCGAATCGTGGCCTGGGTTATTCGAGTAATTAAGCCCGAGGGGTGTCTCTACACCTGGTGCCCTAAAGCCATCTGGTTTGGGAGTCGCTGGCCCAACACTCGTACATGGGTAACTCAGAGCCTAAGAAAACAAGCATTACAGTAGAGGAGGCCCGAGCAGATTCGAATCGTGGCATGGGCTACTCGAGTAATTAAGCCTAAGGGGTGTCTCTGCATCTGGTGCCCTAAAGCCGTCTGGTTTGGGAGTCACCGGCCTAACACTCGCTACATGGGTAACTCAAGCCTAAGAAAATGAATCTTGCGCAAGGTCAAGCAAAGAATGAATGGTGCAGACCACCAGCTTGTCTCGAACCGTGGCCTTTGTTACTCGAGTAAATAAACCCAAAGGGGTGTCTGTACACCTAATGCCCCAAAATCGTCTGGTTTGGGAGTCATTGGTCCAAAACTCGTTAAATGAGTAACTTTGAATAGCCTAAGAAAACGAGACAAGTGAAGTGGGCTAATAAAGAGAAAAGATAATACGAAAAACTCTCGGCCTTAAACAAGAAGTCATGGAAGAGAAACCCCTACTGAATGCCGCATCGCACAGTGCATTTGTCATATGACGTCAATCCTGCTAAGAACGTTGTCGAGAATGGAGACAAAATACCTTTGACGAGGGAAGGTAGTTCTTTTGAATTCGACCTTACTCACGTACAATGACCATGAATGCTTGAAGGTGTTCTTACGATTTCATAACTCGTTAAATAGAAAATCATCAACTCACGAGGGATTGAAAATAACTTCCAATCTAGTACATTCACGGTTCACAACTCGCTAGATTGTGCGATCAACAAATATTCAATTTCATGTGCTTTAACTGCATTTACTCTTTTGTCGAGATTATAATATCTTTGTGTTGAACTAACACCAACGGCCCAAGCCTTTAAGTTTTGGCATTTGTTAGTCGTCTGATATGTAGGATTTGCAGAGCTATGGATAACTCAGCACGGTCAACATCGCGAGTTTTCGATAGAAATTCTTGGTAACAACACGCACCAAGGCAGGGGCAGTTAAGAATCGTGAAATGGAAGGAAGCTGAGGCTGCACAGAACTTCTCGTCATTGGGCCTCTCCCCAATCCTGACTATCACTACCTCGACATCCAAATGATCCACGTGCATGAGCATATATAAGAATGATATAATGCGGGACAACAGCATATCGGCCAGCAGAAATGATCAAAAGGCCAAGGAGCCCAACATAGTTGTCGATCATCACAGAGAGCGAAACAGACTGCCTCAACTCGATGAAATGAAGACGACCAAGAACAGGCAGAGTACCAAACTAATGTGGAAGTCTAGAAACTACACTTCACGACGAGGCGTGATCCAATCAAATGTTGGCAAACAATAACGATGGTCGAATCGTAACATTTGACTGAACAGAGGTCATTTCTATCTAAACATATGTTGTGCACATGCATCTGTCCATAACATATCTGCCAGATCATGCATAACATCTTTTGCATGCATACATGTACGATCAAAATGAAAATCTTCAGGGGAAAGTACAAGCACGTTGTTTTCAACCTCACAAATGATCAGACCGTGATGGCTTTTGCGGCATGGTACGTGGACGATGTTGGTGGGAGATCCAGGACAGAAGCCGATCACACATCCCACTTCAAGAAATCACTCAAATCAAATCAAGTGACCCCTGGGAAGGGATGGTATCCAAACAATCAATGACCCCTGGGAAGGGCTGGTATCCAAACAATCAATGACCCCTGGGAAGGGCTTGTATCCAAACAATCAATGACCCCTGGGAAGGGCTGGTATCCAAGCAAGAAGTGAACCTGGGAAGGCATCCAAGCAAATCACAACAAGGTGGTGAGCACCTGTAATGCCCGTGAATTTTGAACGTCCTTATTAATTAAATCTAATTTAATTTAATGAGTTAACGTTGTGTTCTATTTAAACCAACTTGGGTTAATTGGTGGGAGATGTATAAGATGTGTCTATACTTGTGTTGGCAGGTATGATATAACTATGGTTAAGAAATAACCATATGTGAGTCAAGTGTAGGAATTGGTGTGTAATGGCTAAAATGGCCAAGAGTGGTTAATAACCAAGGTAATTATGAAGGGGCAATAAACATTGTATATCCAAGTGGTTAATAACCAATGTAATTATGGCGGGATAATAACCATTGTGTTTAAACAATGTAATTATGGCAAGATAATAACCAATGTCTAATAACCAATGAAGAATGGTTAATAACTAATGGATAATTAAGATTTTGCGAAAAGACTATTTTAACCTTAAAAGAAGTTGGGTAATGATTAAAATACCCCTTGAGGAAGTTGCTAGGAAGCTTCCTATTATTGATGAATTGATCAAATTGCCCTTGCCTAGTCATGATTAATGACTATTTTTGGCCCATGGTCTCTACTTTCCTATAAATAGGACCCCTCACCAATGATAGTAGGGGTTGGTTCATTTATTATTCACCAAGTATAGAGAGTTTGTGAGCTTGAGAGAGAGCTAAGGAAGAAACCCATTTTCGGGTGGAGCTTAAACACTTGTGAGAAATATTTGAGAGGAAAAGCAAGGAGGGGGTGCCGACCAAAGGAGAAGGAAAAGAAGAGAAGTCTAGCTTTGTTATACCATCCTCATTCACAATATATTTTGGAAAGAGGAGGAGAATAGCCATTTAATCTAGGTATGGATCTCATTTCTTTCAAACCCTAGTTCTTGCTGTTATTATTATAGTATGATTATTACACATTTATTTTGTTAGAACTTTTATGTGTTGGTTGGTGTTGGTGGTAGAGAGGGAGTATTTATGGATCTAGGTTTGTATTTTGCTAGATCTATATTATTGCAAAGCATGCTTAATAAATATGGTTTTAAAGCTATATAAGAAGAGATCTTGATCTTGTATGCTTTATTGATACCATATATAAGTTTAGAATTTTTGTAACATGTTTTGGTGGGTTTTGTATGCTAAAACATGGGAGTAATATTATTTATTGGAGTACAAAATTTATTGATGAAAAATATTGAGTTAAGTCATAAATATTTTGTTGTAATATTAGAAATATTTTTTGTAGTCATGGGTAATTTTTTGGAATTTATTTGGAGTATAAAACTTGTTTAATGGTGATTAGAATCCATTTGGTGTGAAAAGAAAAAGAAAAGGAAAGAAAAACCAATTTCCCTGTATGTTGCTGGTTGGGGTTGAGGCAGGTCGCGCATGGCGCGCGATTGGATGAACAAGGGGCTGGCCGAGCATGGCGCGCCAGTCTGCCAAGCCTTAGGCGCCAAACGGCGTCATTTTGTCTGGACGGGGGAAAGACATGCGTGCAATGCGCGGAAGGCACCAGGCGGGAATTTACAGTTTTGCCCCTCCGTGCGGATTTTAACTTATTTACCAGAATGCCATCAAGGGTTAATTTTAATTAAATTTAATGTTTTAAATATTATTAATTAATTTTGTAAAATTAGTAAATGTACAAAATTAAGTTTGCGCATTAAATAGTATATTTTCTAAAAATATTATTATTAATTAATTATTGTTATTAAATAATGATTAGGGATAATTAAGAATTGTAAAATAATAAATAAACCTAATTAGTTATTATTTAGTATTAAATAATAACTAAAGATAATTCCTATTTACTAATTAATTATTTAATTATTTGATTAACTTTAAATAATAAATAAACCTAATTAGTTATTATTTATTAATAATAATAACTAAAGATAATTAGTACTCACTTATTAATTATTTATTATTTGATTAACATTAAATAATAAATAAACCTAATTAGTTATTATTTATTATTAAATAATAACTAAAGATATTATTACTCACTAATTAATTATTTATTAATTGATTAACTTTAAATAATAAATAAACTTAATTAATTATTATTTAATCTTAAATAATAATTAAAGACAATTAAAATTTATAATTCGATTATTATTTAATTAATAATTAAATAATAAGTGAATATAATTAGTTATTAATTACCATTCATAATAATAACTAAAGATAATTAATTAATTACTATTTAATAGTAATTAAATAAAGATAGAGTTAATAAAATAGAGAGAGTTTAAATAACTCATTAATTAAACAATTATAATTAATTGTTTAAGGGTTTAATAAATGAATATTACTTAAGAAAAAGTAATGTTAATTAATTAAACAATTATTATTAATTGTTTAAGGGTTTAATAAGTGTTTATCACTTAAGGGAAACATTGTTAATTAATTAAACCATCAACCTAAAGATCAATTAAGTGTCCTATAGGATTTACGATAGTCTATTTGCTTATGTGTGTTAAATAAATAGCATAAGTAAGCGTGTCGATATACAATTACGCAGTACTAATTGATAGATCGACATTATCAATGCTAGGTTCTTCAAGGACAATTAGTTAAAGCTAGAATTATTTGTAGCTGAGCAGACAGGCAAGTTCCCTAACTCAAACTCGAGTTATGATTTTTGAAGCATGTTAGTGAATAATTATTGTTGATTATTCACATCTATACTGGTTATTGAGATTCGCACCTTGTGCAATTGAATTCATATTCTATTGTTATTGAATTGTGAATTAGATTAAAGTTCTTTCAAGCATGAACTGTTTATGAGATAGATCTATGCTATTTGTATCAGCTAGATCAAGCATGTCTAAATTTGTGAAATCAAATGTATTTTAAAACCTGTTCTTATTAATTTGCTATAGTAAGAACTCTTGACTGAGAAAAGGATAAATTTGATTAAGGCATGATATCAATGCTGGTTTATTAAGTGTTTATGCATAAATCACAGGGTATGAAAGGCTGATCCCCTTGATTACCAAAACTTTTTAAGAGGTCCAGTTTAAATGCTGAGAACCTTGACAAATGTCTATGGTTATTTTCAACCACTCAGTAACTGTCATTCAAGTATTCGAATATTCAACTGTTGATTATTAATTCATGTTTCTTCACACTCTTATACTGTTGTTGAACATTGAAAGCGAAACTTCCTTCTAATCATGATATATCTCCCTTGTGTATAAACTTGCTAAGCAAACTAGTTGCTTACCCTTGCTGTATCATGATCTTTATTTCAGCTAAGGCAGAAACGTCAAAAGGGGACAAAGGAAAAGGGAAGGTGCAAGAATAGCTGCCTGATAGGGCTTATGTATTAGTTATCTAAAAATGTTATTTGGTTATGTGAACTCTTATTGTATTAAGGGTATGTTTTTAAGTTAAGGTTAAAGAACCTTGGGACCATGATTGTAAGACTTTATTACTATTTCGATAAACAATGTATGTTTATTATTCCGCATAAGTTAGAAAGTATGTTTATTGTTGAGTATCGTGAACACCGAATTCGAGGTTAGGAAACCCGAATTTGGGGGTGTCACAGCACCTTGGGAAGGCATCCAAGCAAACCACAACAAGGTGGTGAGTGAACCTGGGAAGGCATCCAAGCAAATCACAACAAGGTGGTGAGCACCCCGGGAAGATATCCAAGCAAACCACAACAAGGTGGTGAGTGAACCCGGGAAGACATCCAAGCAAACCACAACAAGGTGGTGAGTGAACCCGGGAAGGCATCCAAGTAAATCACAATAAGGTGGTGTGAGAACCTAGGAAGGCATCCAAGCGAACCACAACAAGGTGGTGAACAACCCCTGGGAAGGGCCGATATCCAAAAAAGTGAGCGATCCCTGGGAAGGGCTGAGATCCAAGCAAACCCCGACAAATGATGACATCTGTAGAACAGTATCAAAAGACTGTACAGGGGTCATTTTTCATCAAATTTACATTTTAAATGTTGTGTCACATGCATTGAATAGATGATAATTATGTACGTGATCCATGCAGGTTAGGTGTCAAGGTCCTAGCCTATTAGAGTCAAAAGCGATGGCTGCCAAGAACGATGTAAGAGGACGAACTCCAAGGATGCCTTTCAAGCTAGTCAGGAGAATAACTTCCTTTGATGACAATGCGATGGAATAAGGTGATTACGAGATGGGTGACCAGATACGAGACCCGGCCCCGACGAGACGATCATCCGGATACGAGACCCGATGATTACGAGATGGGTGACCGAATACGAGACCCGGCCCCGACAAGACGATCGACCGGATACGAGACCCGGTGATTACGAGATGGGTGACCGGATACGAGACCCAGCCCCGACAAGACGATCGACCGGATATGAGACCTGGCGATTACGAGATGGGTGAACGGATACGAGACCCGGCCCCGGCAAGACAATCAACCGGATACGAGACCCGGTGATTACGAGATGGGTGACCGGATACGAGACCCGGCCCCGACGAGACAATCAACCCGATACGAGACCCGGCGATTACGAGATGGGTGATCGGATACGAGACCCGGCCCCGACAAGACAATCGACCGGATACGAGACCCGGCGATTACGAGATGGGTGACCGGATATGAGACCCGGCCCCGACAAGACAATCAACCGGATACGAGACCCGGTGATTACGAGATGGGTGACCGGATACGAGACCCGGCCCCGACAAGACAATCAACCGGATACGAGACCCGGTGATTACGAGATGGGTGACCGGATATGAGACCCGGCCCCGACAAGACGATCGACCGGATACGAGACCCGGCGATTACGAGATGGGTGACCGGATACGAGACCCGGCCCCGGCAAGACGATCGACCGGATACGAGACCTGGCGATTACGAGATAGGTGACCGGATACGAGACCTGGCCCCGGCAAGACGATCGACCGGATACGAGACCCGGCGATTACGAGATGGGTGACCGGATACGAGACCCGGCCCCGGCAAGACAATCAACCGGATACGAGACCCGGTGATTACGAGATGGGTGACCGAATACGAGACCCGGCCCCGACGAGACGATCGACCGGATACGAGACCCGGTGATTACGAGATGGGTGACCGGATACGAGACCCGGCCCCGACAAGACAATCAACCAGATACGAGACCCGGTGATTACGAGATGGGTGACCGGATACGAGACCCGGCCCCGACGAGATGATCGACCGGATACGAGACCCGGCGATTACGAGATAGGTGACCGGATACGAGACCCGGCCCCGACAAGACAATCAACCGGATACGAGACCCCGTGATTACGAGATGGGTGACCGGATACGAGACCCGGCCCCGACAAGACAATCAACCGGATACGAGACCTGGTGATTACGAGATGGATGACCGGATACGAGACCCGGCCACGACGAGACGATCGACCGGATACGAGACCCGGCGATTACGAGATGGGTGACCGGATACGAGACCCGGCCCCGACAAGATGATCGACCGTATACGAGACCCGGCGATTACGAGATAGGTGACCGGATACGAGACCCGGCCCCGACGAGACGATCCACCGGATACGAGACCCGGTGATCACGAGACGAGCGACCGGATACGAGACCCGGTGATTACGAGACGAGCGACCGGATACGAGACCCGGCACTTACAAAATGATCAACCGGATACGAGACCCGGTGATCACGAGACGAGCGACCGGATACGAGACCCGGCGCCGACAAGACAATCAACCGGATACGAGACCCGGTGATTACGAGACGAGCGACCGGATACGAGACCCGGCACTCACAAGACGATCAACCGGATACGAGACCCGGTGATCACGAGACGAGCGACCGGATACGAGACCCGGCGCAGGCGAGGCGATCGATTAGAAGACGAAACCCGACTACTAACAATGCGGTCAGGGATTGATGCATTGACACCTTTACGAATGTTTTGCATGCCTTACATCTTGTGTTGCATCATAAGCTATATGTATTACATCATGTATGTACTTTCATTCTTATGCACTGTCATTCATGCATCGTGTGTCTACTTCTTTATCATGTTCATTTCATTTAACATTTCATAAACATGAAAAAGAGGGGCAGCTGTAGACACCCAAATTTTGCGTTTTCTATACTAACCCTGACAGGAGGGCAAAATCGTCAATGAACCCAGCCTACGAGAACGAAAGGTAGACATAAGTACAAACACTCAAAGCCACCGCAACGACGTGCGATCAAAGCCGACACGACAACGATCAAAGCAGAATGATGTGGCACGTTTACCAGCGGTTCTTGGACTGCAAAATACAAGCCTCTCAGCGAAAACCAACGGTACAACATGAGAATGGAGGTGCACCCGGAAATCGAGAAAATCAGCCCACCCAGTCGCAGATTGATCTGCGGCCAATGATTAAAATAATTGAAGTGCGCGGCGGGCGGCTGAGCGGCTGAAGTGCGCGGCGGGCGCGGGGAAACCAAGGCCAGCCGCAGATCAATCTGCGGCTGCCCTTGGCCAGGCTATTTCAGCTCATTTCTTCATTCGGATACAGGAGGCAGAGCAGAAGCGGAAGAAGAAAAGAAAAGAGGAAGAACAGCAGCAAAACAGCAGCGAGAAAGGAGAGAAAAGAGAGAAAAAAGTGAGGAATTATACCCATTTTGGTAAGATTGTATCACATATAATTTCTACTATATTCAATATACGAGTTTATACGAATCGTGGTGTCATTTGCAAGGTGAAGGAGATATTTTTTATAGCATTTTTGTTATATCGTTTTGTTAAATTTTTATCATTTGGGTTATATTAAATGTAGTTTTCTTGTATATTATTGAGAATACATGGATTAGGGATTATTAGTGAGGGTTCCAACGGAACAAAATTCTTCCTAATGACCCGATAATATCCATGTGGTGATTTTTAGCTTGTTTAATTGTTGTAATATCCATTTTGTGGGTGTATAGAAATTATGGATGTGAGCCTAGGAACGCGACCCCGTGGTCCAAATCCGATGATGGACAATTTTGGTGTATGTAATAGGATCGATTATCCTTGATTGTAAACATGTAATCGTCGGGCCTTAAAACGATACCAAGTTGAAAATCGGGTTTAAGGCCCCGTAATAGTGAAATACGTGATTGTGGGCGTTTGGGGTTATTTTGATGGCTCACATGCCCATGAATAGCCCCAACGCATTTTAATGCTTAATTTGATTCATGACACACAAAATTGATTTCAAAGCTAAACGATGAAGATTTTCATAAAATCAATCAAATTAGGTTATTAGCATCACAAGGATAAGAAATTGGAAGTGCTAATGAATGTCGATTCCTATTTGACGAGAAGGTTAAAGAAAATCGTTTTCAAACATCACAAGAAATGGTTTTATAAAATAAAGGACGTTCTATTAAACCAATGTGCATAGGGTTAAAGAGACCTTAGAAATTGCCGTCATTCTAATTATGAGAGCAACGTATAGGTCTCGATTCCTATTTTGACAAAGGTTTAAAAATTCTTGTTTTGCCAAAACGACACCTAATGAAAACCTTGCAGTTTTGACAATTAAAATCAAACCTTTCTAATAAAGAATAAAGCTTTCTCGTATAAACCGAAGGACATTCTAAAGCACTCTCAAAACCCGACTTTCCATAAAAACCCCAAATGATTCTTTCATACAAATTCCTCACAACATTCACATAGGCACACACACACGCGCAGACATACACATTTTAAGAATTAAAAGAATAGGAAAAGCATCAAGATTGCGGTAATCGTGTTTCACGGAAGTCGGGGGGTGCCTAACACCTTCCCCTCGCTTAAGTAAGCCCCCGAACTCTATGAATCTCGGTTCGCAGACCAATTAATTCGGAGTCACGTATGAGCCAGCGATTTACGAAAACGAAACTCGGATGAGTTGGTACATCCATTTCAAATATACCAACTGGCGACTCTGGTCAATTGGCTCATCATAAAAAACGATCTTTCAAAACCCCGTCGACATTTATGCCGACCTTTTCCAAAAAATCATCTAACAAAAAGGCCAAAATTGGAAAGGGTAACAATCACCAAAGAAGCGACATTCCCGGCGTCGACACATTGGATATCATAGCTAACATGGCATACTACAAGATCATGCATTAAAACACATCAAACATACATTTTAGGTCGATCAAAGGCTTTGACAAAGTAGGTTGTCAGACTGTTCTTGACTGCCAAGAACAGTTTGGGTTTTTCACTAAATTTGACCCTTTAAATGTTATGATTACTTGTTTAATCAACCCAGATCATCAAATAACATGTTTACACATAATCCTAAACATCTAAAACATAAAATTATTGCAGGCTTGAAGATCTAGCATACAAATTAGGGTTTTGCACATTTTTCTTCAAATTTTGATTTCTGACTTCTGATTCTGACCTTTTGTTTGCAGAGGCTTAATCTGGTATGATTATAAGTGTTTAGGCTATGTAAATTCGTAGGTCTAATGGTCAGCTTGATGTTCTATTTATAGCAACTTCAAAATTAGGGTTTTTAGGTCTTTTGTCCAAACTTTGCCTCCACTAATATCTAGCCTTGATACTTGTGCTACTCCCATCTGATCCTAGTGACCTACTTGTGCTGGAGATTTGAAAATATCTGATCTTTGTGTTCTTATCCTATTTTGATTGGTTTATTTTTTGATTTATTTCCTTACTAATTAAAATTAGATTTTTACTAATCATGTTTAGGATGTTTAATTAGGTTTAGTAATACCTTAATTAACATTATACATCATAATTAAGGTTTTACATTTCATAAATTAATGTTTAGATAACCTAATTAGGATTAGGGTTTCATAATTAGGGTTTAGGGTTTCTTAATTTATGAATTAGGGTTTAAATCTTCAATTAGGGTTTTAATCTAAGTTAAATGATTCCTAATTAATGTTATTATTTATTACTTAGAATCTAATTATATAAATTAGAATTCTTGTGTAATAATTAGGGTTTTGATTTACCAATTCGAATAACTTTTATCAATTAGGATTTTCAAATTAGGGTTTCTAATTTAGTTTCACATTTTAAACCCTAGTTAACTTAACTTAACTCCGAAGCACGACACAGCAGCTTACAAAAATAATTTGCCGAGACACTTCTCGGTGAATTCGTCGGAAGCACGACAAATCATTTTGTCCGTGTAAGCACGACTAAGCAGCTTCAAAAATATTTTTATTTGACATAATTCTTTAATAAAATATACAATCACATAACACAAAGTCGGAACATGAAATTTCATTTAATAAACACATAATTTACATATACAAATCTTATTAGGGTTCGGAATATTACATGAACTCCCACTAATAAGAATTTCGTCCTCGAAATTACAGTACAGATTACAAAAATAAGTGTGGGTAATTATCTTGCATTTTACTCTCGAGCTCCCACGTAGCTTCTTCTATGTTTTGATTCCTCCAAATAACTTTGACTGAAGGTATCACTTTATTGCGTAGATGTTGTTCTTTCCTATCTATGATTTCAATAGGAACTTCTTCATATGATAAATCTTTCTCGATCTGAATAGGCTCGTAATCTATAACGTGTTTATAATCAGGTTTGTATGGTCGTAATACGGACACATGAAACACGTTATGGATATGTTCTAACTCAGGAGATAAGGCTACCTCATAAGCTACTTCACCTAACCTTCTCAATATCTGAAATGGTCCAATGAATCTCGGACTCAATTTTCCTTTCTTGCCGAAACGTATTTTGTCTTTCCACGGAGAAACTTTTAAAAACACGTGACTACTGACATCGAAATCTTGTAGCTTACTTTGTTGATCTGCATACTTCTTCTGTCGATCTTGAGATGCTTGCAACCTTCCTCGTATAATTTGAATTACCTCAGCAGTTTGTTGAACTATTTCAGGTCCTAGCATTTGTCTCGTCCCAACATAACGACGTCCTACATTTCCTCCCATACAAAGCTTCAAATTGTGGCATTCCTATGCTGACATGGTAACTATTGTTGTAGGCGAACTCTACCAAAGGTAATTGATCTTCCCAACTTCCCTTGAAGTCCATGATGCAAGTGCGCAACATGTCCTCCAATGTTTGAATTGTTCTCTCACTCTGACTGTCAGTTTGTGGGTGATAAGCTGTGCTTAATCTCAACTGGGTTCCTAAGTGTTTCTGGAGACTTGTCCAAAAGTTTGAAGTAAATCGTGGATCTCGATCTGATACTATAGAAATAGGGACTCCATGTCTAGAAATAACCTCATTGATGTAAAGTTTGGCTAACTGGTCAAGACTGAAGTTGACTTTTATGGGTAGAAAATGAGCAGACTTAGTAAGACGATCTACGATTATCCAAATGGCATTATGACCTTTCTGTGTATTTGGAAGACCTACTATGAAATCCATGGTAATATGTTCTCATTTCCACTCAGGAATTTCTAAGGGCTGTAGTAATCCACTCGGTTACCCTTTGATACGATTACCCTTTGATACGTTAAACATTTACTTACCCACTATGCTATTTCTCTTTTCATGTTAGACCACCAAAAGTGTCGGCTTAAATCTTTGTACATTTTTGTACTACCTGGATGCACGGCGAATTAGAACTATGGGCTTCATTCAGTATTTCATCTTTTAGTTCTTGTACTGAGGGTACCCAAATTCTATCTTCGTACCTCAGTACTCCATCCTTGTCCACTCTGAATTTGTCATTCTTCTTATGGGTTATTTCAGTCTTACACTTCTGACACTCTGCATCAGTCTCCTGTAGTCTCTTGACTCTCTCTAACAAAGTTAAACCATTCTCCACAACGAATAACTTCTGGGTAGAATTAACTGGAACTCTTACCTCAAACTTAAGTTTGTCAAACTCTTTTATCAGTACCTCGTTGTTGGTTATTATATTCAACTTTTCTTGGTTCTTCCTACTTAATGCGTCTGCTACGATGTTGGCTTTCCCAGGGTGATATAAAATTTCACAGTCGAAATCCTTTATCAACTCTAGCCATCTCCTCTGCATCATATTTAATTCCTTCTGCGTGAAAATATACTTTAGACTTTTGTGATCTGTGTATATCTCACACTTCTCCCCATATAAGTAATGCCTCCAGATTTTCAAGACAAATACTACAACAGCTAACTCAAGATCATGCGTAGGATACCTCTTCTCATAATCTTTGAGTTGTCGTGATGCATATACAATTACCTTCCCATGTTGCATTAACACACAACCCAATCCCTTATGTGATGCATCACTATAAACGATAAGTCCCCCTGTATCATCTGGTAAAGATAACACCGGTGTTATGCTCAATCGCTTCTTCAACTCTCGGAAGCTTTCTTCACATTTATCTGTCTAGACGTACTTTACCGTCTTTCGAGTTAAATTGGTTAGCGGGGTTGTTATTTTTGAAAAATCTTGTATAAAACGCCGATAGTACCCTGCTAACCCAAGAAAACTTCGTACTTCTATTGGAGTTGTTGGTTGTTCCCAATTCACAACCGCCTTTATCTTTGTTGGATCCACCGCTATTCCATTCTTGTCAATTACATGACCCAAGAACTGGACTCGTTCCAACCAAAACTCACACTTGGAAAACTTTGCGTAAAGTTGTTCCTTTCATAATATCTCCAATACGCTCCTTAAGTGTTCAGCATGCTCCTCCTTTGTTCGCGAGTATACTAAAATATCATCGATGAACACTACGATAAATTTGTCTAAGCATGGTTTAAACACTCGGTTCATCAAGTCCATGAATGCTGCTGGTGCATTCGTTAATCTAAAAAACATTACAAAAAACTCATAATATCCGTAGCGTGTTCTAAACGCTGTCTTCGGCACATCTTCTTTTCTTACCTTTAACTGATGATAACCTGATCGTAGGTCAATCTTCAAAAAGTGTTCGGCCCCTTTCAACTGGTTAAACAAATCATCAATCCTTGGTAAAGGATATTTGTTCTTTATGGTTAACGTATTTAATTCTCTATAGTCAACACATAACCTCAATGTTCCATCCTTTTTCTTTACGAACAACACCGGTGCTCCCCAAGGTGAAACACTGGGTTGTATGTATTTCTTGTCTAAGAGTACTTGTAACTGCACAAGTAACTCCTTCAACTCCATTGGTGCCATCCTGTATGGTGCCTTCGAAACCGGCGCCGTACAAGGTGTAAGATCGATAACAAACTCGATCTCCCTATCCGGAGGTAGACCTGGTAAGTCATCTAGAAACACATCCGGAAATTCTCTAACTACAGGTATTTGATCTAGTTTTACTCCTTCCTTTCGAGTATCTACTATATATGTCAAATAACATGTACAACCCTTCCTAAGTAATCTTTTTGCTTGCATTATTGTCAAACATCGAGATCGCTTAGGTGAACAACCACCGTTGAACACTACCTTTGACTTCGACTCAGTCAATAGGTTTACACATTTCTGATGGCAGTCAATCATTGCATTATGATTAACAAACCAATCCATGCCTAAAATTATATCGAATTCCCCTAGCTGTATAGGAAAGAGGTTCACAAGAAACTTGTGTCCCTTAATCTCTACGCTACAATCTTTATATACAGTTTTAATGGGAATTATCTCTCGATTTGCAATCTCTACATTAAAAGGTATGTCTAAGACTTCGCATGGCATATTCAAGTTTTTAGCAAAGCTATTAGACACGAATGAACAAGTAGCACCAGAGTCAAATAACACATATGCATTTAAAGTGTCGATAGGGATGATACCTGTCACCACGTCCTGTGAAGCAACAACATCCCTCATCGTCATATTAAATGTTCTGGCGGTTGGACGACTCTGACCTCCAGCTCCTGCTATTGTTGGTTTGAGGGTGTTGTTTGTGGTTTGATTTCCTCCCCCGGTTTGGTTCCTATTCCTTGGACAATTTCTAGATATGTGACCTGTTGCACCACAATTATAACACTTATAATTCTGATTGCCCTGATTGGTGTTATTAATACTCTTCTTGGGACAATCATTGGAATAATGTCCCTCCTAACCACAGCTATAACAGTTAACCACCTTCCTACGACATACTCCCAGATGGTTTTTTCCACATGTGACACAACGTTCCACCTTGTTATTCTGGTTTCTGCTAGTGGTGTTGTTATTATTATAATTATTCCCCTTTTTCCCAAAGTTAGTAGAAAAAGTGGTATCCCACTTCCTCTTGTTGTTATTATTACCCCTTGTACTGACTTCACCTTTGAATTTTCCCCCTTCATTCTGACTCCTCTTATCCTTATAGAATTTGAGAAGATTTTCATTCTCGGTCTCGGCTATGATAGCCTTCTCAAGAATCTCTGAAAACGTCTTCAACTGGAAGATCGATATTCTACTCCTTATCTGAGGTTTCAACCCTTCCTCAAATCTCCAAGTTTTTTTTGTCTCAAAGTTTACTTGATGTGGGGCAAAACGAGATAATTCATTAAACTTGGCTATATACTGAGATACAGTCATTTCTCCTTGTTTTAGTTCTAGGAATTTAACATCCATTCGATCTTGCATGGTTTGTGGAAAGTAATTTTCAAAGAATAATTCTTTGAATCTTACCCAAGGAATTACCCCTTCACCGGCCCTGGTTTTTGTTGTTTCCCACCAGAAGTTTGCCTCACCTTTTAGGAAAAAGGTAGTAAAGATTGTCTTTTATTCCTCACTTACGTTTGTTACAGTGAAGAATTTTTTCATTTCAGTTACCCAAGTTTGGGCTTCAACTGGATCCACAGTTCCCTTGAACTCAGGTGGTCTGACGGTTTTAAAGTCCTTAAACGCTGACTTATGTGGGTTATTTGCGTTGGGCTGGTGTGGTGGATGACCCTGTAAGGCTCCTAATAGTAAGTCTACTAGTTGTTGGGTGAGATTTTGTTCATTAGTCTCATTTCTGGTCTGGTTTCTTCGTCCTAATGCCATGATTCTAAAATAAAGAAAAGACAGGTATAAATACAAGTATATACTACACATAAAATTAACAATTTGATTTATACAAACATAATTTGTATATCACATGTAGAACGGTTACATATTCGACTAGTGGTTTATACTACCACTAGTTTGGTAAAGAAGATTCCCTATTTTATAACCCAAAATCTTTATAATACAAACTACAGCAAATAAACTTAAGTACTAAACTAGACTGAACGACCTCGAGTCTCCTTATAAGCATCCTGAACTATATGACAGACCACTGATCTATCTATCATATAATCTACCTTCCTCTCCTCTACGGGATACCTAAGCACCCGACGCTCTAAACCTTCGAATGTATCCCGACATCCCTTGTCAGTTCGGTACAACTGCATCTGGGCATCTTGACTTTCCTTCTGGGTATTTTGGAGGAGTGTCCTAAGACGGTGAGTGTTATCCCTCTCACTCTCCAATAAACCTTCAGCTACGTATGTTCAAAAATTGGCAGCCTCTAGATCTGCGGATGACTACTGGACTAACCCCGTCACTATCTCCTCGTGTCCATCGACACGCATCATCTAACTCGCTCCAATCTCCTTATCAGGATCAAGATCTACTAGCTGTCCATCTATGGGATGTTCAGCCTCCTCAACATCTAATATCTCCTGGTCGTGCAGAAGTTCTTCCTCCTCTGGGTCCTCCTCCTCTGGTGTCCCTAGTGCGGGATATATCTCTTCTGGATATTCTTCTGACTCACTATCTAACAGCCACCCTACCATGGGTTGATCTATAACTGGGAGGCCATAACAAGTTGTCTCTGACATCCTACAAAAGAATTTTAGTTGTTTAGTATTAGAGCGAAGTAATTTACACATAATATAAAGCTTTTAAGATTATTTTATGTATAATTAAGTATTTTACGGACTCAATGACTATATCCTAAGGTAATTCTTAACTACCTTAGAGCTATAATCTACAGCTCTGATACCAACCTGTGACGCCCCCAAATTCTCTACACTTCCCTGTAGCAGATCTGGTGCTCACGTGAAACTATACAACTGTAAATATTCAATAATATATGATTTTTATCTATCCAAGGTTCACAGTATCCCATAATAGATGATAATTCTTGCCAGAACGTTATCTGTGTTTGGATACCCTCACTTGGATGTATAGATTCATATCTTATGAATACCTCTTTCATATCGATATTTCCTATATATCTGACATTCACAGTATTAATGATAAGATTATCCATAGAACTAAGGGGCGCATTCCGGTAAAGATGGCACCTTACCGACGCTCATTAACTGTAATCTCAGAGCTTATAGAACTTTCAATATCATTCAAATACCCTCATTCAGATGTATAGTTCGTATAGATACTGTATTTACTTAGTACAACTATGCTAAACAAAGTAAAGATCAGAGTATAACGCATTCGATGTAATAAAGGATGATAATATATTACATATCATTAAGTTCGGTTACATCGTTCTCAGTATTAAGTTATTACAACAAAGCCTTATAAAAGACTTGGATTATTCAAAACAGTAATTAAAACTAATTAACATGTCCTTTTCCTTTGTCTGTCCCAGAAGTGCCGGGATTATCATTTAAAACTGCAAAAGAAGATATATGCAAGAATGAGCTACAAATGCTCAGCAAGTTCATTTTAAAACGTAAACACAATATGTTGGATTTGAAAGATGTCAACGATGTATAACTGAGGGTTCTGTACATGAACCATATATTTCAATCAGTTCTATCAGTCTTCAATGACTTAGAACCGCTTGATTTCGGATATCTGGTAGGGGATCAGCCTAACCAATATCCTAGGAGTATGCATATCATCCTACAATTTTGTGTCGATATATAATCAACATTTACCATCACCTTATATCAAGGTGTTTCAGTTCACCTTACATCAAGGTGTTCCATTTCTCAGTATAAAATGTCGTACCAAAATAATTTGGTTTGACACAACAATTTACGCTCGAATAAACAATATATGAATAATGATTCATTTCTTAAGTTATGCTGAACAAGAAGCAATAACCTCACAATAATTGATAGCAAGATGTAAAAGACTTGCTTAAATGTAACAAGGTTAGAAGACTTGCCTTAGTGTAGTTCGTTTAATTAATATTAACATGATCTATCAGCGTACGCAGTCTATGTACACCAATAGTAAGCATTAGAACTTATAATAACATGTATTGAGTTAATCTAGACAAGTTTCGTTAAGGTTCGACGTTGATTCGGTGTCTCGGTCGTGACTTTAGACAGCTAAACATATAGGTTTATCAATAAAACTTTATTTGGAAGCTTAAATATTAGCTTAGATAATAAAATTATCTTTATAATATTTTTATAAGCTTAATATTATTTTTAAATAATTTTTACAAGCTTGGTAATATTTTTAAATAATTTTACAAGCTTAGGAATATTTTTAAATATTTAATTATCATTTAAAATATTTTTAGATACTTAAAATATTATTTAAATGATTTATTTACCATTTATAATATTTTTAGAAAGATAGAATATTATTTAAATAATTTATTTTCTCATTAATAATATTTTTTAGAATTTATTTTATCATTTAAATGATGTAATTATTATTTATAATAATTTTTAAAACTTAGTTTAATATTTTAAATTATTTAATTATCATTTAAAATATTTTTAATTACTTAGTATATTATTTAAAATAATTTATTTATTATTTATAATAATTTTTGAAAGTTAGTAATATTTTTAAATGATTTAATTATCATTTAAACTAATTTAAATACATTAATATTATTTTTAAATCAGTTATTTAATAATATTTATTAAATAATTTAATATTTAATTAAATTAAATAATTATAAAAAAAATTTATCAGAATATTAAAAATTTATTAAATATAATTAAAAATGAATTTTTAATATTTAATATTAATTAATATGAATTTTTTTTATATTTTTTATAATTTATTTAATTATTTTTATTAATTTTTATTGAAAACCGTCGCAAAAGGGCTTTAGCGACGGTCTGCATAGGATTTTAGCTTTCTGGGTTTGAGGATGAATATCGTCGCTAAAGGTGTTCTTCATTGAAGAACAGCCGGTCAATGTCCAAGTGGGACTTTTGACCTCAAATTTCTCTCGGATGATTTAATGTTTGTGTGCGATTTTTGTTTGTTGTTGTAGCCAACATGGTAGTGTATAACGACATATGAAAATTACACTCAAACAATATCAATTGATGCTCTAAAAATGTGGTCAAAGTAGCCGGTTCGCAACTGTTCTTGACCAATAATTCTGTTCTGGTTAGTTATTGTTTACATGTTTTAATGCTTCAAAGTTGTAGTTTACATAGCATACTATAAGATTAAGCCAAGAAACAACACATATAATATCATTTAGGCACGATCTGGGTTGCTTAAATGTTTGTCAAAACACTGTCAGCATGTTCTTCACGTTTCTGGGTTGCCAGAAACCTAAACCCGTGGTCAGTCAACGGGTTTTGACCAGCAAAAGCTTCCATACTAGAAATAATTTAAACGTTCTAACCATTGGATATCATAGCTAACATGGCATACTACAAGATCATGCATTAAAACACATCAAACATATATTTTAAGTCGATCAAAGGCTCTAACAAAGTAGGTTGTGAGACTATTTTTGACTGCCAAGAATAGTTTGGATTTTTCACTAAATTCGACCCTTTAAATGTTATGATTACTTGTTTAATCAACCCAGATCATCAAATAACATGTTTACACATAATCCTAAATATCTAAAACATAAAATTATTACAGGCTTGAAGATCTAGCATAAAAATTAGGGTTTTGCACCTTTTTCTTCAAATTTTGATTTCTGACTTCTGATTCTGACCTTTTGTTTGCAGAGGCTTAATATGGTATGATTATAAGTGGTTAGGCTTTGTAAATTCGTAGGTCTAATGGTCAGCTTGATGTTCTATTTATAGCAACTTCAAAATTAGGGTTTTTAAGTCTTTTGTCCAAACTTTGCCTCCACAAATATCTAGCCTTGATACTTGTGCTACTCCCATCTGATCCTAGTGACCTACTTGTGCTGGAGATTTGAAAATATCTAATCTTTGTGTTCTTATCCTATTTTGATTGGTTTATTTTTTGATTTATTTCCTTACTAATTAAAATTAGATTTTTACTAATCATGTTTAGGATGTTTAATTAGGTTTAGTAATACCTTAATTAAGGTTATACATCATAATTAAGGTTTTACATTCCAAGCTCGACATAGCAGCTTACAAAAATAATTTGTCGAGACGCTTCTCGGTGAATTCGTCGGAAACACGACAAATTATTTTGTCCATGTAAGCACGACTTAGCTTCGAAAATATTTTTATTTGACCTAATTCTTTAATAAAATATACAATCACATAACACAAAGTCGGAACATGAAATTTCATTTAATAAACACATAATTTACATATACAAATCTTATTAGGGTTCGGAATATTACATGAACTCCTCTAGCAATTCACCAACAGCATCTGGCACCACTTCGACTTTACCCGACTTGATCTCAATTAAGGCACACAAGTAGGTCTTCTCACCACGTTTAAGTCCAGATTCTAACTGCACCGCAGACAACAAACCAACCTTCTATTTGCCTTCCTTCTTCTCTAAGTTTAGGTATACAACGTTTACAAAACCCAGTATTTTCTCATATGTGATCATCAAACCACCCAAATGAGGCATCACCATGCATTTTGCCGTCATCAAAAAATCAATTCCTAGGATGAGATCAAAATCATCCAAAGAACAGCCATCAAACTGCACTTTCCTTCCTACAGACTAACCCTTAAATCCGCCACCGTTGTGCCACGAATTGGTAGGACCTCAGAATTTACAATCTTGATCTTACTTGCGTTCTAATGCAAATCCAACTTCAAATTGTCCATTTCCTTCTTTGCAACGAAATTATTGGTAGCGCTAGTATCCACCATAGTCAGCACTTCCTTTCCATTAACGACCACCGTCACATTTATTAACCCACGCGGGGTAAGGGTCTTTGCCTTTTGGGCCTGCAAAGCACCCAACAATTGCTGAGGGTTTATTTTAGGACCATTTGATGTTCCTTCCCCATCTACTGTGACGATTCTATTACGATCAAGTTTAACACCCTTTTAAATATCAAACCAACGACACTTAAATATAACTACCTTTTTATCCCTGGGATAATTGAGCACAACCACATCCTCTAAACGTCCATAGTAATTGGACTCAAAATCTTGGTAACAACTTCCCAACACGACAACGCCATAATTGACTGATGTGAGTTCATTCAACTTATCGACCTTGAATCTGTACCCATTCACGAAGCAACCGGGAAATAAACTAATAAGTTTGTAAGGACTTCGGATGACATCTCTAAAACGCTCAGAAACGTTATCTTCTTCAACCCTTCTCTTAAACCACTGTTGAAAATTTATAGTAGTGAATGCTTCTAACTGTGCTGCATTTAACCCCAGGTTAGAAGCATATGTTTCCTCTTCAAATGAACTGAAATAATAATAATAGGGTTTAATTATTGATTACGCTTCTAAATATAAAGATTCGACAAATAATAATACATACTTAATGTATGACGATACTTCGGGCATATTTATAAGCACGTATATAGATACAATCTTCAAATATTTGTCTCTTAAGTAAGTCATCATCTCATGGCCAAATAGTTTAGTCGGATAGGTGAATACAGCTAACTCATCAGCACGAGATTGGGGTCCGACGAACTCATTTCGACTTAAATGGTTGTGCTTCGTTGAGACTACATCGTCAAAGTATAAGGAGCAGAAGTTGACAAGCTCTTCCTCCATATATCGTTCGGCAATAGAACCCTCTACACGAGCTTTGTTTTTTACTTTCTGCTTGAATCGACGCATATACCTGAAATACGTTGATTGAACGAAATTAATTAAGAATATGAGTTATAAATATCATCAAAATATAATTTTTAGATGATATTACCTCTTAAAAGGATACATCCACCAATATTGCACCTGTCCACCAAGTTTAAGTTCATATGCTAGATGAATAGGCAGATGTTCCATCGAATCAATAAACCCTAGAAGGAATTTCATTTCGAGCTTGTAAATTGTAAGCATAATATTGTTCTCCATCTGCTTGACTGATTTATCATACGTCTGGACCCCCGTCTCCCACATCATCTTAAGTTCATCGACTAACAGCCTGAGGTACATATTTATGTCTTTTGTAGGACTCTTATCCCCCGGTATGAGTAAAGTCAAGAACAAATACGGATCCCTTATGCACATTGACGGTGGAAGATTGTATGCTACCATGATCACTGGCCAAACGGAGTAGGGCTAACTAAAATTATTAAATGGGCAGAAGTCATCTGTAGCCATGTCGAGCCTCACATTCCTAACTTCCTCTGCAAACTGTGAAAAATTTCATCAAACTTCCTCCATTCATCTCCATCTGTAGTTGATTAGGTATGACGTCCCCTATTCTATGCCAACTCATATGCTCAGCAGTGTGGGATGACATAAATAGCCGTTGAAGCCTTGGCGCAAGAGGAAAGTACAATAAGATCTTCTTAGGCACATGTTTCTCCTTCCCCCCACGTTTTGTCGCCTTGTATGGAGGCAAGTTGTATATATCACACTGCACCTTATCTTTGTCCTCCCCATAATATAACATGCAATCCTGCTCACAAGTATCGATCTTCTGATACCCCATATTCAACTCCTTTACCATCTTCTTCACTTCGTAGTAATTCGTGGACAGAGTATGATCCTTAGGTAAGAACTTGCTAATAAGAGCAAGCAAATCATTAAAACCTCTCTCACTGTAGTCATGTTTATTCTTGAAGTATAAGAGCTTTGTCACTACAGATAACCTGGTGTGCTTATCATTTCTAGGATATAATGAGACCCCCGATTTAGATAGCATCTTATAAAAGCCAGCAGCTATATTATTTGGCTCTTGTTGAGCACTAGCTGATGAATGCTCATTTTTAACCCAATTTATATTATTAAGGCCATAAGCATCGATCAACATCTCCACGGCATCATAGTTATCGGTGTATGAATCCCCATGAACTAGTTGGTCTACACTGTCGGTCAGTTCTCTCCACTCAACTGATTCCCTGTGATGAATCCATACGAAATACTCATCCACAAACCCACGTGAAAATAAGTCGAATTTAATTTTGTCGACTTTCTTCCAAATCAGGTTTTTACACTTCACACACGGGCTGTTAGAGTTTATGCCCTAGAGGCCAATTATTTAATGTAATTGCTTAACATTTCTTTTGATATTTGATTGAATAAATGAATTATTTTATTATGGTTTCATTTACTGTGTTATATAAATGTTAACATAATAAAAGTCCTTAGAATAATGATACAAATTATATAGCTTCAAGTATGTGACTTGAACATGAGATTATATAATTACAATAAGTATCATTACTCTTAAATGTCCCTAGTCGAGTATCATTGAGAATGGGACAACAATGATACATTGAGACTAGTATGTGGATTGACTGATGGCCAAATCTCATTGGTCATTAATATATGAGATATTAAGTCAATGCATAGGTACATGTTAGAGAACAATGTACTGGACAGACCCATCATGAGAATTCTACGTGGAGCATTATGCAAAGTGTCATAAGCAATTCTCGTAGTGACAATGATGTAATGGTCCTCCGACCTGAAATCACTATATTACTATACGAGAATTTATGTACTTTGATATCATCAAAGGTCACCTTTAAAATGGTGGACAATAAAGGTGATTATTGGGTACATCATGAATCGTGTGAGGAATATGAGTGATCTAGATGGAATTTAACCCTCCTATATATTAGGGGTGATATCCATAGGCCTCTTGATTGAGTAGGACTATGAAATGCATGGTCATGCTCAAATAGTGATTTGTTTCATATAGTCTACTCATTGATCAAGAAAACTCAGATTAAATTATGAAGAGTATGACACATTCCATGACTCGAGTTTAATCTAGGATGTCAAGGTTAAAAGGATTAAATTACATTGAAACATTGGTCATGAAAAGGTTGCATCGAGTCACCGATCTTATTATTATTTGGGTAGTAGTGATGCATTACTAGATGCCACTCACTGTTTATAATTTTATAATATGATTTTAAAATTATTGCCAATATAATAATAACCTATAGGGTCACACACTTAGAACGTAATTAAAAGAGAATTAATTTAAATTGTAAGGATTTAAATATATCAATATGATTGATAGTATTTAAATTACGAATTTAAATTAACAGGATAATTTGTATATATATGTATATTAATTAAGTAAGACTTAATTAAAATATAATATATATAAATTCGGATTTTACTTTTCTAATAGGATTAGGGTTTTTCTTAACCTTTTGAACTCTATACATATCAGATATATCAGCAGTCTTGTTTACGTGAAACAAAATAGAAAAACCCTAGCCGTTTTAGAAAAGAGAGTTGAAAGCAACACTTGAGAAAATCTAGATCTTGGCGGCTAGTACCGGAGTTCTCTTTGCTGCAGATCGTGTGACGATTGGTGGGACGTTCGTGTGGATACCGTAGATACGCAGTTCCGTTGGATTGCGTTGGAGATTCGAAGCCGTTCCAGAATTTCAGCGTTGCATTCAAGCTCGGATAATCGGTAAAAACAAATCTAAACCTCTGAATTAATTTGTTTTTCGCATGGATCCTGTTTTAGGGTTTCGAAATAGTTTTAAAAATTTTAAATTCTGCTGCCTTTATCTGTCGGAAACCCTACAGTGGTATCAAAGCTACTTGCGAAAAGATTAATTCAAATTATGTGTTTTAATTGTATTCGATATATATATATATGATATTTGATGATGCATGTTTACCGATCTGAAAATTGAATATATCCTATTCTGCATGTATGCGAGTTTTGGAAAAATAGTAAGATATATGCATGTATAAGATGTTTTATTAATCGTATCCTAGAAGGTGGAATAACAATACAACTACTGTTCTAATTAGATTAGAAACATGATTCGGTTTAATATGATTAACCTAAACTGGACATATATGATATGTTCTGAAGGTGGAATAACAATACAACTACTATTCTAATTGAATCTGGACATATAACAATACAACTACTGTTTTAATTGTGTTTTGGGGTTTGTATACGAATCTGGAATTGTTTCATAAATTCGTGTGGAAAAATTCTGCAATTCAGCCGGACCACCGCCAGGGGGGAACCCCCCTTGGACCCCCCGTCGTAGCGCACGATGGTCGTAACCCTAATATTCATTTTTTTTTATTATATAAAATTGTGTTATGTACTTATTGTGATATGCATGGTGCACAGTTATGGCCCTTTTGACCCATAGGTTAGTGGTTTTTGTTTTTGAAATACGGCTTGCATGTCGTGCCTCTCCATAAAGTATAATGTAATATTCTTTTCTCATCTAAATCCCCTCGAATGTAACTCGAGGTTTCTTTATCATATGTAATGTACAAATGTAACCTATCAAGATGACAAGATGATGATGGAGAGGAGACACATACACGAGGAAGGCCCGAGGAAGCTACTATTTTGAAGTTTTTTTTATCACCTTAGACTGACCTTCAATCTTTTCATTAGCTTGAGAAGATTGACATAGGGTTGGGCCATAACTGTGACACATTTAATTTTGCACTTTATTTATGCTTGTATACGATATGATATGATAAATAATGTGCATGCTTAATGAGATTAAAAATTGGTGAAATCTAAATTAATTAATAAAATCCCTCATAAAATTATTAAGTTTAAACAGATGCCTTCCAATGAATAACACTCATCAAGACCTTGATCGATGGATGTTGGTTTGCCAAAGCAAAGTACCTTATTTATCTTGGTAAGATGCGATAGGATAATTGTGATATCCAAATTGTTAAAATCATTGGGCCTGACTTAACTAAGTTATCTCAATAGGATTGTGGACTTAGAGGCATAAAGTTTGGTAGATACCATTAGATGGACTTAGAACAAATGTTGTTCACCAAACTATCTAAGAGTTATATACGATATAATTGACAAAGGGTTGTCTACCTAAATAATTATGTTTTGAGAGAATAGCCAAAGCTAACTTAAGGCATAATAAAATATGGATCTTGGCTCACTAAAAAGATTTAAATAAAAATGCTTTCCGAATTAATGGTGAGGGCTATTAATTTGAATAAAATAGTGGGAGGTATATTTTGAATGTACTATTATCAATTTCATAATATCAAAAACTCTGCAATTTGACTTATTATTTCTTTTTGCACTTATAAATTGTAGATATCAATGGCAAACAACAACACAAATAGTCTTTCACTACGATCAGTCCTTGAGAAGGAAAAACTGAGTGGAATTAATTTCCTAGATTGGCATAGGAACTTGAGGATTGTCCTCAAACAAGAGCGCAAGCTATATGTCCTTGATGGGCCCATTCCTGCAGCACCAGCTAACACTGCACCACGTGCAGAGCATAATGCTTACAAGAAGCATCAAGATGATGCTCTGGATGTGAGTTGTCTCATGCTAGCAACTATGAACTCTGAGCTTCAGAAGCAACATGAGTTAATGGATGCTTATGAGATGATCGAGCATCTCAAGAAATTGTTCGAAGGGCATGCTCGACAGGAGAGGTATAATACAAGCAAAGCGTTGTATCACTGCAAGATGGGTGATCGTGATCCAGTTGGCCCACATGTTCTGAAAATGATTGGGTATATTGAGTACCTTGATAGGTTGGGTTTTCCAATTACTCAGGAAGCCCAAACTGATCTTGTTTTGCAATCTTTGAACAACAGCTACTCTCAATTTGTTATGAATTATCTCATGAATGAAATTGAGAAACCACTTATTGAGTTGTTGAGCATGTTAAGAACTGCCGAGAACAACATGAAAAAGGCAGGACCCGATCCCATAATGATGGTGCAAAAGGGGAATGCTAAGGGAAAAGGGAAAGGTAAGAAAAAGATAAGATCTAAATCTGGTGTCAAACCCAATTTCAAAAACAAACGGGCTTTAAAGCCTACAGGTGGGGTGGCTAAAGAAGGTGATTGTCACTTCTGTGGAAAACCTGGACACTGCAAGAGGAATTGTCATGCTTATTTCGAAGAGCTGAAGAAAAAGAAAGGAAGTGTGACTTCTGAATCAGGTATATATGTTATAGAAGTCAATTTGTCTACTTCTACATCATGGGTATTGGATACTGGATGTGGTTCTCACATTTGTGTTAATGTGCAGGAACTCCGAATGAGTAGGACTTTGGCGAAAGGAGAAGTTGACCTACGAGTTAGGAATGGAGCAAAAGTTGATGCACTAGCCGTAGGGACTTATCATTTATCATTGCCCACTGGGCTAGTATTAGAATTAGAGGATTGTTATTATGTGCCTGCTATGAGCAAAAACATTATTTCTGTTTCTTGTTTGGACAAGAAAGGTTTTTCATTTTTAATAAAGAACAACAGTTGTTCGTTTTACTTAAATGAAATATGTTATGGTGTTGCACAATTGTTTAATGGTCTTTATATTCTTGATTTTGAAATGCCTATCTATAATATAAATACAAAACGATTTAAATCAAATGATTCAAATCCGACATATCTCTGGCACTGTTGTTTAGGCCATATAAATGAGAAACGCATATCCAAACTCCATAAAGATGGGTTTTTGGATTCATTTGATTTTGAATCATATGAGAAATGCGAGTCTTGTTTATTAGGCAAGATGACTAAAGCCCCTTTCACTAGTCATAGTGAACGGGCTAGCGATGTATTGGGACTTATACATAGTGATGTATGTGGACCCATGAGTTCGTTAGCAAGAGGTAGGTTCTATTACTTCATTACATTTACTGACGACTTCAGTAGATATGGATATGTGTATCTTATGAGACACAAATCCGAATCCTTTGAAAAGTTCAAGGACTTCAAGAATGAAGTTCAAAACCAATTTGGCAAAAGCATAAAAGCCCTTCGATCCGATAGAGGAGGTGAATACTTAAACCAAGACTTTGATGACCTTCTAAAGGAGTGTGGTATTATATCACAGCTCACTCCACCTGGAACACCACAATGGAATGGTGTGTCTGAGAGGAGAAATCGCACCTTGTTGGACATGGTACGATCAATGATGAGTCATGCAGATCTTCCAATAAGCTTTTGGGGTCATGCCCTAGAGACAACTGCATTCACACTTAACCGTGTTCCTACAAAGACGGTTCAAAAGACACCATATGAGATGTGGACTGGAAAACGTCCTAGTTTGTCTTTCATGAAAATTTGGGGTTGCGAGGCGTTTGTGAAACGTCTGGCTTCTGACAAGCTCGGACCCAAATCTGAGAAATGTAATTTTGTGGGATACCCTAAGGAAACAAAAGGGTATTATTTATACAAACCTTCTGAGAACAAAGTGGTTGTTGCTCGAACTGGTATTTTTCTAGAAAGAGAATTTGTCTCTAAAGGAAACAGTGGGAGGAAAGTAGAACTCGAAGAAATTCGAGAACCACAAAATATCATTGAACCTGAGTTGGAACATGAGCAGGGACCACAAGATGTTGTGGAAAGTGAACCTGCTCAAATTACACAAGGCATTCGTAGATCTGGTAGGACACGCCAAGAGCCCGAGAGATATTATGGATTTCTTGTGACTCAAAACGGCGATGTGATACTCATAGATCAGGATGAGCCTGCTTCCTACCAAGAAGCTATGAATGGACCAGATTCTGAGAGATGGCTTGAAGCCATAAAATCTGAGATGGACTCCATGTATACTAACCAAGTATGGACTTTGGTTGATCCACCCGAAGGGGTAAAACCAATCGGGTGCAAATGGGTTTTCAAGAAGAAAACCGACATGGATGGTAATGTACAAACCTATAAAGGCCGACTGGTAGCAAAAGGTTTCAAACAAGTTCAAGGTGTTGACTATGATGAAACCTTCTCTCCAGTGGCAATGGTTAAATCCATCAGGATCTTACTTGCTATTGCAGCCTTTTATGATTACGAAATCTGGCAGATGGATGTCAAAACTGCTTTCCTTAACGGAAATCTCCTTGAGGATGTGTATATGACACAATCTGAGGGTTTTGTCACTCCAAAGGATGCTGGAAAGTTATGTAAGCTGCAGCGATCCATTTATGGATTGAAGCAAGCCTCTCGGAGTTGGAATCTTCGTTTTGATGAAGCAGTCAAAAAGTTTGGCTTTATAAAAAATGAAGATGAACCTTGTGTATATAAGAAGGTTAGTGGGAGTCACATTGTATTCCTGGTATTATATGTTGACGACATATTAATTATTGGGAATGACATTCCTTCCTTACAGGCTGTAAAAATATGGCTAGGAAAATGTTTCTCCATGAAAGATTTGGGCGATGCAACCTACATTTTAGGTATCAAGATCTATCGTGATAGATCGAGAAAAATGCTCGGCCTAAGTCAAAGTACATATATTGATAAAGTGCTGAAACGGTTCAGCATGCAAGAGGCAAAAAGAGGATACTTACCCATGTCTCATGGTGTAAAGATCTCTAAGGCCCAATGTCCTAAATCACAAGATGATGAGGAGCGTATGAGAAAGATCCCTTATGCTTCGGCAATTGGATCTATCATGTATGCAATGATATGTACTCGTCCGGATGTCTCGTATGCTTTGAGCATGACGAGCAGATACCAGTCGAATCCAGGTGAAGGTCACTGGACAGCAGTCAAGAATATCCTCAAGTACCTGAAAAGGACTAAGGATTCATTCTTGGTATATGGAGGTGAAGACGAACTGGCAGTAAAAGGTTACACAGATGCTAGTTTCCAGACTGATATGGATGACTATAAGTCTCAATCAGGTTTTGTGTTTTGTCTTAACGGTGGTGCTGTTAGCTGGAAAAGTTCGAAGCAAGAGACAGTAGCCGATTCTACAATAGAGGCTGAGTATATTGCTGCTTCTAGTGCGACCAAGGAGGCTGTATGGATTAAAAAGTTCGTCACTGAACTTGGTGTTGTTCCAACCATTGTTGATCCAGTTGAGCTATACTGTGATAATGATGGAGCCATTGCACAGGCTAAGGAACCTAGATCTCACTAACGATCCAAGTATATACTTAGGCGGTACCATCTCATCCGTGAAATAATTGGTAGAAGAGATGTACACATATTCAGAGTGCCAACAGATGATAATATTGCAGATCCACTGACTAAGGCTTTGTCACAGCAGAAGAATGAAGGTCACACTAGTTCCATGGGTATTAGATACATGAGTGATTGGATCTAGTGCAAGTGGGAGATTGTTAGAGTTTATGCCCTAGAGGCCAATTATTTAATGTAATTGCTTAACATTTCTTTTGATATTTGATTGAATAAATGAATTATTTTATTATGGTTTCATTTACTGTGTTATATAAATGTTAACATAATAAAAGTCCTTAGAATAATGATACAAATTATATAGCTTCAAGTATGTGACTTGAACATGAGATTATATAATTACAATAAGTATCATTACTCTTAAATGTCCCTAGTCGAGTATCATTGAGAATGGGACAACAATGATACATTGAGACTAGTATGTGGATTGACTGATGGCCAAATCTCATTGGTCATTAATATATGAGATATTAAGTCAATGCATAGGTATATGTTAGAGAACAATGTACTGGACAGACCCATCATGAGAATTCTACGTGGAGCATTATGCAAAGTGTCATAAGCAATTCTCGTAGTGACAATGATGTAATGGTCCTCCGACCTGAAATCACTATATTACTATACGAGAATTTATGTACTTTGATATCATCAAAGGTCACCTTTAAAATGGTGGACAATAAAGGTGATTATTGGGTACATCATGAATCGTGTGAGGAATATGAGTGATCTAGATGGAATTTAACCCTCCTATATATTAGGGGTGATATCCATAGGCCTCTTGATTGAGTAGGACTATGAAATGCATGGCCATGCTCAAATAGTGATTTGTTTCATATAGTCTACTCATTGATCAAGAAAACTCAGATTAAATTATAAAGAGTATGACACATTCCATGACTCGAGTTTAATCTAGGATGTCAAGGTTAAAAGGATTAAATTACATTGAAACATTGGTCACGAAAAGGTTGCATCGAGTCACCGATCTTATTATTATTTAGGTAGCAGTGATGCATTACTAGATGCCACTCACTGTTTATAATTTTATAATATGATTTTACAATTATTGCCAATATAATAATAACCTATAGGGTCACACACTTAGAACGTAATTAAAAGAGAATTAATTTAAATTGTAAGGATTTAAATATATCAATATGATTGATAGTATTTAAATTACGAATTTAAATTAACAGGATAATTTGTATATATATGTATATTAATTAAGTAAGACTTAATTAAAATATAATATATATAAATTCGGATTTTACTTTTCTAATAGGATTAGGGTTTTGCTTAACCTTTTAGACTCTATATATATCAGATATATCAGCAGTCTTGTTTACGTGAAATAAAATAGAAAAACCCTAGCCGTTTTAGAAAAGAGAGTTGAGAGCAACACTTGAGAAAATCCAGATCTTGGCGGCTAGTACCGGAGTTCTCTTTGCTGCAGATCGTGTGACGATTTGTGGGACGTTCGTGTGGATACCGTAGAGACGCAGTTCCGTTGGATTGCGTTGGAGATTCGAAGTCGTTCCAGAATTTCATCGTTGCATTCAAGCTCGGATAATCGGTAAAACAAATTTAAACCTCGGAATTAATTTGTTTTTCGCATGGATCTTGTTTTAGGGTTTCGAAATAGTTTTAAAAATTTTAAATTCTGCTGCCTTTATCTGTCGGAAACCCTACACGGGCATCTCATCTTTTCGTTCAAATCATCAACATGTTCTACTACTTTGTTCAAAAAATTGCACACCCCATTATGGTAAACATTAACTAATCTCCTCCCATCAAACGGTATCCTACGGTACATCCAACTCCGGTCGGCTGACATCTTTAACTGAATAAAAGACAAATTCAGAACAGGGATATTCATATATGTGGTCCATGCATGAATTCTATATACCAGTATCTTCACTCTACAGGGGTTAGGCTTCTATCCCGTTCTTGGATGCGTCTCCTCATTATTGTCAACACCTTGAGCACGTTTTTTCTGTTTCAAGAAAAATTTTGGCACCACCTCCCCATGGTCTCCAAGTACACGAAATAGAGTAAGATAACTTAATCTAAGTATGCACTCGAAGAACATGTAGAGATAGCTGGCGAAAAATCCTTAAAACAAAAAAAAACGTACTAAAACAGTTGGCACCGGCCTAAGTGAGAGACATAACATCTAACAACAGTCCTAGACTGGGGACTATTCGACATTCACTCCTAATGAGTGAATGTCAAATGGGTTTCTAAGCTCCAAACTGTACTACATATACACGTATATATACAGTTTATTTTATTTGTGGCAAACTAAGCAAATGCTACTTAGTATTTAATTTAATTTTTAAATGAATATATTTTAGTATTTTTACTTTATTTTACGTATCAGTGGAACTAAGTAAATGTTACATAGTTTATAATATTATATTATATTATATTATAATACTTTATTTTATTTTAATTTAGTGTAATTTAAAAAAATTAATTTAATATATTTTAATTTATCTAATTACTTTCATTTATTTTATTTTATTTTGTTTTGTTTATTTATAATATATTATATTATATTTGATATTTAATTTAATTTAATTTTATTTTGTTTTGTTTTGTTTATTTGGTATTATATAATATTATATTATATTATTTAATTTAATTTCATGTAATTTAATTTAATTTAATTTCTTTTATTTTAATATATTTTATTTTGTATTATATTATATTATATTATATTATATTATATTATTTAATTTAATTTATTTAATTTATTTTAACTTATTTATTTTGTATTATATTATATATATTATATTATATTATTTATTTTATTTACTACTGCAAAACTAAGTAAATGCTACTTCGTTCATTTTATTTAATTTTATTAGTAGTTAGGAAACTAAGTAAATGTTACTTAGTTTATTTTAATATTGAAAAACTAAGTTAAATACATAAATTAAATAAGTGGGGCCCACAAATATGACAAAAGTTGCAATTGAAGAATTCTGACAGAAATTCTGTCGGGAATTCCGTCGGAAATAGCAAATATGACAAGATTTCATAATACTAATACCAATACCAATCAATCAACAAATCTGATGGACAACCAAGAGGTGTATATAATTCAACAATACAATTCAATATCAAATACCAACAACTGCATATAACTTGATATAAGGCAAGAGAGGACAGAAGATGCAAGAAAATATATAAGTAACATCAGCCTCATCAATAGCAAATTATTTGATTCAATACATGACTAACATCAGCCTCAATATCAAATTATGAATATGCAAATTGCACAAATTAAACCCAACTTGAATCAATTATCAGATTCATGGCTAATATCAGTAACATACAATTACCATTACACAAGTATAACATAAAATTCTGGCTAACATAAGCTATTAATCAAACCTAAATATCCAAGTTGCTAATTAAATTCAGGAACAAAAATGGGAAACAAATTACACTATACCTATATATGCAAGCTGCTAGTCAAATTCAGAAAAAATGGGGAAAAATTACATTATACCTACATATGCAAGCTGCTAGTAAAATTCAAAAACAAAATTGGGAAAAAAATTAGGGCAACCCTAAATATCCAAGCTGATAAAAAAAATTAGGAAACAAATTTGGGAAAAAATAAGGGCACAAAATTGGGCTAACATTTAACCCTTAAGCTAATTGTAAACCTTAATTTAGAAAGAGGGGCCACACAACAGCCGCTGACACAGCACAGTGGTGATGAGTAGAGGTGAGAGAGGGAGACCACACAACGGAGTAGGAGGAGGACAACGTCGAGACAGCAGGAGGAAGGAAGGGATATCACCGAAAAAGGTAGGAGGAGGAGGAGGTCGACGGAGGTGGCAGTGAGCAGAGGTGAGAGAGAGAGAGAAAGAAAATGTTTGGTGCGACGGGGAGGGGAGGTAGTGATTTAGGGTTATAATTAAGCTTATTTTCAATGGAATTCCGTCGAGGTTACTTCCGTCGGAACTATATTATTTTTGACAGACTTTCTATCGAAATTAATATAGTTTCTGTCAAATTTATATTTCACGCTGGCGCCAAATGTGCGCGCCTTTAGGTGTTACTATTTTTAACGAAAATCCGTCGAAAATAGATTGTTTCTGAGGGAATATTCTTGTTGGAATTACTATAACGCCGACAGAATATAGTCCATCAGAATTAAGCCTTTTTCTTGTAGTGGGTTCATCCTCCTCTGTTGTCAATTTTGTAATATAATTCTTGCACGATATTTGTACATGTAACGAATGAGAATTTTATATTTGATCTTTAAATATTTATTGAATTAAATAAATATTTGTGTTGATTTATTTATTGAGTTAAATAAATATTTGATGAAATTGTTATAGATTAATTTAATTAAATGTGTTACATTGATTATATTAATGTGAAATAATATAGTGCAAAGTGTGAATTTAATTGGGATAATTAAATTAAATGAGTTGTTTATTAATTGTGATGTTGTTCTAATTAATTAGAGATTTATTGATTTATCATAATTAAATAAATGAGAATTTTAATTATGTGATAATTTGATTTAATGAGCAATAGTGATTTTATTTAATTGAAATTAAATAATATGATTTGATTAATTAAAGTGTGACAAATAAACTATATAATAAACAAGTTAATTAAAATAAACCAAATAGGAGCTTAAAGTGACAAACCAAACATGGCCTTATGAACATGGGAGTAGTTAAGTGTATACTGGCCTTAACTGACACTCATGTTGTGCCAGTTATTATTTATACGTATTATATTATCAGCTTTATTCACGTACTTCATTCCTAAAGCTAAGTTAGAGAAATACAGAGAGAGTTTGAAAGATTTTGAGATTTAGGAAGAAGTTTGGAGAATTGAAAGCAGAATTTCCATTATCTTGCATAATCTAACAGCTAATCAAAGGTAATTTCTTAATTCAAGGTTTAATTTATGTTTTTAAGTTTTCTCCATGAACATATACTGTAAGTTCTCTGTTAGTTGAATTTCATGAGTAAATTGTTGAAAAGTTGTTTGTAATCCTTAATATGCATGTATGAATCACTATATGATGTTGATAAATTGTTTTAGAGTAACTAATCCATGAAATTATGTTTTAATTGGAGTTTTAAAGTTACAGAGGACTAGTATTTGAATATGGCTTAAATGTATGAAATTTTGTATTTTAAATGCATATTAAACGGTAAATTGATGGTTGATTATGTTTATGTAGGGTTTTGGACACAAACGCAATGGAATTTAAAATTTTAAAATAATTTTTTGAAACTCTAAAACAGGATCCATGCGAAAAGAACAAAATAATTCAAAGGTTTAGATTTGTTTACCGATTATCCGAGCTTGAATGGAACGATGAAACTGAGAACGGCTTTGAATCTCCAACGCAATCCAACGAAACTGCGTCTCTACAGTATCCACACGAACGTCCCACAAATTGTCACACGATCTGAAGCAAAGAGAACTCTGGTACTAGCCGTCAAGATCTGGATTTTCTCAAGTTTTGCTCTCAACTCTATCTTCTAAAACGGCTAGGGTTTTTCTTTTAATTTCACGTAAACAAGACTGCTGATATATCTGATATATATAGAGTCCAAAAGGTTAAGCAAAACCCTAATCCTATTAGAAAAGTAAAATCCGAATTTATATATATATATATATATATATTATATTTTAATTAAGTCTTACTTAATTAATATACATATATATACAAATTATCCTGTTAATTTAAATTCGTAATTTAAATACTATCAATCATATTGATATATTTAAATCCTTACAATTTAAATTAATTCTCTTTTAATTACGTTCTAAGTGTGTGACCCTATTGAAAGTAATATGCACACAAGCCAATCATATTTGATATGATGTAGCATATACTTTGTAATCTTATTCGTTTATTAAAGGCATTTTACATTATCTACATAGTGCTGTTTTATTAAATGTGATAAACCCATAGTTTTGAGCAATGCTTTTAGAATCATGATGGGGATCATGCTAATGAGATCTAAATTCAAGATAGCTCACAAACTAAAATCGTTCCTAATCGTTGGATTACTAAAAAGGGGATTAGTGAATCCGGATAGATTAGTACATACGTTGCTTGCTCTTATGAAGAGGATGATTGATCTCATAATCATTTGTGTAGAGACACTAAAGCAAGTATGTAGGTGCTTATTAGAGAATAAGTACACTGAACGTGGCTCGCTAAGGAATACCTAATGGAGTTTTACTCGCCTGTCAATAGGAATTCCTCTAGTGATAGTAGTACAAGTGATCCTTGGACTTGAGATCATCATAGTATCTTGTGTGTGATGAGTTATACTTTGACATGTCCCTTAAGACCTTTAGGGTATATCAAAGGGTATGATTGGGTATAATAAGTTATACATGCAGATAGGTGAATGATCAACAAAGAATCTACCACTTCTAGTAAAAGGAGTGAATGTCCTATGTGATTCGATAAATGACGACTCAGAAGTCTTTGGCCAAAGCAGAATGAAATTAGAAAGGAGTTTCTAATTTGCATTATCAGAGTTGTGCATTTGAGAATCGAAATACATATAATTAAATAAAATAAGACTTGACAGTAATTCCATGTCTTATATTTAATTGGGACATTGTATGGTAGAAGGATTGAATTGTACGGTAACTATTCACTGAAAGGTTCTTTTATGATTAATGTTGAAATCTATATTATCTGGAAAGTCGTTGATCGCTAAGGGGGCTTACCCTTATTGTAGAATAAATATTATTTATTTAAATGAATTAAATAGTTTAATTTATTTATTTAAATAAGATTAGAATTGTTCTAATTGATTTATTCACAACTGGTTTAATATGGAGAACCTAAAGGGTCACACCGCAAAAGGAAAATATTTATTTAAGAAGTAAATGGCATAATCGTAATAATAAGTTAAGTGTATTTAATTTAATCTATGGAGATAGAATAAATTAAATAGCTTAATATTTATTATTTAATATTTTGGAAATATTAAATATAAATTAATAAGAGGAGTCTTATTATTATTATTATTACTATTACTATTATTTAATTCCTAATAGGGATTGGGAATTAATTAATAGAAGTACTCTCTCATGAATTCCTAATTGGATTAGGAGTTCAATTAATTAAAGGAGTTTAATTAAAATAAAAACCCTAATCCTAAATAGTTTAGGAGGGTTCCTTATATCTATAAATAAGAGGAGTCTTATTATGATTTGGGGTTAGATAGTCAGACAATTAGATTGTTAGACAATTTACACACTCTTCCATGAGAATTGGAGAGAGAGAGTACTTGCAATTTCTATAGAGATAGAAACTAAGGTTTTGCCAACACCCATCTTCTTGAACAACTATTATTCCTTGGTGGATCACCTCTAGAGGCCAAACACTTGGGTGGCTAACGTTGATCAAAGGAAGGAATTTAATCGGTGAAATTCAAGGAGAACGCGAAGGAATTGGAGGTGAACTTGTACCCGAGGAAGCACGGTTCTACGAGGGTATAATTTCTTAATCTCTATCTCTTTCGTTTAATTGATAATTGAGCACATGGATGATCATGGTGATGGTTTGTATGAAAATTTTAAAATCCGTTTTATCGCGCTTCCGCACTATTTATGTAATTTGATTGCATATTCGCGCTATGTACAAACCTAACAGTGGTATCAGAGCCAAACCTTGTGCTAATTATCAATTATTATGATTCCATGTATGTATGGGTATGCGATTGGATCGATTTTCTGGGCAACAAAAATTTTTTCGAAGTCTGCTACGCGGCGCGGCCGCGCCGCTTCCAGTTCATTCTGGAGCGCGGCCGCGCCTGAACCCAGAAAACGTTTCTGGGGTGCAGCGCGGCCGCGCCGCTCCTAGTTCATATTGGAGCGCGGCCGCGCCGGTCTCCAGATTTTGAAAAAAAAAAATTTTGATTTTATTTATTTTCAATTAAGATAAAAGGTTTATTTTGAATTGGAATATAATTAAAATTAAAAGTTTTATTTGAACTTGGAATTGGATTCTAAGTTAACTAGAATAAAGGAGTTTATTCACATATGGAATAGGATTCCATGTTTCCTAGAATAAAGGAGTTTATTCACATATGGAATAGGATTCCATGTTTCCTTAAAAATAAAGATGTTTATTTTGATAAGGAATAGGATTTAACATATTTTATTTTTCCAAGCAATTTTAAGTTAAAATAAAGGAGTTTATTTTGAACTTGAAATTGGTTTCCATGTTAATTGAAATAAAAGAGTTTATTTTGATTTGAAATTTGATTAAAAATAAAAGAGTTTATTTTTATTCAAAATTGGATAAAATAAAATAAATAAGTTTATTATGATTTAAATTTTGATTAAAATAAAGGAATTTATTTTTGTTTCAAAATTGGATTTCTAGTAAACTTTAAGTGCCCATTAAATGATATCAATGCATATATGGAATGGTTTTATTATTCATGAGATGAATGTTATTTATTGATACATATGGAGATATGTATGATAATAAATAGGGATTGATTATGGACTACTGACCAATGTGTGATTGGATTTATTTTAGTGGATGCTTGAATGAATGGGTTTTTATAAATGGGGTCTGCGTACCTCGTCTTCTCTAATTTTTCTTAATGTAAATTCTATCTCCCTCCTATGTACTTCCCCTTGACTGCTGATCAAGGTTTCTATTTATTGTAAATAGTTTATGTAATAGGTTTAGTTAGAATTACTTGAAGAATTGGAGACAAAGGAGCAAGGAGCGCTTGAAGACCCGTTTGTAATGGAGCCCGGGTTTAAATGTAATAGTTATATTTAAATTTTGTTCTTGCACCCTAGGTTTGACCTTTTGATTCACTTGGTGGCTCTAGTGAACCAAACTAGAATAAAAGTCCATAATCAATCCGGGTAGAATATAGTATTCTATATGTGCATGCTTACTATGTATATATTATATATTATACAACATGCTTCGCATGTTAAATAATATGACGCGTATTTTATATATATATGTGCATGCGCGCTAAACAAGATGAGACAAATAATAACAAACCCCTCAAAGAAATTATATTAAGTCCTAAGCGTTCAAAGATATTTGGAATATCGAACGTCGCCTTCTAGCATGGTAAAGCGATAGAGTATTAAATATTTAATATGAGTTTGTTGTGTCACCACAAGGCAAGTATTAAAATATTTTAAGATGTTGCTTTATCACATTTGATGCTTATACATAGACTGAACGATGCTGTTTTGTTGTGTCACCACAAGGACAGTGTTTTTCTTTCGAATATATGGAAGTGCTAGGATGGACTTAACTTGGATAATTTTGATTCGGATGTGTCACCACTTGATCAAAATAATCTAAGAGGCAAAATGAAAGGAGTTACATAGAGATGTAATTGACAATAGTTGTCTACCTATTTATTTATATATCGTTTGTTGTGTCACCACAAGGCTATATACGCTATATACATTTGAAATGGGATCCTTAGTCTCACTAGCAAATCTTTAATTAGAATTGCCGAACTATATAATGAGGGTAATATAGTTTGATGAAAATAGTGGGAGATACCAATTTAAAATAAAGACCTAATTTATTTTGGTAATTAATTAAGAAATGAATGTATGCTAAAATGTTGTTAAATTACAAATTCATTTATAGAATTTTACAATGTCTAATTCACTATCACTGCATAGCATATTAGATGCTAATTAATCGGACCATATTAAAAGGGCTGGTTGAAGAATTTGAGAATAGTTCTCAAGGCTGAAAAGCTATCTTATGTCCTTAATACGCTTATCCATGCAATGGTTGCAGACAATGCCTCTGAGGAAGAGATTGCTATTTTAGAAAGTGGCAAGATGATGCACAGTTGGCTCAATGCATCATGCTCGCATCCATGAGTAACGAGCTTCAGCGTCAGCATGAAACTATGGATGCTCCTACTATACTCCTGCACCTTCAAGGAGTTGAAGGGTGAGGAAAGTAGGACTATTAGATATTAGATATCTAATGAGCTCTTCCGATCTAGAATAACCGATGGCACTACAGTATAGACAAATGTCCTAAAATGATCAATATGATTGAACAATTGGGACAACTGGTTTTAATGGATGGAGAGTTGATTCAAGATTTGATCTTGCAATCACTTCCGGACTCTTTCTCACAAATTGTTGTGAATTTCACATGAACAAGCTATATGTCAGCCTGCCTGAGTTGCTTAAACATGTTGAAAACAGTAAAGAGTCAATTTCCAACCAAGAAAAACCAAGTCTTACTGGTAGATGATTCTTCCAGGAAGCGGAAGAGGGCCAAAGGATCTTCTTAAAAGAAGAACAATTCAAAGAAGGTAAATGGAAAGGCAAAAACAAAGGACAATAAGAACAAGACTGATGCAGATAGCAAAGGAGTTTGCTTCCACTGCAATAAGCCTGGATACTAGAAAGGAAACTGTAAGGAGAATCTTACAGAGGCTAACCAGAAGAAGCTTAGTGAAACTTCGGTTATAAATATGGGTTTGTTCATGATTAAAAATAAATTTTTCTATAAGTCAAGGTTCTACTTGGGTATTTGATACCGGCTGTAATTCTCACGTATGCAATCCAATGCAGAGACTAAGCAGAAGTAGAAAGCTAAACAAAGTAGTAATCTTATGTGTGGGAATGGAGCAAAGGTTGCTACATTAACCATAGGAACTTATAGTTTAGCATTGCCTACGGGTAAGTCTATTAAGTTAATAAATTGTTATTATCTTCCAGTTTTCATTAGAAACATTAGAACTTTCATTGTTGGACAATGAAGATTCTGGTATTATATTTAAGAACAATTGTTGTTCTATTTATGATAATGTTTTATTTGAAGCTGGAAGATCACTTCATAGACTTTGTGTACTTGACTTACATGAAAAATAATTTTGCAAATTGAACAAACTAGTAAAAGAAAAAGGAGATGGTCATTCAAAGAGTTGAATGTGTGTATTTGATGAAATACAAGTCTGAATCATTTGAAATGTTCAAAGAATTCAGAAGTGAAACAAATTGACAAAGTATTAAGATTCTTTGATCAGATCGAGGAATAGTATACTTGTGCAATAAGTTTCTAGATCATCTCAAAATGGTATTTTCTCATAATGGAAACCTCCTGATACGCAATAATTGATTGGTGTATCTAAAAAGGAGAAATTGTACCTTGTTGGACATGGTGCAGTCCATAATGATTTTTACACACATTCTAGTATCCATCTGGGGTTATGCCCTAGAAACGGCTGCATATCTACAAGATAAGGTAACCTCAAAAATCCGGCCCCAAAACTCCATAAAGGTTATGGATAGGGAGGATTCCTAGTCTTAAATATGTTAAGATAAGGGGTTGTCTAACTTATGTGAAAAGGTTTCAAAGATAAGTTTGGGACAAAATCTGACAAGTGCAGATTTGTGGGATATCCTAAAGAAAGTTTAGGGTATTATTACTATAATCCTACACGCTGCCTTCTTAGATAAAGGTGTTTATCATCGAAGGAGCTAGTGGGAGGGTAATAGATCTTGAAAGAGTTCAAGAACCACAAAGCATTTTAAGTCGATCCGAGGAACCTGTAGATAGACCTATTGTACCACAACCGAATCGTAAATCTGGAAGAGTACCGAAGATACCTGGAGGTATGGATTCATCATAGAGGATGATGATGAGGTACGCATCATAGAGGATGATGATCCAGTTATATACGATAAGGCTATGAGTATAAGATACTCAGAGAAATGGTAGATGGCCATGAAATCCGAAATGGACTCCATGTATAAGAACCAAGTATAGACTATGGTGTATATGGGTCTTTAAGAGAAAGACTGAGGCAAATGGCAAGGTGGAGACCTATAAGACCAGACCTGTTTAAAAGGTTTTTCAAGTCAAGGAGTTGACTGTGATAAAACCTTATTACCGGTAATGCTCAAGTCCATTTGGATTTTGCTTGTGATTACAGCTTATTACGAAATCTGGCAAAATGGATGTGGAGACATCCTTCCTCAATGAAGACTTGAGGAGAATGTATGTATGATACAGCCAGAGGAATTTGTTTCAAATGTTGAAGCAAATCGTGTTTTAAGCTACAATGATCCATTGATGGATTGAAGCAAGCTTCTCAAAGATGGAACATTCATTTTGATGAGACAATCAAAAGAGTTTGATTTTATCAAAAACGGGAATGAACCTAGTATATACAAAAGGGTCAGTGGGAGCGCTGTGACATTCTTGGTATTATATGTTGATATACTACTGACAAGGAATAACACACCAATGCTACAATCAGTAAAGATAAAATTGTCTAAACATTCCTCCATGAATGACTTGGGAGGGGCATCCTATAGATTGGGGATATAAATCTATATAGATAGATTTAAAAGGATGTTCGGCTTGACCCAAGGAACGTATATTCATTTGATGCTAAAGGCGTTTAGCATGGCAAACTCCAAGAGAAGTCTCATGATGATGAGCCATGGAGTGTATCTCTCTAAAATTGTCCCCAATTGAAAGAGAGATCGCATGAGTTACTATCATGTATGCAATGAATATACTAGGCTTGATGTTGATCAGTCATATTCTGGAGAAGATCACTGTAAGACAGTGATAAACATCTTTAAGTACTTAACCGGTATTGAAGATGTAATCATAATTCATGGTAGGACTGAATTAAAACTAGAGGGCTAAATAGACTCAAGTTTTTTCAGACTGACCAAGACGATAACAAAATCCACTTTAGGGTAAAATGTTACCTTGAAAGGTGGTGCAGTGAATTGGAAAGGTTCCAAACAACAAAGTGTTGTTGATTTAGTGACAAAGACAAAGTATATAGTTGTAAATGAAGCTGCAAGTTGATTGTTTGGATGAAAAGTTCATCACAGAACTAGGAATGGTTCCTAAGTCTCATCTTAGATTCAAACATGTGTTGCGGCACTTTCATTTGATTAGTGGAATCATTGAAAGAGAAGAAGTCACTATAGAGATAGTGGACTCTCAAGAACAACATTGCATATCCATTTACTGAAGCTTTATCCAAACAGCAGGATGATCGTCACTTAGAGAAGAAGGGTATTAGATACCATGATGATTGGCTTTAGTGCAAGTGGGAGATTGAAAGTAATATGCACACAAGACAATCATATTTGATATGATGTAGCATATACTTTGTAATCTTATTCGTTTATTAAAGGCATTTTACATTATCTACATAGTGCTGTTTTATTAAATGTGATAAACCCATAGTTTTGAGCAATGCTTTTAGAATCATGATGGGGATCATGCTAATGAGATCTAAATTCAAGATAGCTCACAAACTAAAATCGTTCCTAATCGTTGGATTACTAAAAAGGGGATTAGTGAATCCGGATAGATTAGTACATACGTTGCTTGCTCTTATGAAGAGGATGATTGATCTCATAATCATTTGTGTAGAGACACTAAAGCAAGTATGTAGGTGCTTATTAGAGAATAAGTACACTGAACGTGGCTCGCTAAGGAATACCTAATGGAGTTTTACTCGCCTGTCAATAGGAATTCCTCTAGTGATAGTAGTACAAGTGATCCTTGGACTTGAGATCATCATAGTATCTTGTGTGTGATGAGTTATACTTTGACATGTCCCTTAAGACCTTTAGGGTATATCAAAGGGTATGATTGGGTATAATAAGTTATACATGCAGATAGGTGAATGATCAACAAAGAATCTACCACTTCTAGTAAAAGGAGTGAATGTCCTATGTGATTCGATAAATGACGACTCAGAAGTCTTTGGCCAAAGCAGAATGAAATTAGAAAGGAGTTTCTAATTTGCATTATCAGAGTTGTGCATTTGAGAATCGAAATACATATAATTAAATAAAATAAGACTTGACAGTAATTCCATGTCTTATATTTAATTGGGACATTGTATGGTAGAAGGATTGAATTGTACGGTAACTATTCACTGAAAGGTTCTTTTATGATTAATGTTGAAATCTATATTATCTGGAAAGTCGTTGATCGCTAAGGGGGCTTACCCTTATTGTAGAATAAATATTATTTATTTAAATGAATTAAATAGTTTAATTTATTTATTTAAATAAGATTAGAATTGTTCTAATTGATTTATTCACAACCGGTTTAATATGGAGAACCTAAAGGGTCACCACACGCAAAAGGAAAATATTTATTTAAGAAGTAAATGGCATAATCGTAATAATAAGTTAAGTGTATTTAATTTAATCTATGGAGATAGAATAAATTAAATAGCTTAATATTTATTATTTAATATTTTGGAAATATTAAATATAAATTAATAAGAGGAGTCTTATTATTATTATTACTATTACTATTATTTAATTCCTAATAGGGATTGGGAATTAATTAATAGAAGTACTCTCTCATGAATTCCTAATTGGATTAGGAGTTCAATTAATTAAAGGAGTTTAATTAAAATAAAAACCCTAATCCTAAATAGTTTAGGAGGGTTCCTTATATCTATAAATAAGAGGAGTCTTATTATGATTTGGGGTTAGACAGTCAGACAATTAGATTGTTAGACAATTTACACACTCTTCCATGAGAATTGGAGAGAGAGAGTACTTGCAATTTCTATAGAGATAGAAACTAAGGTTTTGCCAACACCCATCTTCTTGAACAACTATTATTCCTTGGTGGATCACCTCTAGAGGCCAAACACTTGGGTGGCTAACGTTGATCAAAGGAAGGAATTTAATCGGTGAAATTCAAGGAGAACGCGAAGGAATTGGAGGTGAACTTGTACCCGAGGAAGCACGGTTCTACGAGGGTATAATTTCTTAATCTCTATCTCTTTCGTTTAATTGATAATTGAGCACATAGATGATCATGGTGATGGTTTGTATGAAAATTTTAAAATCTGTTTTATCGCGCTTCCGCACTATTTATGTAATTTGATTGCATATTCGCGCTATGTACAAACCTAACACCTATAAGTTATTATTATATTGGCAATAATTTTAAAATTATATTATAAAATTATAAACAGTGAGTGGCATCTAGTAATGCATCACTGCTACCCAAATAATAATAAGATCGGTGACTCGATGCAACCTTTTCGTGACCAATGTTTCAATGTAATTTAATCCTTTTAACCTTGACATCCTAGATTAAACTCGAGCCATGGAATGTGTCATACTCTTCATAATTTAATCTAAGTTTTCTTGATCAATGAGTATACTATATGAAACAAATCACTATTTAAGCATGGCCATGAATTTCATAGTCCTACTCAATCAAGAGGCCTATGGATATCACCCATAATATATAGGAGGGTTAAATTCCATCTAGATCACTCATATTCCTCACACGATTCATGATGTACACAATAATAACCTTTATTGTCCACCCTATTAAAGGTGACCTTTGATGATATCAAGGTACATAAATTATCATATAGTAATATAGTGATTTCAGGTCGGAGGACCATTATATTATTGTCACTATGAGAATTGGTTATGACACTTTGCATAGTGTTCCACGTAGAATTCTCATGATGGGTCTGTCCAGTACATTGTTCTCTAACATGTACCTATGCATTGACTTAATATCTCATATATTAATGACCAATGAGATATGGCCATCAGTCAATCCACATACTAGTCTCAATGTATCATTGTTGTCCTATTCTCAATGATATCGACTAGGGACATTTAAGAGTAATGATATTAACTGTAATTATATAATCTCATGTTCGAGTCACATACTTGAAGCTATATAATTTGTATCATTATTCTAAGGACTTTTATTATGCTAACATTTATATAACACAGTAAATGAAACCATAATAAAATAATTCATTTATTCAATCAAATATCAAAAGAAATGTTAAGCAATTACATTAAATAATTGGCCTCTAGGGCATAAACTCTAACAGTTTATACATGTAAAAACAAAGAGAACGAAACTTAAACGGATCGATTTAGTGTTATAACGAATCTGTTATGTGTGATTTCATGATATTCAACGAAACTTTGAAAAATAGCAAGAACATGAAATTTATGAGTTCAAATTTAGTTATTTGAATTGTTTAAGTTGTTAAAATCATGCTAGAAGGGTTGGGTAATGCTTATATATAAATTATAGTAATTGGGTATGCTTAATTTGTTGTATGAACAAAGAAGTTGGAAGTTTATGGCCCTGCTTGGTGTTCTTCGCGAACTTCAGTATCTGACTCTGCGCAACAGTGTGGCCGCGCTGGTGCCAAGAATAAAAGTGGCGCGACCGTTGTTGTCCGATTTATATAACGACAATTTACGCGCAAGTATACGCGGTCAACAAGTAATAAAGAGTAAGTAAAGTATCGATCCCACGAGGAATTATTACTAGTGTTTTCCAAGTACTAACCTTTTATCATCTCGATCTTATTTAAACAAATGATAGTTGTTTTTGTTGTTTTGCATTAATGAAGATAGCAAATAATCAAAGAACAATAGAAAGCTTTAAAGATAATGAAGATATGAGATTATAATTTCTCCTATTGATTCATCTACCTCAACACACTTCTTGTTAAACCAAATTAATTATCACAGATTGTTAGTCGAGAACACGAAAGTGAGACAAAGCCATCTTTCGATGTACCAAGTCCATATCATATATAATCCACAAATGATAGAATAAACACGAACACCCACATTACCTAAACCACTATATGTCTATGTGATTTACAAATAAATAGGGTTTAAGCTCAAGCTCTCAAAAGACTACAAGCGGTGCTTCGGTATATGTCTATCCTAAACACAAATCATACATTCCAACGCCATGTAGAACATACAAACACATGCTATTATAATTAGATCTAAACCCATAATCCGTTTCTCAATTTCATATGGATTATCATGGTAATTGTTAGCGAGGCAATTAAGCAATTGAACACAAATCATAATAGACAATCCATGAATAGCTAATAAGACTAACAAGGAAGCATAGCAAAGTAAACTACACAACAAGATCCATTATAATCCCAAAATAGAGTTTAGTTCATGGTAACTACAAATAACATCATATTCAATTTATACATCATGTTGGATACAAAAATAGAAAGGAAACTAGAGATAAAACCACTTTTGTAGATTTTCATATGATGTTTGATGGGTTGAAAATGAACACTAGCTTCTCCTCCTTGATTTTGCAATCTTTGATGTTTTTGCTCTTTGGCCTTGCTTAATGTAGCTTGATTTTAGCACTTTGGCCCTCTAATTGGATGTATTTGGTAGCTTCCTCTCTCTAGATTTGGTGTTAGAATGTGTTAGGATGAGTTAGAATGAGTGGGTATGTGTTAGAATGAAGTTCCAGCCGCCACTTTGGTGTTATATCAGTTGGGTCTCCCAAACCCTAGCATTTCCCGAGTTTTGGACCAAAAAAATCGCTGAATCAGAAGTGTCTCTCGCCCGGGCGACCAAATTGGCCTGAATTCCGTCGCCCCGGCGACGCTCTCGCCCCGGCGGTGTTCTGTACCGCGAGACAGTTTCGACGTCTGTTGGTAAAAGGGTCATAACTTCTTCGTCCAAACTCGGATTAAGGCGATTAAGGAGGCTATGGAAAGCTAAGAAGTAGCTCTACAACTTCCTTAACTGGAGCTCGACGAGATAATGGCCGGATAAAGGATCAAATTGTCCTGGAAGCAGCTGCTATGTAAAATTCATACAAAATCCGATGGTAAAATGACCATAACTCTCTCATACGAACTTCAAATTGGATGATTCCGGATGTTCTGGAAAGCTAAGATCAAAATATACAACTTTGGTTCTTTGAGTTTTGAGAGATTCAGATTGCATCATGGGTCAAATTGAGAAACAAGCAGCGGAAATGCTAGATTCAAGCCAAAAACGCAACGATCCAATGGGCCTTTATTTCAATTCCTACAAAACAAAGTAAAAGCACATAAAAGCACACAAAAACATATAAAAGTAATACAAAACTACATTACACAATAATAAGATGAAAACACATAAAACCAAACGAATTAGCTAAAGACTTACAAATTATTAAGGCTAAAAGTACCCAATTTGTGTATATAAAATACACTCATCAACCGTGCCACATGCAGACCAGATCTAGTGTTTAGGCACAGCGCGGCCGCGCTGGTGCCAAGAACAAAAGCAGTGCGGCCGCGCCGGTTAGCAGATTGGCCAGCAAATTTTATTTAAGTGTTCAAGTCCAGAGAATGTAATTGTAACCTAATCTAATAAACATGAAAATATAATAATCATACATTTTGATGTTAAAACATATTAACAACATGTCAATGATGTTTTTACGAGATTAATGAGTAAATCGATTTCGTTTTTAAACTCGTTATTTGTAAAGTTTAATAATGTGTTTAAGAGTTAATGTTGTGAATGTGATTAATATAATCAGACTTAGAGTTAAGTTAGGATAAAAGAGAATATACTCATGATGCTAATTATGTTATAATTAATTGGTATCGTGACTTGAAATGGTATGTAAGATTAATTGAGGAACGTGAATAGTACACCTATAATCTTCGCACGAGGCAAGTATCTTATCCTTACCTTATTACTATTATGCAAGTATCTTATCCTTAACTTATTACTATTACGCAAGTTTCTAAACCTTATTTTCACATTGAGCAAGTTCATAAATCATATACTTATGTTGATCAAGTTTCTTACTCTTGATTATCCAATTATATAATTCTGATTGAGATGCTCTAATTCTTTTAAAGCAATACTTCAGTTATACAATGTTTGTTCAATTGTAGACCTTGAGATTCTTTATTCAATTTAAATATCAATTATATTATTGAACCCTGAATAACGAACCCTTTTTGATTCGACTAGCTCATAGTTGATTAGCGTTCTAAATTTTGGAACTTTTAATCGAAGTTAATCCAAACCAAACTTCCTTTGGTGCGGACTCTTATGTCAAACTGAGACGAACAACCCTATTATTAGGGGATTATATTACGCGTTAGCGTTGAGATGTTTGTGCACAATATATGGTACAAAGGGCTGATCCCCCTATGTACGAGAAGTAAGGTCCATATAGTCTTACGACTGTTAAAGGTTTAAAGTAGAAATACTTATAACCTAAGACATAGTTCAAGGTCTTGTGACCCTCAGATGTTCTTTTGATTCTTGTTTTCTAATCTTGATTCAAAAGCCGAGCTTTCGATTATCCGGTATCCATTGAGTATTCGCATGTTATTATTATTGTTATTGTTATACTTGTTGGGCAATCGTTGCTCATTTTTGCATAATAACATTGCAACTAAGGTTGAAAGAGTTGACGAACCATCTACTGGTAAGGAAAAAGACAAGGCGAACAAGTGATGAAGACATGTTTAATTTATTTGAAAGATTTTTATGTAAAAGATTTATGTTATTTATGTTATGTTTCTGCATTGATATTTTATTTAAAGTTAGATGACTTGGGATTGATTTTATTATGATGTTGTAACCCTTTAATGGGAGATTTCCTATTTCAGTTAAGAGTTTTTATTTATATCTTTATGGGTAGTTAGATATGATGTGATTTATTTGGATAGTGAACACCAAATTCTGTGGGAATGAAGTACCCGGATTTGGGAGTGTCACAGGTTGGTATCAGAACTGTAGGTTTATGAACTTTAGGTGGGGAAACCTTAGGGTAATAGCCTTTTAGGAGACAGAAAACATAGTGGTGATAAACTCTTATCGAGTTCTAAGGAATGACTTAAGGAATTCATTAAAGATAATAAAAGACTTTATGTGCTTATGTGTTAATAACCTATGTGTCGTGAGTGGTATCGAGTATTAATTAAAACTTAAACTTTATTGTTAGGATGTCAGATATTGGAGGATCCAGTCAGCCTAGGGAGGTTGAGCCCCGAGTAGCTAGAGAAGAGGAGCCTCGTGATATCCATGTTGTCCGGGAGCAGTTGATACAGAGAGAGTCATCTCCGTTAATCACTGTTGTGGGTCAGGAGCATGAGCCTGAATTTGATCCAAAGGAGGACTCTGAGGAGGTAGAGATAGAGGCTGAGGAGGATAATGAAGATCCCGAGGAGGTACCCCTTACCTCTATCGACATCGAGATGTATGATGCACTGTATGACCGTACAATAGAGTTACAGGATAGAATCAGAGATTTGGAGAGGCTGGCAAATATACGGCAGACTGCTATAGAACAGAAGAATTAGAAGATTGAGGATCTGGATGTACGTCTTGGAGACATGGAATGGAAGCTAGTTCAGGCAGAGAGTCAAAAGGAAGAATTGTTAGCTGAGAATGAGAAGATGAAAATTAAAAATTGAGAAATTGAAGGATGACCTGAGTGAAGAGTCAGCAGAACGTGCTAGAGCAAAAGACGCCTGGATGAAGGCCTCACGACGAGCAGAAATTTCTAAAGATGGTGAGCGGGCAAAGAAGGCTAAGATTTAGGAGACGGACTACGCATTTTAGACAGCAATTGACAAGGCCCAAGATCGAGTTCTCTACTATCCAATTCAGTTCGAGGACTTGCCATAGTACATGTTGGATCGCAGGACAATGTTCCGTATTATGGAGGAAGAACGCAGAAAGGCAGTTCGACGCTTTAGTAGGCTATGATAGGAAAAGTATTGAAATATGTGAATATATATGATAGTTAGTAATGTAAATTCCAGCGTGACTATAAACAATGGAATATGACTATTAAATCCTAAAGATTCTTTGATCTCGGGATAGTTGATGTAAATAGCAGTGATGCTATCTTTCTATATTTGGAACTTTTGAATGAATGAAATATCAAAGTTTATTTGAAAATGTTATGTGTTAAGTGTTAAACTTAAATTGTTTGAGTTAAGTATTAAACACTTAAGAAATTGAGTAATGATCTAATAAGTGTATACTCTTAAACAGAAAATGTCGTCGAGACGCCAACCACGTCAACAAGCTCAGGAAAGCTCTACTAATAATAACAACAATGATGCCAATGCTAATTCTGTACAGCAATTGGTAAACTTTTTAGCTGGAGCACTTGAGAATCAGCCGCAAGCTCCACCAGTTACGTCATTTAAGGATTTCAAAGCGGTAGGACCGCTAGAGTTTAGGGGTTTCATGAACCCAATCAAAGCCCAAACCTGGGGTGATGGAAATGAAGAAGGTATTCTACGTTGCTAGGGTTAGTGATGACCAAAAGACTGCCTTCGCAACGTTCATACTTAAGCTAGAGGCCAGTTACTGGTGGCAAGCGAATAAGGTTCGAGGAGATCAGGGTATAATCACATGGGATAGGTTCAAGGAGATGTTCTTTGAGATGTACTTTCCGACAAACTCGCGTAATCAGATGGAGATTCAATTCCTGGAGCTGAAACAGGGTATCATGTCTGTACCGGAATACGTTGCGAAGTTCAACGAGTTGGCTAGGATCGCAACCTATCAGGTGAATACCAATGAGAGGAAGGCGAGAAGATTTGAACAATGGTTAAAGCCATGGTTGTACAACAAAGTGTCAATGTTCCAATTGAACACTTTTGCAGGAGTTTTGGAAAAGGTGATTATTGCAGAAGGTGGAAGTGACGCTCTGACTAAGTATAACCAAGAGCAGAAGAAGAAGAAATAACAAGGCTAGTGGTAGTAATAGTGGTGGTCACAATCAGAAGAGGAAGTGGAATGACAGTGGATTTGCTGGGAATCAACAGGGAGGTCAGAAGAAGAAAGTGGAGGTGTGTGTTACCTGTGGAAAGAATCATGTGGGTATATGCCTGAAGGGGAAGAGGGTTTGCTACAATTGTGGTCAAGAGGGTCACATAGCACCGAATTGTCCTAATCCTAGGAAGGACGCTTGTTTTACTTGCGGATCAAAGGATCATCTGGCTAGGGATTTTCCCAAGAAGGCAGCAGGAGGAGCAAGAGCAGGAGGGAGTAGGGGAAACAGTGGTGGTAGTACATTAACCATAACCGGATCAACACCGACAAACCGATCTACCGCCAGAACTTTCAATATGATCGTGCAAGACGTTGTGCAGTCACGAGATGTGGTGTCAGGTATCATTTCGATCAATAATATAAATGCTTATGTATTATTTAATTCGGATACTACTTGTTCATTTATATCCGATGACTTTGCTAAGAATTTAGATTTGCCTAAAGAGGAATTAGATCACCCTTTGAACATAGAAATTACGAATAGGGAGATAATTCATGTTAGGTTTGTACACAAGAACTGTAAGGTGGATATTAAGGGAAACGTGATGACTGTAGATCTGATTCCAATTAAACTTGGGGAATTTGACGTTATTTTGGGAATGGATTGGCTATTCAATTATGGGGCAATAATTGATTGCCAAAGGAAATGTATTAGCCTTATGACTCCGTCAAAGGTAGTATTTTATGGCAGCAGGTCGCCTAGACAAGCAAGTTGTCTGACGATGATGTAGGCCAGGAAGTTGTTGAGACAAGCTATGCGGGATACTTAGCCTACATAGTCGATACACGAAAAGAGAGTCCGAAATTAGAAGAGATACCTGTCGTAAGAGACTTTATAGACGTATTTTCGGATAATTTGTTAGGACTTCCGCCAGATAGGGAAGTGGAATTCGTAATCGACTTGGCGCCAGGAACCGCCACTATATCAAAGGCTCTATATCGTATGGCTCCAGTAGAGATGAAAGAATTGATGGTGCAACTGCAAGAACTTTTAGACAAGAAGTATATTTAGCCGAGCGTATCGCCGTGGGGAGCGCCGGTGTTATTTGTCAAGAAGAAGGACGGACCGATGTGACTTTGCATTGGTTACAGAGAGTTGAACAAGGTCACGATCAAAAATAAGTACCCGTTGTCAAGGATCGATGACTTGTTTGATCAATTAAAAGGAGCTAGGTATTTCTCAAAGATAGATTTGAGAAGTGGTTATCATCAGTTGAAAGTAAGGAAGGAAGATATACTGAAGACAACGTTCAGGACTCGTTATGGTCACTACGAGTTTCTGGTGATGTCATTTGGTCTAACGAATGCTCCTGCAACATTCATGGACCTAATGAACAGGGTGTTTAAGCCGTTTTTAGATAAGTTTGTAGTAATTTTTATCGATGATATTCTAGTATATTCTAAAACCAAGAAGAGCATGCAGAGCATTTGAAGGCGACATTGGAAGCATTAAGAAGAGAGAAGATGTACGCTAAGTTTTCAAAATGTGAATTCTGGATAGAGCGGGTACAATTTCATGGACATGTGATTGACAAGGATGGGATTTCGGTAGATCCATCAAAGGTTGAAACTGTGCTTAACTGGGATCAGCCGAAAACACCGTCGAAAGTAAGGAGTTTCCTAGGATTGGAAGGTTATTACAGAAGATTTATTCAGGATTTTTCCAAAATTGTGACTCCGTTAACAAATTTGACTAGGAAGGCGGTGAAGTTCGTTTGGACAGAAAAGTGTGAGGAAGTTTTCAAGAATTAAAGAAGAGGTTGAGTACGGCACCTGTGTTGTCTTTACCGGATAGCACAGGAAATTTTGTGGTGTATAGTGATGCGTCGCATAAAGGACTAGGCTGTGTGCTTATGCAAAACGGTAAGGTCATTGTTAGGTTTGTATAACGCGAACATGCAATCAAATTACATAAATAAAGCGGACGCGCGATAAAATCAGATTTTAAAATTTTATACAAACCATCACCATGATCTTTCTTTATGCACAATTATTAATTAAACGAAAGAGATGGAGATGGTTAAAACATGAATATTTGGTTTTAACAGAGAATTTTTGGTTCAATTTGGTTATGTGTATTAGAATGGTTATAATGTTTAGAAGCATGATGGGTAATTGTTTTATATCATATTTGATGTCTGGGTATATTTAATTTGTATGGGGTTACATCACCAATCTCTAAATGAAACAAAACCCAGGTTATTTAACCTTAAGTACATCTGTGCGGAATAAAACATAATATTAAATAAGTCTTGTTACAAATAAACATCAAGTAAATAACAGGTTTTTAGCTATTTATGCATCTTGCCCTTGCCCTTACTCGTGGACAGCTCGTCAGACTTCTCTGTCTTAGCTGCAATGTTTAATGCAAGAGTGAGCAAACAATTGCCCACAAGTATGATAACAATAACAATTAAATGAAATAGATTTCACCTGAGGTATAATAGTTTTCTAAATTTAATCAATAGACAATCAATATATGAAAGCTTAGTAGGATACTTGGATTAAGAACTGATTAAAGAATTCAAGATTTAAAGTTGTATCTGAGGGTCACAAGACCTCGAACTATGTCCTAGGTTATCAAGTATTTCTACCGTAACCTTTAACAGTCTTATAGACTATGGACCATCCATCTCGTACTTAGGGGGATCAGCCCTTTGTGCAATGTATTGTGCACAAACATTTTAACGCTGTCGCGTAGCTAATCCCCTATATTAGGGTTGTTCATCTCAGTCTAGTATCAGAATCCGTACCAAAAGGAACTTGGTTCGGAAAGATTTTAAAATGTTCCAAGTCTTTAGAACGCTCATCAACTAAAGACTAGCTGAATCAATAAGGTTTACTAGTCTGATTTATAAATAAAAATTTGTACAATAGGAACTATGTTAAAAATCTGATTAACTATCAATGATCGAATAACAATTGACTGGAATAAAGCTTAAACACTTATCATGGTATTAACCTTGCTTTAATAACAATAAGCTAAGGTTAGTAACTTGCTCAATGAAAGAAAACTTGCTTTACATAAAATAACAAGTTTAAGGGAGGAAAAACTTGCTCAACGTAAAAGTAATAAATTGAGATAAGGAACTTGCCTCGTGCGTAGATTTAAATAATGCACGTCCCTTAATCACCCTATACATTTTGATTACAAAACGATAACAATAATTAGTTACAAATTCATATACATTTAAGTCTCGTTCTTCTCTTATTTTATTATACCATCTCGATCGACATTCAATAATCCACAAATATTTGTTAACAACCCTCGTGAAATTTCACTGGTCATTTATTACCTCATTATAGGTTTTAAACATACATATAACAACATAGCAATATCACAAAACAAATAAATTTTAATTTAATTTTTTTTTTCAGTTACTGTTCCACCGCCGGGGCGGTGAACTTCTTAACAAAATCGTCGCCGGGGCGAGGCTGTCGCCGGGGCGATAATTCTAGCTCATTTCTACCGCCGGGGCGGTAGACGCGACTGACACCTTCTACAGTTCGCGAACCAGTGAAAACTTAGGCCAAATTTGGCCAAAATTTTCCGAACTCTACCATCCAACATACAAATTAAATATACCCAGACATCAAATATGATATAAAATAATTACCCATCATGCTTCTAAACATTATAACCATTCTAATACACATAACCAAATTGAACCAAAAATTCTCTGTTAAAACCAAATATTCATGTTTTAACCATTTTTATGAAACTAAGCTCTCTAACTTCATCTTTCAATCAATTAAAACCATTCTTCTTGCATTATTCTTGTTTTTCATCATATAATCATAAGCAATTATCAATTTACCGAATAATAACTAATTTAAGCATCAATTTTCATACATATATACAATTCATGAAATAAACTCTGTAAAAACTAAAAACTAAATTCAAAAACATGTTTTCATGAATTAACTCTTCAAACTAGTTTATATCCATCATATAATCATCTAATGCATGCTTTATATCAATTACAACAACTATAATCAAATAATTCATGTTTAGAACCAACAAGTTTTTATACAGAGAAACAAAATACAGTGAAGAACAAAATTTAGCAAGAGTTATACCTTCTATTGCTTAAAACTTGATTAACCTTCTTTGATTTTGGAATTCTCCTTTCCAATCTCCAAATTCTTCTTCTCAAATTCTCTCTTTTCTCTCAATTCTCAAAGCTCTGCTCACTCTCTCTCAATACTCTGTTTTTTTTAACTGACGTGACTTTTAAAAAAACTGATGGAATAAAGAATAAAAACTGATAATTTAATAAAATAATAATGTATACTGATATTAATCTATCAGTTACATAAATCAAAAAAAACATAAGGCTTGTTTAGCAAACTGATTTAAAAATAATCCATTATTCTAACTAAAGATCATAAGGCCTTGTTTAGTAAAACACAATTAAAATAACTCATTATTTCCAAACAAAGGTCATAGAGCCTTGTTTGGTAAAACTGAATTAAAACACTTCTCATTTATTTAATAAATCATCATAACATATAGTTCTAATTGTCACACATTTAATTTAATTGAACTTATTATTAAATAAATTCAATTAAACCTTACTAACTCAAATAATAATTTTATTCAACAAACAACAATAACACCAAATAAATTATCTTATTCAAATAAATCATTTATTCAAATAAACCATTTAATCATCTAATTTAATTATTAAATTAAATTAGAATAATCACATCAAATCACATTTAACATAACATTTAACATAAATTCTTTCACCATAACTTAATAATTTATTTATTTTACTCAATAAACAAATTAATAAAAATATTTATATAACTCAATAAATATTTTTATTTAATCACAAAAATTGTATTCGTTACATCCTTCCCTCCTTAAAAGGATTTTGTCCCCAGAATCACAACGCAATTAATTCGTCCGTTACATTTCTCCACTCCTTACAAGGATTTTGTCCCCAGAATCGCGATACAAAATTAAACAAATAATTGAGGATAATTCTGCATCATTGTCTCTTCGAGTTCCCACGTAGCTTCTTCAGCATTGTGGTTCCTCCAGATTATCTTTGAAAGTAGTATGCACACAAGCCAATCATATTTGATATGATGTAGCATATACTTTATAATCTTATTCGGTTGTTAAAAGGCATTTTACATTATCTACATAGTGCTGTTATATTAAATGTGATAAACCCATAGTTTTGAGCAATGCTTTTAGAATCATGATAGTAATCATGCTAATGAGATCTAAATTCTAGATAGCTCACAAACTTAAATTGTTCCTAATCGATGGATTACTAAAAAAGGGATTAGTGAATCCGGATAGATTAGTACATACGTTGCTTACTCTTATGAAGAGAATGATTGATCTCATAATCATTTGTGTGGAGACACTAAAGCAAGTGTGTAGGTGCTTATTAGAGAATAAGTTCACTGAACGTGGCTCGCTAAGGAATACCTAATGGAGTTTTACTCGCCTGTCAATAGGAATTCCTCTAGTGATAGTAGTACAAGTGATCCTTGGACTTGAGATCATCATAGTATCTTGTGTATGATGAGTTATACTTTGACATGTCCCTTAAGACCTTTAGGGTATATCAAAGGGTATGATTGGGTATAATAAATTGTACATGAAAATAGGTGAATGATCAACAAAGAATCTACCACTTCTAGTAAAAGGAGAGAATGTCCTATGTGATTCGATAAATGACGACTCGGAAGTCTTTGGCCAAAGCAGAATGAAATTAGAAAGGAGTTTCTAATTTGCATTAATCAGAGTTGTGCATTTCAGAATCGAAATACATATAATTAAATAAAATAAGACTTGACAGTAATTCCATGTCTTATATTTAATTGGGACATTGTATGGTAGAAGGATTGAATTGTACGGTAACTATGCACTGAAAGGTTCTTTTATGATTAATGTTGAAATCTATATTATCTGGAAAGTCGTTGATCGCTAAGGGAGCTTACCCTTATTGTAGAATAAATATTATTTATTTAAATGAATTAAATAGTTTAATTTATTTATTTAAATAAGATTAGAATTGTTCTAATTGATTTATTCACAACCGGTTTAATATGGAGAACCTAAAGGGTCACACCGCAAAAGGAAAATATTTATTTAAGAAGTAAATGGTATAATTGTAATAATAAGTTAAGTGTATTTAATTTAGTCTATGGAGATAGAATAAATTAAATAGCTTAATATTTATTATTTAATATTTTAGAAATATTAAATATAAATTAATAAGAGGAGTCTTATTATTATTATTACTATTACTATTATTTAATTCCTAATAGGGATTGAGAATTAATTAATAGAAGTACTCTCACATTAATTCCTAATTGGATTAGGAGTTTAATTTAATTAAAGGAGTTTAATTAGAATAGAAACCCTAATCCTAAATAGTTTAGGGAAGGGTTTTCCTACATTTATAAATAAGAGAAGTCTTATCATAGATTAGGGTTACACACTCTTGCATAAGAATTGTAGAGAGTACTTACAATTTCTATAGAGATAGAAACTAGGGTTTTGCCAACACCCATCTTCTTGAACAAGTATTATTCCTTGGTGGATCACCTATAGAGGCCAAATACTTGGGTGGCTAACGTTGATCAAAGGAAAGAATTTAATCAGTGGAATTCAAGGAGAACGCGAAGGAATTGGAGGTGAACTTGTACCTGAGGAAGTTAGAATTCTACAAGGGTATAATTCTTATTCTCCATCTCTTTCGTTTAATTAATAATTGTGCATAAAGAAAGATCATGGTGATGGTTTGTATAAAATTTTAAAATCTGATTTTATCGCGCTTCCGCTTTATTAATGTAATTTGATTGCATGTTCGCGTTATACAAACCTAACAGTGGTATCAGAGCCAAACTTTATGCGAATTATTAATTGTTTTGATTCTGTATATACATTGATATGTGTTAAGAACAATTTAATTGGGCATAATTGTTTGTGTAAAATTATTTTATTTATTTTATTTATTTTTTTATTTATTTTGATTTTATTTATTTTCAATTAAGATAAAAGGTTTATTTTGAATTGGAATATAATTAAAATTAAAAGTTTTATTTGAACTTGGAATTGGATTCTACGTTAACTAGAATAAAGGAGTTTATTCATATATGGAATAGGATTCCATGTTTCCTAGAATAAAGGAGTTTATTCACATATGGAATAGGATTCCATATTTCCTAGAATAAAGGAGTTTATTCACATATGGAATAGGATTCCATGTTTCCTAGAATAAAGGAGTTTATTCACATATGGAATAGGATTCCATGTTTCCTTAAAAAATAAAGATGTTTATTTTGATAAGGAATATGATTCAACATATTTTATTTTCCAACAATTTTAAGTTAAAAATAAAGGTGTTTATTTTAAACTTGAAATTGGTTTCCATATTAATTAAAATAAAGGAGTTTATTTTGATTTGGAATTTGATTAAAAATAAAGGAGTTTATTTTTATTCAAAAAATTGGATAAATTAAAATAAAAGAGTTTATTTTGATTTGGAATATGATTAAAATAAAGAAGTTTATTTTAATTGAAATTGGATTTCATGATAACTAATTAGAGTTGGAATTGGATTCCATGATAACTAATTGGAGTTGAAATTGAATTTTACTAACTAATATTGCCCATTAAATGATATCAATGCATATATGGAATGGTTTTATTATTCATGGGATGAATATTATTTATTGATACATATAGAGATATGTATGATAATAAATAGGGATTGATTATGGACTATTGACTAATGTGTGATTGGATTTATTTTAGTGGATGCTTGAATGTATGGGGTTTTATAAATGGGGTCTGCGTACCTCGTATTCTCTAATTTTTTCTTAATGTAAATTCTATCTCCCTCCTATGTACTTCCCCTTGACTGCTGATCAAGGTTTCTATTTATTGTAAATAGTTTTTGTAATAGGACTAGTTAGAATTAATTTTGAAGAATTGAAGACAAAGGAGCAAGGAGCGCTTGAAGACCCGTTTGTAATGGAGCCCGGGTTTAAATGTAATAGTTATATTTAAATTTAATTCTTGCATCCTAGGTTTGACCTTTTGGTTCACTTGGTGGCTCTAGTGAACCAAACTAGAAAAAAGGTCCATAATCAATCCAGGTAGAATATAGTATTCTATATGTGCATGCTTACTATGTATATATTATATATTATACAACATGTTTCGCATGTTTAATAATATGACGCGTATTTTATATATATATGTGCATGCGCGCTAAACAAGATGAGACAAATAATAACAAACCCCTCAAAGAAATCATATTAAGTCCTAAGCGTTCAAAGATATTTGGAATATCGAACGTCTCCTTCTAGCATGGTAAAGCGATAGAGTATTAAATATTTAATATGAGTTTGTTGTGTCACACAAGGCAAGTATTAAATATTTAAGATGTTGTTTTATCACATTTGATGCTTATACATAGACTGAACGATGTTGTTTTGTTGTGTCACACAAGAACAGTGTTTTTCTTTCGAATATATGGAAGTGCTAGGTTGGACTTAACTTGGATAGTTTTGATTCGGATGTGTCACACTTGATCAAAATAATCTAAGAGGCAAAATACAAGGAGTTACATAGTGATATAATTGACAATAGTTGTCTACCTATTTATTTATATATCGTTTGTTGTGTCACACAAGGCTATATACATTTGAAATGGGATCCTTATTCTCACTAGCAAATCTTTAATTAGATATGCCGAACTATATAGAGAGGGTAATATAGTTTGATGAAAATAGTGGGAGATACCAATTTAAAATAAAGACCTAATTTATTTTGGTAATTAATTAAGAAATGAATGTATGCTAAAATGTTGTTAAACTACAAATTCATTTACAGAATTTTACGATGTCTAATTCACTATCACTGCGGAGCATATTAGATGCTAATTAATCGGACCAAATTAAAAGGACTGGTTAAAGAATTTGAGAATAGTTCTTAAGGCTAAAAGGCTATCTTATGTCCTTAATACGCTTATCCCTGCAATGGTTGCAGACAATGCCTCTGAGGAAGAGATTGCTACTTTTAGAAAGTGGCAAGATGATGCACAGTTGGCTCAATGCATCATGCTCGCATCCATGAGTAACGAGCTTCAGCGTCAGCATGAAACTATGGATGCTCCTACTATACTCCTGCACCTTCAAGGAGTTGAAGGGTGAGGAAAGTAGGACTATTAGATATCAGATATCTAAGGAGCTCTTCCGATCTAGAATAACCGATGGCACTACAGTATAGACAAATGTTCTCAAAATGATCAATCTGATTGAACAATTGGGACAACTAGGTTTTAATGGATGGAGAGTTGATCTTGCAATCACTTCCTGACTCTTTCTCACAAATTGTTGTGAATTTCCACATGAACAAGCTATATGTCAGCCTGCCTGAGTTGCTTAAACATGTTGAAAATTATAAAGAGTCACTTTCCAACCAAGAAAGACCAAGTCTTACTGGTAGATGATTCTTCCAGGAAGCGGAAGAGGGTCAAATGATCTTCTTAAAAGAAGAACAATTCAAAGAAGGTAAATGGAAAGGCAAAAACAAAGGACAATAAGAACAAGACTGATGCAGATAGCAAAGGAGTTTGCTTCCACTGCAATAAGCCTGGATACTGGAAAGGAAAACTGTAAGGAGAATCTTACAGAGGGTAACCAGAAGAAGCTTAGTGAAGCTTCGGTTACAGATATAGGTTTGTTCATGATTGAAATAAATTTTTCTGTAAGTCAAGGTTCTACTTGGGTATTGGATACCGGCTGTAGTTCTCACGTGCAATCCAATGCAGAGACTAAGCAGAAGTAGAAAGCTAAAATAAGAGTAAGTAATCTTATGTGTGGGAATGGAGCAAAGGTTGTTGCATGAACCATAGGAACTTATAGTTTAGCATTGCCTACGGGCAAGTCTATTAAGTTAATAAGTTGTTATTATGTTCCTGTTCTCATTAGAAACATTATTTCTTTCTGTTGTTGGACAAGGAAGGTTCTGGTATTATATTTAAGAACAATTGTTGTTCTATTTATAATGATAATGTTTTGTTTGAAATTGGAAGATTACTTGATAGACTTTGTATACTTGACTTACATAAAAAAATAATTTTACAAATTGAACAAACTAGTAAAAGAAAAAGGAGATGGTCATTCAAAGAGTTGAATGTGTGTATTTGATGAAATACAAGTCTGAATCATTTGAAATGTTTAAAGAATTCAGAAGTGAAACAAATTGACAAAGTATTAAGATTCTTTGATCAGATCGAAGAAGGAATACTTGTGCAATAAGTTTCTAGATCATCTCAAAATGGTATTTTCTCATAATGGACACTTCCTGATACGCAATAATTGATTGGTGTATCTAAAAAGGAGAAATTGTACCTTGTTGGACATGGTGCAGTCCATAATGATTTTTACCGACATTCTAGTATCCATCTGGGGTTATGCCCTAGAAACGACTGCATATCTACAAAATAAGGTAACCTCAAAATCCGGCCCAAGACTCCATAAAGGTTATGGATAGGAAGGATCCCTACTCTTAAGTATGTTAAGATAAGGGGTTGTCCAACTTATGTGAAAAGGTTTCAAAGATAAGTATGGGACAAAATCTGACAAGTGCAGACTTGTGGGATATCCTAAAGAAAGTTTAGGGTATTATTACTATAATCCTACACGCTGCCTTCTTAGATAAAAGTATTTATCATTAAAGGAGCTACTGGGAGGGTAATAGATCTTGAAAGAGTTCAAGAACCATAAAGCACTTTAAGTCGAACCGAGGAACCTATAGATAGACCTATTGTACCACAACCGAATCGTAAATCTGGAAGAGTACCGAAGATACCTGAGAGGTATGGATTCATCATAGAGGATGATGATGAGGTACGCATCATAGAGGATGATGATCCAGTTATATACGATGAGGCTATGAGTAGAAGACACTCAGAGAAATGGCAGATAACCATGAAATCCGAAATGGACTCCATGTATGAGAACCAAATATAGACTCTGGTTACTCCACAAAAGGGCATAGTGCCTAGAGTGTGAATATGGGTCTTTAAGAGAAAGCCTGAGGCAAATGGCAAGGTGGAGACCTATAAGACCAGACCTGTTTAAAAGGTTTTTCAAGTCAATGAGTTGACTGTGATAAAAACCTTATTACCGGGTAATACTTAAGTCCATTTGGATTTTGCTTGTGATTGCAGCTTATTACGAAATCTGGCAAAATGGATGTGGAGACACCCTTCCTCAATGAAGACTTGAGGAGAATGTATGTATGATACAACCAAAGGAATTTGTTTCAAAGGTTGAAGCAAATCGTGTTTTAAGCTACAATGATCCATTTATGGATTGAAGCAAGCTTCTCAAAAATGGAACATTCATTTTGATGAGACAATCAAAAGAGTTTGATTTTATCAAAAATGAGAATGAACCTAGTGTGTACAAAAGGGTAAGTGGGAGCACTGTGACGTTCTTGGTATTATATGTTGATATACTACCGACAAGGAATAACACACCAATGCTACAATCAGTAAAGATAAAATTGTCTAAACATTCCTCCATGAATGACTTGGGAGGAGCATCCTATAAATTGGGGATAGAAATTTATATAGATAGATTTAAAAGGATGTTCGGTTTGACCCAATGAACGTATATTCATTCGATGCTAAAGGCGTTTAGCATGGCAAACTCCAAGAAAGGTCTCATGATGATGAGCCGTGGAGTGTATCTCTCTAAAATTATCCCCAATTAAAAGAGAGATCGCATGAGTTACTATCATGTATGCAGTGAATATACAAGGCCTGATGTTGATCAGTCATATTCTGGAGAAGATCACTGTAAGACAGTGATAAAAATCTTTAAGTACTTAACCGGTATTGAAGATGTAATACTAATTCATGGTAGGTCTGAATTAAAACTAGAGGGCTAAACAGACTCAAGTTTTTCAGACTGACCAAGACGATAACAAATCCACTTTATGGTAAAACGTTACCTTGAAAGGTGGTGCAGTGAATTGGAAAAGTTCCAAACAGCAAAGAGTTGCTGGTTTAGTGACGCAGACAAAGTATATAGCTGTAAATGAAGCTACAAGTTGATTGTTTGGATGAAAAGTTCATCACGGAATTAGGAATAGTTCCCAAGTCTCATCTTGGATTCAAACATGTGTTGCGGCACTTTCATTTGATTAGTGGAATCATTGAAAGAGGAGAAGTCACTATAGAGATAGTGGACTCTCAAGAACAACATTGCATATCCATTTACTGAAGCTTTATCCAAATAGCAGGATGATCGTCACTTAGAGAAGAAGGGTATTAGATACCATGACGATTGGCTTTAGTGCAAGTGGGAGATTGAAAGTAGTATGCACACAAGCCAATCATATTTGATATGATGTAGCATATACTTTATAATCTTATTCGGTTGTTAAAAGGCATTTTACATTATCTACATAGTGCTGTTATATTAAACGTGATAAACCCATAGTTTTGAGCAATGCTTTTAGAATCATGATGGTGATCATGCTAATGAGATCTAAATTCTAGATAGTTCACAAACTTAAATTGTTCCTAATCGATGGATTACTAAAAAGGGGATTAGTGAATCCGGATAGATTAGTACATACGTTGCTTGCTCTTATGAAGAGAATGATTGATCTCATAATCATTTGTGTGGAGACACTAAAGCAAGTATGTAGGTGCTTATTAGAGAATAAGTTCACTGAACGTGGCTCGCTAAGGAATACCTAATGGAGTTTTACTCGCCTGTCAATAGGAATTCCTCTAGTGATAGTAGTACAAGTGATCCTTGGACTTGAGATCATCATAGTATCTTGTGTATGATGAGTTATACTTTGACATGTCCCTTAAGACCTTTAGGGTATATCAAAGGGTATGATTGGGTATAATAAGTTGTACATGAAAATAGGTGAATGATCAACAAAGAATATACCACTTCTAGTAAAAGGAGAGAATGTCCTATGTGATTCGATAAATGACGACTCGGAAGTCTTTGGCCAAAGCAGAATGAAATTAGAAAGGAGTTTCTAATTTGCATTAATCAGAGTTGTGCATTTCAGAATCGAAATACATATAATTAAATAAAATAAGACTTGACAGTAATTCCATGTCTTATATTTAATTGGGACATTGTATGGTAGAAGGATTGAATTGTACGGTAACTATGCACTGAAAGGTTCTTTTATGATTAATGTTGAAATCTATATTATCTGGAAAGTCGTTGATCGCTAAGGGGGCTTACCCTTATTATAGAATAAATATTATTTATTTAAATGAATTAAATAGTTTAATTTATTTATTTAAATAAGATTAGAATTGTTCTAATTGATTTATTCACAACCGGTTTAATATGGAGAACCTAAAGGGTCACACCGCAAAAGGAAAATATTTATTTAAGAAGTAAATGGTATAATTGTAATAATAAGTTAAGTGTATTTAATTTAGTCTATGGAGATAGAATAAATTAAATAGCTTAATATTTATTATTTAATATTTTAGAAATATTAAATATAAATTAATAAGAGGAGTCTTATTATTATTATTACTATTATTATTATTTAATTCCTAATAGGGATTGGGAATTAATTAATAGAAGTACTCTCACATTAATTCCTAATTGGATTAGGAGTTTAATTTAATTAAAGGAGTTTAATTAGAATAGAAACCCTAATCCTAAATAGTTTAGGGAAGGGTTTTCCTACATTTATAAATAAGAGAAGTCTTATCATAGATTAGGGTTACACACTCTTGCATAAGAATTGTAGAGAGTACTTACAATTTCTATAGAGATAGAAATTAGGGTTTTGCCAACACCCATCTTCTTGAACAAGTATTATTCCTTGGTGGATCACCTCTAGAGGCCAAACACTTGGGTGGCTAACGTTGATCAAAGGAAGGAATTTAATCGGTGGAATTCAAGGAGAACGCGAAGGAATTGGAGGTGAACTTGTACCTGAGGAAGCTAGAATTCTACAAGGGTATAATTCTTATTCTCCATCTCTTTCGTTTAATTAATAATTGTGCATAAAGAAAGATCATGGTGATGGTTTGTATAAAATTTTAAAATCTGATTTTATCGCGCTTCCGCTTTATTAATGTAATTTGATTGCATGTTCGCGTTATACAAACCTAACAATCTTAACAGAAGGTATCACTTTATTTCTAAGAACTTGCTCCTTCCTGTCCACTATCTGTACAGGAACCTCTTCATAAGACAAATCTTTCTCGAATTGTATCGGTTCATTTTCTATTACATGTTTATAATCGGGCTTATACTATCGTAGCACCGATATATGGAAGACATTGTGAATGTGGCCTAACTCAGGAGGTAAAGTTACCTCATAAGCTACCTCACCCACCCTTTTCAGCACCTCAAACGGTCCAATAAATCGCGGACTCAGCTTACCCTTTTTACCAAATCTGATTTTTCCCTTCCGGGGAGATACCTTGAGAAACACGAAACTGCCGACTTCAAATTTGCGATTTTGTCGGTGTTGATCAGCATACTTCTTCTGCCTGTCTTGAGCGGCTATCAGTCTGGCTCTTATCACCTTGACAATTTCAGCAGTTTGTTTTACCAGCTCGGGTCCCAATAGTCATCGTTCACCAACCTCATCCCAGCATAATGGAGTTCTGCATTTCCTTCCGTACAATGCTTCGTAGGGCGGCATGCCGATACTAGCGTGATGACTATTGTTGTAAGCAAACTCGACCAGAGGTAAATGATCATCCCAGTTGCCTTTAAAATCCATGACGCATGCTCTTAACATATCCTCCAACGTTTGAATTGTTCTTTCGCTTTGGCCATCGGTTTGAGGATGGTAGGTTGTACTCATTCTCAACTGTGTCCCTAAACAAGCTTGTAGACTCCTCCAAAATTTTGATGTGAAACGTGGATCTCTGTCCGACACAATTGATACTGGAACACCGTACCTCGAAATAATTTCCTTGACGTATAACTTTGCCAGCTGATCCAAAGTGAATCTGATTTTGATCGGCAAGAAATGCGCTGATTTCGTCAATCTGTCAACTATGACCCATATTGCGTCATATCCCTTCTGAGTAGTTGAAAGCCCTACTACGAAGTCCATCGTGATATGCTCCCACTTCCATTCTGGTATCTCCAAGGGCTGTAACAACCCACTTGGTCGTTGATGCTCCGCTTTAACTCTCTGACAAGTGAGACACTTCGCAACACACTCAGCAACCTCTCTTTTCATGTTTGGCCACCAAAAATGTTGTCGAAGATCCTGGTACATTTGTACTCCCCGGGTGAATCAAAAATCTTGAACTGTGAGCTTCATTCAAAATCTCCTCTCTGATTGCCAATACTAACGGTACCCAGATTCTGCCTTTAAATCTCAACAACCCTTCGATATCGATTTTATATTTAAGCTCTTCTCCCTCAAGCACTCTTTTCCGAATCTTAACACATTCCTCATCCTGAAGTTGCGCTTCCTTGACTTTATCCACCAGAGTTGGTTGGGTTTCCAGATGGAACAATTTTTCATTAAGCTCTGCCAGACCCTTCACCTCTAATTCCAATTTAGCCATTTTCGCTACAAGCTTCTCCTGAGCAGTTAACAAAAATAGTTTCTCCCGACCTTTTCTACTCAAAGCGTCGGCAACCACATTAGCCTTCCCCAGAAGGTATAGAATTTCACAATCATAATCTTTGATTATTTCTATCCATCTCCTCTGCCGCATATTCAAATCCTTCTGTGTGAAAATATACTTCAGACTTTTATGGTCTGTATATATTTCACACTTCTCCCCATAGAGATAGTGCCTCCAGATTTTCAAAGCAAACACTACGGCTGCCAACTCCAAATCATGGGTCGGATACCCTTTTTCATAGTTTTTAGTTGGCGCGATGCATATGCAATAACCTTACCATTCTGCATAAGCACACAACCAAGTACTTTATGTGATGCGTCACTATACACCACAAAATTTCCCGTATCATCTGGCAAAGACAACACAGGTGCCGAACTTAGTCTCTTATTTAGTTCTTGGAAACTCTCTTCGCACTTCTCCGTCCAAACAAACTTCACCGATTTTCTTGTTAAATTCGTCAACGGAGTGGCGATCCTGGAGAAATCTTAAATAAAACGCCTGTAATAACCTGCCAATCCTAGGAAACTCCTCACTTCTGACGATGTTTTCGACTGATCCCAGTTCATCACAACTTCCACTTTAGCCGGATCCACCGAAATCCCGTCTTTATCGATAACATGCCCAAGGAATTGAACACGCTCCAACCAAAATTCGCACTTTGAAAATTTTGCATACAATTTCTCTTTCCTTAAAGCCCCCAATGTCACCCTCAAGTGCTCCACGTGTTCTTCCTGAGTTTTGGAGTAGACCAAAATATCATCTATGAATACTACTACAAACTTATCCATAAATGGTTTGAATACTCTGTTCGTTAAGTCCATAAACGCTGCAGGTGCGTTTGTTAATCCAAATGACATAACCAAAAACTCATAGTGACCATATCTAGTTCAAAATGCCGTCTTTGGTATGTCTTCCTTTCTCACCTTCAACTGATGGTACCCACTTCGCAAATCTATCTTTGAAAAATATCTTGCTCCCTTCAGTTGATCAAACAGGTCATCGATTCTTAGTAACGGATACTTGTTTTTAATCGTGACCTTGTTCAACTCTCTATAATCAATGCAAAGACGCATTGATCCATCCTTCTTCTTGACGAATAACACCGGCGCTCCCCACGGTGAAACGCTCGGTTGGATATACTTTTTATCTAGCAACTCTTGCAATTGCACCATCAACTCCTTCATCTCTACCGGAGCCATTCGATACGGGGCTTTTGATATAGGGGCTATACCCGGTGCTAAATCAATTACAAACTCGATTTCCCTATCTGGCGGTAATCCTAGCAAATCATCAGGAAACACGTCCGCAAAATCCCTAACAACCGGTATCTCTTCCAACTTTACACTCACCCTTCGGGTATCGACTATGTAGGCTAGATATCCTACACATCCTTGTCTCAACATCTTTCTGGCCTGCATCATCGTCAGACAACTCGTTTGTCTAGGCGACTTGCTGCCATAAAATACTACCTTCGACGGAGTCTTAAAATTTACACACTTCTTTTGACAGTCAATAACTGCCCCATGGTTGAACAACCAATCCATACCCAAAATAACGTCAAACTCCCCAAGACGAATTGGGATTAAGTTTACTGTCATCACATGACTATTAATATCTATCTGACAATTCTTGTGGACAAATGTAACAGGAATCACTTCCCTATTCGCAATTTCTATATTCATGGGGTAATCTAATTCTTCCTGAGGTAACCCTAATTTCATAGCAAAATCATCGGATATAAATGAGCAAGTAGCACCCGAGTCAAACAATATATAAGCATTAACATTATTGACTGGAATGATACCTGACACTACATCCTTTGACTACACAGCATCCTGCACCATCACGTTAAATGTTCGAGCGGTAGGTCGATTGGGCTGTGTCGGTCCTGTGATAGTCAGATTGCCTCCACTGCTGTTTCCTTTTCCTGCACCAGCTCCTCCTGTAGTTGCTTTCTTAGGGCAATCTCGGGCAAAGTGATCCTTCGACCCGCAGATGAAACATGTGCCCTTCTTCGGACTAGGGCAATTTGGTGCGATATGACCCTCCTGACCGCAGTTAAAGCATGCCCTCTTACCCTTCAAACAAACACCCACATGGCTCTTTCCGCAGTTACTGCATGCCTCTATCTTTTTTTTTTAATTACCCTGCTGACTTCCCGCAGAGTTATTATCACTCCACTTCCTCTTCTGACCGCTGCCCCCATGGCTACCACTTGCCTTGTTTTCACTTTCATTCTTCTTCTTCCTCTGCTCCTGATTATACTTGGACAGAGCATCACTGCCTCCTTCAGCGATAATTGCCTTTTCCAGAACTGCCGCAAATGAGTTTAGTTGGAACATTGAAACTCGGCTATATAGCCAGGGCTTCAGTCCCTACTCAAACCTCCTAGACTTTCGCTCATCTGTGTTGACTTGGCATGGCGCAAACCTCGCCAACTCATTGAATTTTGCAGCATACTCAGGCACTGTCATTGTACCTTGCTTCAACTCTAGAAACTGTACTTCCATTTGGTTCTGCGCGCTTGCCGGAAAATAAGTCTCGAAAAACATCTCCTTAAATCGCTCCCACGGAATAATCCCTTGGCCACCTCGAGTCTTATTTGCTTGCCACCAATAGCTTGCTTCTGACTTGAGCATGAATGTTGCAAATGCCGTCTTCTGGTCCTCGTTGACCCTAGCGACATCAAACACCTTCTCCATCTCCATGACCTAAGTTTGGGCTTCAATTGGATTCATAGAGTCGTGATATTCCGGAGGTCCGACAGCCTTGAAGTCTTTAAAAGTCGTGGCCTGAGCTTGGGGTTGATTAGCAAATGCTCCCGTTAGCAGATTCACCAGCTGCTGCATCGGATTAGCGTTGGCTTCTTCGTTGTTGTTGGTAGATCCCTCAGGGGTCTGTTGACAGGTTTGTCTTCTTGGCGGCATCTTACTGTTAAGAATTCGCGCTATTAGATTATTACTCAATTACTTAAACATTTAAGTCTTAACTTAAACATTTATAAACAACACTTAACACATAGCACATCTGATAAACTTTCGCATTTTTATTCATTTACTGCTTTAAAACATAATAAAGATAACATCGTAGTTATTTACATCATCTATCCTGAAATCACAAAGTTCCAGGATTACATCATTATTCTATCCCATTATATAGAACTGGGATTAACAACTTATTAATCTTCATAGATTCATAATAACATATCTAATCATAATCTACGATGATAACCCACGACGCACAGCTTCCTGGCGTTCCTGCTCCATAATACGAGTCACCATCCTTCGACCCACCATATCTGGATGACGATGAACTCGATCCTGAGCTCTATCCACTGTGGTGTGAAAAATATACTCCATCTCATCAATCTTGGCCTTCTTTGACCACACCTCACATTCAACACGATCTGCGCGGTTAGCCTCCCTCAACCAAGCAGTTTCAGCTCTCGCCCGCTTAGCTGACCACTCTTTCAACTCATCTCGTACAATTTCGTTCCTGGCTATCAACTGTCCTCGTCGATACTCAGACTGTGTTAGCCTCTGCTCAACCTCTGCAAGACGTGATGAAAGGTCTTGGATCTCAGCATCCTTCTGCTCTAGAACGGCTTGACGTTCCACAACCTGTTCTCCTAACTCTTCCTTTTCGCTCTCAACATGAACCAGCTTCCATTCCACGTCCCTAAGACGTATGTCTAGCTCCTCAATCTCACTGTTCTTCTGCTCCAAGACAGTCTGTCGCTCAGCCAGCTGCCTCTCTAACTCCTCCACTCTATCTTGCAACTCAATGTTGCGATCATACACCTGTTCATACATCTGAACACCTAAGGAGGTTAGTGATATCTCCTCAGGGTCCTCCTCCTCCTTAACCTCCTCCGGATCCTCCTCAGGATCAGTCTCAGGCTCATACTCGGGACCTGCAACTGTAATCAATGGGGATGGCTCCCTCTGCACTAGCTGCTCCCGAACTACATGAATATCCCGAGACTCCTCCTCCCTAGCCTGGCTGGGTTCTCCTCTATCGGTCATCCTGACAACAAAATTTTAAGTTTTAATTACTAATCGATAATACTCGCGAGCACATAAGTTTGTTATCAAGTAAGCACATAGCACATAATCGTTTTATTGTCTTTTATGGATTTCCGTATTCCATTCCTTAGAACTCGATAAGAGTTTATCACCACTATATTCTCTATCTTCTAAAAGGCTACTACCCTAAGGTTTTCCCCACCTAAAGGTTCATAACCTATCGGCTTTGATACCAACCTGTGAAACCCCCAAATCCGGGTACTTAATTTCCACTGATTTGGTGTTCACTATAACAATCATTCACAACTATCTACCCAAAATAAGAACAATTAAAATAAACTTAAAGAAATATCTTCCCTCAAATGGGGTTACATCACCAATCTCTAAATGAAACAAAACCCAGGTTATTTAACCTTAAGTACATCTGTGCGGAATAAAACATAATATTAAATAAGTCTTGTTACAAATAAACATCAAGTAAATAACAGGTTTTTAGCTATTTATGCATCTTGCCCTTGCCCTTACTCGTGGACGGCTCGTCAGACTTCTCTGTCTTAGCTGCAATGTTTAATGCAAGAGTGAGCAAACAATTGCCCACAAGTATGATAACAATAACAATTAAATGAAATAGATTTCACCTGAGGTATAATAGTTTTCAAAATTTAATCAATAGACAATCAAGATATGAAAGCTTAGTAGGATACTTGGATTAAGAACTGATTAAAGAATTCAAGATTTAAAGTTGTATCTGAGGGTCACAAGACCTCGAACTATGTCCTAGGTTATCAAGTATTTCTACCGTAACCTTTAACAGTCTTATAGACTATGGACCATCCATCTCGTACTCAGGGGGATCAGCCCTTTGTACAATGTATTGTGCACAAACATTTTAACGATGTCGCGTAGCTAATCCCCTATATTAGGGTTGTTCATCTCAGTCTAGTATCCGAATCCGTACCAAAAGGAACTTGGTTTGGAAAGATTTTAAAATGTTCTAAGTCTTTAGAACGCTCATCAACTAAGGACTAGCTGAATCAATAAGGTTTACTAGTCTGATTTATAAATAAAAATTTGTACAATAGGAACTATGTTAAAAATCTGATTAACTATCAATGATCGAATAACAATTGACTGGAATAAAGCTTAAACACTTATCATGGTATTAACCTTGCTTGAATAACAATAAGCTAAGGTTAGTAACTTGCTCAATGAAAGTAAACTTGCTTTAGATAAAATAACAAGTTTAAGGGAGGAAAAACTTGCTCAACGTAAAAGTAATAAATTGAGATAAGGAACTTGCCTCGTGCGTAGATTTAAATAATGCACGTCCCTTAATCACCCTATACATTTTGATTACAAAACGATAACAATAATTAGTTACAAATTCATATACATTTAAGTCTCGTTCTTCTCTTATTTTATTATACCATCTCGATCGACATTCAATAATCCACAAATATTTGTTAACAACCCTCGTGGAATTTCATTGGTCATTTATTACCTCATTATAGGTTTTAAACATACATAAAACAACATAGCAATATCACAAAACAAATAAATTTTAATTTAATTTTTTTTTTCAGTTACTGTTCTACCGCCGGGGCAGTGAACTTCTTAACAAAATCGTCGTCGGGGCGAGGCTATCGCCGGGGCGATAATTCTAGCTCATTTCTACCGCCGGGGCGGTAGACGGGACTGACACCTTCTACAGTTCGCGAACCAGTGAAAACTTAGGCCAAATTTGGCCAAACGTTTCCGAACTCTACCATCCAACATACAAATTAAATATACCCAGACATCAAATATGATATAAAATAATTACCCATCATGCTTCTAAACATTATAACCTTTCTAATACACATAACCAAATTGAACCAAAAATTCTCTGTTAAAACCAAATATTCATGTTTTAACCATTTTTATGAAACTAAGCTCTGTAACTTCATCTTTCAATCAATTAAAACCATTCTTCTTGCATTATTCTTGTTTTTCATCATATAATCATAAGCAATTATCAATTTACCGAATAATAAATAATTTAAGCATCAATTTTCATACATATATACAATTCATGAAATAAACTCTGTAAAAACTAAAAACTAAATTCAAAAACATGTTTTCATGAATTAACTCTTCAAACTAGTTTATATCCATCATATAATCATCTAATGCATGCTTTATATCAATTACAACAACTATAATCAAATAATTCATGTTTAGAACCAACAAGTTTTTATACAGAGAAACAAAATACAGTGAAGAACAAAATTTAGCAAGAGTTATACCTTCTATTGCTTAAAACTTGATTAACCTTCTTTGATTTTGGAATTCTCCTTTCCAATCTCTAAATTCTTCTTCTCAAATTCTCTCTTTTCTCTCAATTCTCAAAGCTCTGCTCACTCTCTCTCAATACTCTGTTTTTTTTAACTGACGTGACTTTTAAAAAAACTGATGGAATAAAGAATAAAAACTGATAATTTAATAAAATAATAATGTATACTGATATTAATCTATCAGTTACATAAATCAAAAAAAACATAAGGCTTGTTTAGCAAACTGATTTAAAAATAATCCATTATTCTAACTAAAGATCATAAGGCCTTGTTTGGTAAAACACAATTAAAATAACTCATTATTTCCAAACAAAGGTCATAGAGCCTTGTTTGGTAAAACTGAATTAAAACACTTCTCATTTATTTAATAAATCATCATAACATATAGTTCTAATTGTCACACATTTAATTTAATTAAACTTATTATTAAATAAATTCAATTAAACCTTACTAACTCAAATAATAATTTTATTTAACAAACAACAATAACACCAAATAAATTATCTTATTCAAATAAATCATTTATTCAAATAAACCATTTAATCATCTAATTTAATTATTAAATTAAATTAGAATAATCACATCAAATCACATTTAACATAACATTTAACATAAATTCTTTCACCATAACTTAATAATTTATTTATTTTACTCAATAAACAAATTAATAAAAATATTTATATAACTCAATAAATATTTTTATTTAATCACAAAAATTACATTCGTTACAGTGATCCACCAAGGAATAATATGTATTCAAGAAGATGGGTGTTGGTGTGACGAACGAGAATTTTGTAATTTAATTTAAATATTTATTGAATTAAATAAATATTTTTGATGATTTGATTGTTGAATTAATTGATTAATTGATGAATTTGTGGTAGATTAATTTAATTATATGTGTTACATTAGTTAAATTGACGTGGAAAATTTTTATATTCAAAGTATGTATTTAATTGAGTTTATTTGATTAAATACATTATTTAAATAAGCATAATGTTATTTCTAATTAATTTAATAATTAATTAGAGATTTAATAATTTGTCATTATCAATAAAAGAGAATTTTATTTATGTGATTATGTGATTTAATGTAGAATTATTCTATTTTATTTAATTGATTTAAATGAGATTATTTAATTGATTAAATATGTGACATGAACTATATTATAAGTAATTTATTAAAATAAATTAGAAAGGAGGAATAAATGAGTAGCCAAACGAGGCCTTAGTGGGAGTTGGTGTCAGTTATTAACTGACACCATATTCTGCCATTTAATTTCACGTATTACTATTATACGCTTTATTGTTCATCAGTTTCTAAAAGTTTATACAGAGAGAGAAAGAGAGATTTGAGAGAATTAGAGAAGGGAAGAAGAAATTAGTTCATTTGTTGCTTAATCTAGACTACTAATTAAGGTAAATTCCTTAAATTCAAATTTTAACTTTATGTTCTTTTAAATTTTCTCCATGAACATACACTGAGTTCTCTGTAAATTGAATTCTATGGTTAAATTCTAATAACTTGATGTTATATGTTTGTAAGCATGCATAAATCTAATTTATATGGTTTGTATATGATTTATAGTAATTAAATCCATGAGATTATGTGTTTAAATAAAGTTCTGAAATTTATAGAGTAGTAATATACGAATATACTTTAAATGTATGAAATTGATGCTTGTTTTGCATGTTAATCGGTTAAATTGATGACTAATTATGTTTATGCATGTAAAAATGAAGAAAACGTAATTTAAACGGATAGAATTGGTTAAAAAACGAATTCACAGTGTTTAATTACGTTAACTGTATCAATATGTAAATACAAAACATGAACAGTGGATTTTTAGCCTTTATTTGGTTGTCTAGATTGCCTGTAATGTTGAAATCGTTGTGTATGTAATGGGTTTTGATTTTATAACACATATGATGAATGGGTAGACTTAAATTTGTCATTCGATGAAAAACTTTGGCCAAATTTGGTATTTTTCTGTGTTCTTCGAGAACTGCAGGAACTGAATTTCGAGTCCATCGCCCCGGCGATGGAATTACTCTAGGATTGCCGCCCCAGCGGTGTCACCGCCTCGGCGATAGAAATGAACTAGTTTGGTCGCCCCGGCGATGACCTCGCTCTGGCGCCCAAAATGAACTACAATTGTCGCCCCAGCGGTAAGCTCGCCCCAGCGAGACTTTTGTGAAGAAACCCACCGCCCCAGCGGTGCAACAAAAAAAAAGAGTAAAAAGAATAGAGTAAAAATTTTCTTCTTTCTTTGTGATCATGTTATATTATCGTAGACATATCTAAAGCTTAGGCTAACATATTAATTGATGTATTAAATAAATTGGATGAGAATGAGTCCTAAAGTGTTTATAATACTGTAACTAATTATTGTTATTGTTTTATAAACGAAATGTATAGGTTGATTAAAGAACGTGAATTTTAATTTATAGTCTACGCACGAGGCAAGTATCTTATCCTTACTTATTACTTTTACGCAAGTTTCTGAACTTCATTTTTATATTGAAAGCAAATTTCTTAATCCTACTTTTCATTGAGCAAGTTCTAAAACCCTATCTCTCTTTTATGCAAGTTTCCATACTCTATTTCATATTGAGCAAGTTCTTTACCATAGTTCATTCAAGATCATGAATTTAAATGTGTTATTCTGATTCCTCTTTGTAATACTTCAGTTATACAGAATTTATTCAATTGTATCTTTTGTGAGATTCAGTCCTTAATTCTCGAATGTCAATTACATTTTATTGAACCTTGATTGACTAGTGAACCTTATTTATTCGACTAGTCCATAATTGATGAGCGTTCTAAATTCTAGAAACGTTATTGAAGTAAATCCAAACCAAACTTCCTTTGGTGCGGACTCTGATGTCAAACTGAGATGAACAACCCTTATATAGGGGATTATTTTACGCGTTAGCGTTTAGATGTTGTGCACATACATGGTACAAAGGGCTGATCCCCCTAAGTACGAGAAGTAAGGTCCATATAGTCTTACGACTGTTAAAGGTTTAAAGTAGAAATACTTGATAGCCTGGGGCATAGTTCGTGGTCTTGTGACCCTCAAACGTTCTTTTGATTCTTGTATTCTAATCTTGATTCAAAAGCCGAGTATTTGACTATCCGATATCCATTGATTATTCGTATGTTATTATTATTTTTGTTGTGTTACTTGCTGGGCAATTGTTACTCACCCTTGCATAATAACATTGCAGCTAAAGTTAAAAGAACTGACGAGTCATCCACTAGTAAGGGCAAAGGAAAAGCAAATAAGTGATGAAGACTTGTTATATTTATTTAAATGATGTTTATGTAATAGACTTATGTTATGTTTCCGCATTAATGTTTTATTAAGGTTAGACGACCTGGGATTTATTTGTTAAAGATATTGTAACCCTTAGATGTGATGTGATGTATTTGGATAGTGAACACCAAATCTTGAGAAAATGAGGTACCCGGATTTGGGAGTATCACAGGTTGGTATCAGAGATGTAGGTTATGAACCTTAGGTGGGGAAACCTTAGGGTAGTAGCCTTTTAAGAGATAGAGAACATAGTGGTAATAAACTCTTATCGAGTTCTAAGGAATGAATTACGGAATTCATTAAAGATAATAAAAGACTTTATGTGCTATATGCTTATGTGTTAACAACCTATGTACTGCGACTAGTACTGAGTATTAATTAAAACTTAAACTTTGTTGTCAAGATATCGGATGTTGGAGGATTCAGTCAGCCTAGGGAGATTGAGCCCCGAGTGGCTAGAGAGGAGGAGCCCCGTGATATCCATGTTATCCGGGAGCAGTTGATACAGAGAGAGCCATCTCCATTGATCACTGTTGTGGGTCAGGAGCATGAGCCTGAGACTGATTCAGAGGAAGACTTTGAGGATGTTGAGACAAAGGCCGAGGAGGATGATGAGGATCCCGAGGAAGTACCCCTTACCTCTGTTGATGTTGAGATGTACGATGCATTGTATGATCGTACCATAGATTTACAGGATAGAGTCAGAGACTTGAAGGGACTGGCAAATAGACGCCAGACTCTTATAGACCAGAAGAACGAGAAAATTGAGGATTTGGATATACGTCTTGGAGACGTAGAATAGAAGTTAGTTCAGGCAGAAAGTCAAAAGGAAGACCTGTTAGCTGAGAATGAAAAGATGAAACTTGAGATTCAGAAATTGAAGGATGATCTGAATGAGGAGTCAGTGGAACGTGCGAGAACAGAGGATGCTTGGTTGAATACCGTTCGACATGCAGAAATTTCCGAAGAAGGCGAACGGGCAAAGAAGGCTAAGATTGAGGAGATAGACTATACTTTTCAGATAGCGATTGATAGGGCTCAGGATCGAGTTCTCCACTATCCAGTTCAGTTCGAGGACTTGCCATGGTACATGTTGGATCGCAGGACGATGCTCCGTATCATGGAGGAAGAACGTAGGAAGGCGGTTCAACACCTTAGTAGGCCGTGATAGGAGAAGTTTTGAATTATGTGTAAATATTTATGGTAGTTAATGATGTAAATTCCAGCGTGATTATACAAAATGGAATATGAATATTTGATCCTAAAGATTATTTGATCTTGGGATAGTTGATGTAAATAGCAGTGATGCTACCTTTCTATGTTTAAGACTTTTGAATGAATGAAATATTAATTTTATTTGAAGATATTATGTGTTAAATGTTTAACCTGAATTGTTTGAGTTAAATGTTGAACACTTAAGAAATTGAGTGATGATCTAATAAGCGCATATTCTTGAATAGAAAATGCCGCCGAGATGCCAACCATGTCAACAAGCTCAGGAGAGCTCTACCAATAACAACAACGACGCCAGCGCTAATCCTGTTCAGCAGTTGGTGAACCTTTTGGCTGGAGCACTTGCGAAGCCGCAAGCTCCACCAGTGACGTCATTTAAAGATTTCAACGTGGTAGGACCGCCAGAGTTTAGGGGTTCCCTGAACCCGATCGAAGCCCAAACCTGGGTGATGGAAATGGAGAAAGTATTTGACGTTGCTAGGTTAGTGAGGACCAAAAGACTGCCTTTGCAATGTTCATGCTTAAGTCAAAGGCCAGTTACTGGTGGCAAGCGAATAAGGTTCGAGGAGGTCAGTGTGTAATCGCGTGGGAGAGGTTTAAGGAGATGTTCTTTAAGATATATTTTCCGACTAGCTCGCAGAATCAAATGGAGATTCAATTCCTGGAGCTGAAGCAGGGTACCATGACTGTACCGGAATACGCTGCGAAATTTAACGAGTTGGCTAGGTTCGCAACTTACCAAGTGAACACCGATGAAAGGAAGGCGAGGAGATTCAAACAGGGATTGAAGCCGTGGTTGTACAACAAGGTGTCAATGTTCTAATTGAACACTTTTGCCGGAGTTTTAGAAAAGGCGATTATCGCAGAAGGTGGGAGCGATGCTCTGACTAAGTATAACTAGGAGCATAAGAAAAAGAAGGGTGAAAATGAGAATAACAAAGCGAGTGGTAGTAACAGTAGTGGTCACAATCAGAAGAGAAAGTGGAATGATAATGGATCTGTTGGAAATCAACAGGGAGGTCAGAAGAAGAAGTGGAAGTATGTGTTACATGCGGGAAGAATTATGTGGGAATTTGCCTGAAGGGGAAGAGGGTGTGCTACAATTGCGGTCAAGAGGGCCACATAGCACGGAATTGTCCGAATCCAAAGAAGGGCGCTTGTTTCACTTGCGGATCAAAGGATCATCTGGTTAGTGATTGCCCCAAGAAGGCAGCAGGAGGAGTAGGAACAGGAGGAAATAAGGGAAACAGTGGTGATAGCACGTTAACCATAACCGGATCAGCACCAACAAACCGACCTACCGCCAGAACTTTCAATATGACCGTGCAAGATGTCGTGCAGTCTCGCGATGTGGTGTCAGGTATCATTCCGATCAATAATATAGATGCTTATGTATTGTTTAATCCGGGTGCTACTTGTTTATTTATATCCGATGACTTTGCTAAGAACTTAGAATTGCCTAAGTAGGAATTAGATAACCCTTTGAATATAGAAATTGTGAATAGGGAGGTAATTCCTGTTAGGTGCGTACACAAGAACTGTAGAGTGAACATTAAGGGAAACGTGATGACTATAGATCTTATCCCAATCAAACTTGGAAAATTTGACGTTATTTTGGGAATGGATTAGCTATTCAATTATGGAGCGATAATTGATTGCCAAAAGAAACATATTAACCTTATGACTCCGTCAAAGGTAGTATTTTACGGCAGTAAATCACCTAGGCAAGCGAGTTGTCTGACGATGATACAAGCCAGAAAGTTGTTAAGACAAGGCTGTGTGGGATACTTAGCCTACATAGTTGATACTCAAAAAGAGAGTCCGAAATTAGAAGAGATACCTGTCGTAAGGGACTTTGTAGACGTCTTTCCAGACGATTTGCCAGGACTTCCGCCAGATAGGGAAGTTGTGTTTGTAATCGATTTGGCGCCAGGAACTGCCCCAATATCGAAAGCTCTGTACCGTATGGCCCCAGTAGAGATGAAATAATTGATGGTACAACTGTAAGAAGTTTTAGATAAGAAGTATATTCAGCCGAGCGTATCGTCGTGGGGAGCGCCGGTGTTGTTTGTTAAAAAGAATGACGGATCGATGCGACTTTGCATTGATTACAAAGAGTTGAATAAGGTCATGATTAAGAATAAATATCCGTTGCCAAGAATCGACGACTTGTTTAATCAATTGAAAGGAGCTAGATATTTCTCGAAGATAGATTTGAGGAGTGGGTATCATCAGTTGAAGGTAAGGAAGGAAGATGTACCGAAGACAGCGTTCAGGACTCGTTATGGTCACTACGAGTTTCTGGTAATGTCATTTGGTCTAACGAATGCTCCTGCAGCATTCATGGACTTAATGAACAGGGTGTTTGAGTCGTTTTTGGACAAGTTTATAGTAGTATTCATTGACGATATTCTAATTTACTCTAAAACCAAAGAAGAGCATGTAGAACATTTAAAAGCGACATTAGAAGCGTTAAGAAGAGAGAAGTTGTATGCTAAGTTTCAAAATGTGAATTCTGGATAGAGCGAGTGCAATTTCTTGGATATGTGATTGACAAGAATGGGATTTCGGTGGATCCGTCAAAGGTTGAAGCAGTGCTTAATTGGGATCAGCCGAAAACACCATCGAAAGTAAGGAGTTTCCTCGGATTGGCAGGTTATTACAGGAGATTCATTCAAGATTTTTCCAAAATCGCGACTCCGTTAACGAATTTGACTAGGAAGACGGTGAAGTTCGTTTGGACAGAGAAGTGTGAGGAAAGTTTTCAAGAATTAAAGAAGAGGTTGAGTACGGTGCCTGTGTTGTCTCAACTGGATAGCACAGGAAACTTTATGGTGTTCTGTGATGCATCGCATAAAGGACTAGGCTTAGATGATCATGATGAACATAGGTTGTTCAAAGGATAAGGAGTCAAAGTCGAAAACAGTTGACTACGCATGCAAGTACCTAAACTTGTACTCTTATTGATCGTGCAAGTGAATTATTGGATAGAACAATTCTTGTGTTATCTAAATTCATGGATATTATTGTTTATACTCTGAAACTTGATTTAAATCATAATTATATTCTTGAATGATTCTTTGAACCCTATTGCGAGCATTGAACGTATTAATTGTTTCTAAATGTGTTGAGAAAAGTGTCTATGTCATTCGATTCGGCTAGGCCAATACCCATGAATTAGAAAGCGGTCCAAACCAATTGTTTTGGTGCGGACTCTTATAATCTACTGAGATGAACAACCCTCATAAAAGGGAAAACTATATAACGTCAGGAGACAGACACGAGCATGAACAACATGTTTGAATATTATGCATAACATAAGTTACTTTAGGCTGATCATATATTGTACTTGTTTATATTGTGGGTTATCAGTGTAATACTGTTAATTATGGTAAAAGTTCTTGGCCCATAGCGGTTAATCAGTGTTGAATATTCATTCACTTGGAAAGGTTAAAATCTTGAATTCTTCTGATAATCCTTCGGTCCATAGTGACCCATCAGTAATAGTAATGAACATAAATGGAACCGTTGAAACTTACTTTGTTCACAATATTCATACTTAATTTCCTGTGATATCTACGTGTGTTATAACCCTTGAGATTATGTAACTTCACTCTTGATCACTCATTTTTACTGTATTACTATACTTGATGGGCAAACTTGTTGCTCATTCTTGCTTTCCTTAAAACATTTCAGTTAAGACAGAACGAGGTGGAAGTTCAGGAAAAGACAAGGGCAAAGGCAAGGCTACAAAATAGCTTTGTTCTTCTATGTTAGGATTATGTTCTTTAAATGTACTAAGACTAATTAATTCTATGGTACTAAGTTATGTGATGTATTAGTAATTGTTTCGAGACTTGGGACAAGAATATTTATACTATGTCAATGTAATTATTTCTATTATTCCGCTATTAGTTAATATTAGTATGTTGTATAAGATGGATCGTTAAGCACCAGATTCGAGTTACAGGTATCTGAATTTGGGGGCATTGCATTAGTACTCTACGATTATCTTGACTGACAAACTGATGTAGGACAAGTGGTTTTAGAGTTTGAAAAAGAGTTGGATAGAAAATTGGGTAAAAGAACTGGTGCGAAGAAACGGGCATAACTTTTAGCTCGATTGTCCGTTTGCCTATTATAATATGTTTCGGAAAGGGATTTTCGTGCTCCATACCGTCCCAATTGGGGTTCCTTAGTTGAGGTCGTTTTCATCCTTAAATTCTTGGTTTTAGGTAGGTTGTCGAAAAAAGATGCACTTTACGACTAACTAGTTAACTCTACGATTATTGAAGGAGCTGCACTCTACGATTTATAAATCTACGTTTGCTTTATGGAGGAGTTTGCTCTACGTTCGTGGGTCGACTTATGGATATAGATCTGGGTCGGATCTGAGGTGCTGGAGTAGAGGAGTTCAATTTGTAATTGGATTTGGAATTAGAGCTATGAAGTGATATGGAAGCTACAGCTAGTTATGGAAGTAGAGTTTGCTATGGAAACTAAATCCGAGTTTGATATGGAAACTGTGTTTGCTGAGGTTTTAGAAGTTCAAACGAAAACGAATTCTTCTAGAGTTTAGAGAATTTTACATATAAATACCTTCACTTGTATTCAAAGAATCATCATCGATTATCATCATACTTTACAGATTCAGAGTGTTCTTGTTAAGCATGTCAGACTAGATTTTCTTATTCAGTTCTAGGGGATGTTGAACCTTATTTATAGTTGATAGTTTAATTGAGTTAACATTATTTATTCCTTCTTATATGAAACTTATTCTTGATAATCTGTTTTAACTGTTTGAATGTTATTTGGTCTAATTGATTTAATGTGGCCAGTTAAATTAATCTGATTATTATCATCTGCTAGATTAAGGGATAGTATTACGTGTAATTGATATTGTTCCAAGTCTCAAGTAGTAGTTAGTAATACATGATTGTGTCAGAACTTTTGAGTATTGTTATGGTTATCAGAAGACAGGTTAAACAATCTGAGCTTGTGTGATTATTGCTTGAAATAGTCTAATTCCCTAGTTCTTAATGATGTTGTTATATTAAATGTAGACAACTTGTTCTAGGTTGTATAATGGTTAGTCTTGAAGAGCTTGTTTCATTAAGTGATAATCTAAGGGGTGTTTCGGGTAACAAAGTTTGTTGTTATCTAGAGCTATTAGTTTCATTGAAGGAAGGAATAATGTTATATTTGGCTATTCTATTATTGTGAAGGGTGATACTAAAATGAAGAACTGAAGTTTTTAACTCATTGATTACTTCTATTAATTTAATTATGTTATTCTTAGTTAATTATACTCAATTCAACCCCCCTTTTAATTACTGTTTTATAGAGTAAAATTAAGCAATATCACTCTCTATGGGTTCGACCTTGGCTTGCTGCTATACTGTGGTTATTTTCCAATTCGTATAGTGGAGTAAGGTTATTTAATTTTTGGAGTGCTAACGACACGCTACCAAATTTTTGGCGCCGTTGCCGTGGAATGATTACTTATTTTTAGTCATTCTTTGTTCTTTTTTTAGTTTATGACTCGATCATTTCACTCTATTGAATTAAATTTTTGATCCAGAGATAGAGAAAACTGCAAGAAGGCTAAAGAAAGAGACTCGTCAAGCCAGAAATATAACTGCAGATTGAGAAGAAGCTTTTGTTCCATCACCTGGCCTCAACTTAGCACTTGAATTATTAGCTAACAATTCTTCTAGTAATCCAGAAGAAGAAGATATGGTTGCTGCAAATAATAACAAGACTTTAAAGGAGTTGGCTACTCCTAATCTGAACCAACAGTAATTGTGTATTGAATATCCTACTTTAGATGCTGTTTTTGAATTGAAATCAGGATTAATTCATCTTTTGCCTACTTTTCGTGGTCTTACAGGTGAAGATCTATACAAGCATCTAAAAGAGTTCCATGTGATATGTTCTACTATGAAGTCACAAGAAATAATAGAAAAGCAGATAAAGCTAAGGGTTTTCCCCTTTTCACTAGCAGATTTAGCAAATGATTAGTTGTATTATCTTCCTTCAGGATCAATACAGTCATGGAATGATATGTAAAGACTATTCTTGGAGAAATACTTTCTTGCTTCAAGAGTTGCCAACATAAAGAAGGAGATATGTGGCATCAGACAGTTCAATGGGGAGACTCTCTATGAGTATTGGGAAAGATTTAAGAAATTGTGTTCTAGCTATCCACCTCACCAAATTGATGATCAACACTTGATTCAATACTTCTATGAGGGAGTGTTGCCAATGGATAGGAGTATGATTGGATGTAGCAAGTGGAGGAGCACTAGTTGGTAAAACACCAAAGACTGCAAGGAACTTAATTGGAAATATGGCAGCTAACTCACAGCAGTATGGAACCAGAATGGATCATACACCCAAAAGGGTGAATGAGGTAAGCACATGTAGTCTTGAACGTCAAATTTCTAACTTAATTACTATGGTTCAATAGATGAATGCAGGAAATATGCCAGCTGCAAAAGCTTGTGGAATCTATTTGTTATAGTGTCACAATGCAGATGCATGCCCAACACTGCAAGAAGATGACACTGTTCAACAAGCTAGTGCAGTGGGGAATTTTCAGGGACAACCTTAGAAAAAATATGATCCCTATTCTAACACTTACAATCCAGGATAGAGAAATCATCCTAATGTGAGCTATGGAGGAAATAGGCCACCAATGCAGACTGTTTTTCCTAATAGGTAGCAAAGGTTTCAACCAGCTCAATAGCAGTACCCACCTAAACAACCAGCACCTGCCAATTTGGGGACATCTCTTGAAGATATGTTCAAAGCTTTTATAACCCAAACACAGCAGTTCCAACAAGAGACAAGAACTTCCATTCATGATCTGAGAAATCAGGTGGGTCAGCTTGCTACCACAGTTAGTAGATTGGAGTCTCAAGGCTCAGGAAAGTTACATTCTCAAACTGTTGTTAATCCAAGAGAGAATGCTAGTGCCATCACACTGAGAAGTGGAAAACAACTGGAAGTGCCCAAACCTACTGTTAAACTTAATGAAGATAAGGCTAAGGAGGAGACAGAAACATCAAAGGTAATTCCTAACCCTCTTGTTCAGTTTAAGACTAATTATCTACTTTTTCTACCCAGGAATCCAAGGACTTCAAAGAAATATGAGCAAGAAAAGGAGATACTGGATACATTCAGAAAGGTGGAGGTAAATATTCCCTTATTGGATGCAATTAAGAAAGTGTCAAGGTATGTAAAATTTTTGAAAGAGTTATGCACTAATAAGAGAAAATTGAGAGATGATGAAAAAGTGACTGTTGGAGAGAATGTATCAACAGTTGTTGTCCAGATATGGTATAGACAATTTACACACAAGTATACGTGGTCAACAAGTAATATAATGTAAGTAGAGTATCGTTCCAACGAGAAATTAATTCTGATATTTTTCACATACTAATTCTATATCAAGCCAATTTAATTTAAACATATAGAAGTTTAATCCATAACAAATAAATTAAATTTTTCCAAATATTAATTAACATCCATGAATAATACAAGTATCAAAAAAGTTAGAGAAGAAAAACTGTGACGCCCCCAAATTCGGGTTTCCTAACCTCGAATTCGGTGCTCACGATACTCAACGACAAACATACTTTCTAACTAAATGCGGAATAATAAACATACATTGTTTATTGAAATAATAATAAGGTCTTGCAATCTTGGTCCCAAGGTTCTTTAACCTTAACATAAAACGTACCCTTAATACAATAAAAGGTTCACTTAATCAAACAACATTCAAGAATAACTAGTACATAGGCACTATCGGGCGTCTATTCTTGCACCTTCCCTTTTCCTTTGTCTCCTCTAGACGTTTCTGCCTTAGCTGAAATAAAGATCATGATATAGCAAGGGTAAGCAACTAATTTGCTTAGCAAGTATATACACAAAGAGATATATCATGATAGAAGGAAATTTCGCTTTCAATGTTCAACAACAGTATAAGAGTGTGGAGGAGCATTGAATTAATAAACAACAGTTGAATATTCGAATAATTGAATGACAATTACTGAGTGGTTTGAAATAACCAAGGACGTTTTCCAAGGTTCTCAGCATGTAAGCTGGACCTCTTAAAAAGTTTTGGTAATCGAGGGGATCAGCCTCTCATACCCCGTGATTTATGCATAAACACTTAATAAATCAGCATTGATATCATGCCTTAAACAAGTTTATCCTTTTCTCAGCCAAGAGTTCTTACCATAACAATTTAATAAGAACAACTTTTAAAATACCATTGTCTTAACCAATTTAGACATGCTGGATCTAGCTGATACAAATAGCATAGATCGATCTCATAAACAATTCATACTTGAAAGAACTTTAATTAAATTTACAGTTCAATCATAATAGGATAGGAAATTCAATTGCACAATGTGCGAATCTCAATAATCAGTATAGATGTGAATAATCGACAATAATTATTCACTAACATGCTTCGAAAATAATAACTCGAGATTGAGTTAGGGAACTTGCAATAATGTAAGAAGTTTTAGGGTTAGGAACTTGCCTGTCTGCTCAGCTACAAATAATTCTAGCTTTAACTAATTGGCCTTGAAGAACCTAACATTGATAATGTTGAGCTATCAATTAGTACTGCGTAGTTGTATATCGATACGCTTACTTATGCTATTTATTTATCAATTAAGCAAATTCACATAGCACACATAAGTTAATAAACTATCATAAATCCTATAAGACACTTTAATGGATCTCTAGGTTGATGGTTTAATTAATTAACCATGTTTCCCTTAAGTGATAAACACTTATTAAACCCTTAAACAATTTAATTATAATTGTTTTAATTAATTAACCATTACTTTTTCTTAAGTAATATCCAATTATTAAACCCTTAAACAATTTATTATAATTGTTTAATCACTAAGTTATTTAAACTCTCTCTATTTTATTAACTCTATCTTTATTTAATTACTATTAAATAGTAATTAATTAATTATCTTTAGTTATTATTATTAATAGTATTTAATAACTAATTATATTCACTTATTATTTAATTATTAATTAAATAATAATCGAATTATAAATTTTAATTGTCTTTAATTATTATTTAAGATTAAATAATAATTAATTAGGTTTGTTTATTATTTAAAGTTAATCAAATAATAAATAATTAATTAGTGCGTAATGATTATCTTTAGTTATTATTTAATAATAAATAATAGCTAATTATATTTATTTATTATTTAAAGTTAATTAAATAATAATTAATTAATTAGTAAATATGAATTATCTTTAGTTATTATTTAATAATAAATAATAACTAATTAGATTTATTTATTATTTAAGGTTAATCAAGTAATAAATAATTACTTAGTGAATAAGAATTATCTTTAGTTATTATTTGATAATAAATAATAACTAATTAGGTTTATTTATTATTTAAGGTTAATTAAATAATAAATAATTAATTAGTGAGTAAGACTTATCTTTAGTTATTATTTAATAATAACTAATTAGGTTTATTTATTATTTAATGTTAATAAAATAATAAATAATTAATTAGTGAGTAATAATTATCTTTAGTTATTATTTAATAATAAATAATAACTAATTAGGTTTATTTATTATTTAAGGTTAATCAAATAATATTTATAATTCTTAATCATTATTTAATAATAATTAAACAATAATTAATTAATACAATATATTTATAAAATTTAAGATTTAATGCCCAAAACTTAATTTTTGTGCATTTACTAATTTTTACAAAATTAATAATATTGTTTATAGTATTTAAATTAATTAAAACTAATTTCGGATGGCATTCTGGTAATTAACGCAAAAATCAGGCGGAGGGGCAGGATGGTAATTTCCCGCGCCTGATCGCCGCCCGCGCATTGCGCGCGAGCTTCCCTGCCTGGCCCAAAACGGCGTCGTTTGGTGCACGCCCGTGCGACCCAACTTGAGCCTGGCGCGCCATGCGCGGCCAGGGTTGCACCCCTGGCGCGCCATGCGCGGCCAGGTGTGGTTCGGCTTAGCGCGGGGGGTGGGGGGGGGGGGGGGGGGGGGGGGCGCCCCCGTCCAGGCGGTTCCTTTCCCTTTTTTTTTTCTTCTTCACACCAAATGAGTTCTAATCATCATCAAACAAGTTTTATGCTCCAAATAAATTCCCAAACATTTACCCATGACTAAGAAAATATTTCTAATATTACAACAAAATTTTTATGATTTAAAATAATATTTTTTATCAATAAATTTTGTACTCCAATAAATCATTGTACACATGTTTTAGCCCATCAAACCACTAAAACTTGCTACAAATATTTTTAAACTTCAACATATTATTAATAAAACATACTAAACCATTATTTGTCATCACCTAGGTTTTAAAATCATGAGTTAAGCATTCTTTAAAAAAAAATATATAGATCTAACAAAATAAAACTTAGATCTGGTAAAATAAAACATAGATCTAGCAAAATAAAACATAGATCTATACACACCTCATCCCTTTCATAATCATCAAACAACAATCAAAAATTAATCCCACACACAACTAGGGTTTTAAAAGAAATGAAGATCCATACCTCGGTTTGATTGGCTATTCTCCTCTTCCTTCCCAAAATAGGTTGTGAATGGGGATGGCCTAAACAATCAAGACCCTCTTCTTTCTCTCACAAGATTTGTTCTTGCTTCTTTCTTCAAACTCTCTCTCTAACACTCTCTCTACACTTGGTGAATAATAAGTGAGCCAACCCTTGTTAACTTTGGTGAGGGGTTCCTATTTATAGGAAAGTAGAGACCATGGGCAAAATAGTCATTAATCATGACTAGGCAAGGGCAATTTGGTCAATTCATCAATAGTAGGAAGTTTCCTAGCAACTTCCTCAAGGGTATTTTAGTCCTTTCCCAACCTCTTTCAAGGTTTAAAATAGTCTTTTCGCAAAATCTTAATTATCCATTAGTTATTACCCATTCTTCATTGGTTATTAGACATTGGTTATTATCTTGCCATCATTACATTGGTTAAACACAATGGTTATTATCCCCGCCATCATTTCATTGGTTATTAACCACTTGGATATACAATGGTTATTGCCCTTACATAATTACCTTGGTTATTAACCACTCTTGGCCATTTTAGTCATTACCCACCAATTCCTACACTTGACTCACCTATGGTTATCTCTTAACCATAGTTATATCATACCTGCCAACACGAGTATAGACACATCTTATACATCTCCCACCAATTAACCCAAGTTGGTTTAAATAGAACACCACGTTAACTCATTGAATTAAATTAGATTTAATTAATAAGGACGTTCAAAATTCACGGGCATTACATCCCTCTCCCCTTATAAAAATTCCGTCCTCGGAATTGCAAAAAATAGGGTTACTCAAATAAGAACGGATAATTCGCCTTCATTTTCTCTTCGAGTTCCCACGTAGCTTCTTCGACTGCGTGATTCCTCCAGAGAACTTTGACGGAATGTATGGTCTTGTTTCTCAGCTTCTGTTCCTTCCTATCGAGAATCTGGACAGGAACCTCCTCGTACGATAAGTCCTTGCTCGACTTGAATTGGCTCATAGAAAATAACATGCTTGTAGTCTGGCTTATATGGACGCAACACTGATACATGAAACACGTTGTGAATGTGCTCAAGTTCAGGGGGTAATGCTACTTCGTACGCCACTTCGCCTATTTCTCCTTAATATTTCGAAAGGTCCTATGAACCTAGGGCTCAGCTTGCCCTTCTTCCCAAAGCGGATCTTCCCTTTCCAGGGAGATACCTTCAAAAATACATAGCTGCCAACTTCAAAGTCTCGCTTCTGACGATGTAAGTCGGCATACTTTTTTCTGACGATCCTGGGCCGCTATTAACCGCTGTCTTATTACTTTAATGATTTCCACGGTTTGTTTGTACCAATTCCTGGTCCCAACAATCTCCGTTCACCAACTTCATCCCAACACAACGGCGTTCGACACTTCCTTCCATATAATGCTTCGTACGGTGGCATACCGATGCTAGCGTGATAAACTGTTGTTGTAAGCGAACAATACCAAGGGCAAATGATCGTCCCAGCTGCCACCTAAGTCCATCACAACTGTCCGGAGCATGTCCTCTAAGGTCTGAATAGTTCGCTCGCGCTCTGACCGTCGGTCTGAGGATGATTCGCCGTACTCATTCTCAATTGTGTTCCCATTCTCTCCTGTAGGCTTCTCCAAAAATTTGGCGTGAAGCGCGGATCTCTGTCAAACACAATAGACACCGGCACCCCATGTCGCGATACTATCTCCTTTACGTAGAGTTTCGCCAACTGCTCCAATTTGTACCTGATCTTAATCGGTAGAAAATGGGCAGACTTGGTCAACCGATCTACGATCACCCAGATGGCGTCTAGACCCTTTTGTGTTGTCGGGAGTCCTACCACAAAATCCATAGTGATGTGCTCCCACTTCCACTCGGGAATCTCTAAGGGCTGCAACAATCCGCTCGGCCGTTGGTGCTCTGCCTTGACCCTCTGACAAGTTAAACACCGGCTGACGAATTCCGCAACTTCCCCTTTCAAATGTGGCCACCAATAATGTTGACGAAGATCTTGATACATCTTGGTGCTACCCGGATGTACCGAAAATCTCGTATTATGGGCCTCCTGCAATATTTCTTCCCTTAAGTCTGGTACATAGGGTATCCAGATCCTTCCCTCGAATCTCAGCAGACCCGTGCTGTCAACTTTGAACTTCAACGTTTTTCCTTCCGATAGTTGCTTCTTAATGCCAATGCATTCTTCATCAAATTCTTGAGCCTCCTTTATCTTATCCAGTAGAGTCGGACCCACTGTCACGGTGAACAATTTTTCGTCCGTCTCCATTGGATACTTAACCTCCAGTTCCAGGCGTCCAAAGTCCTTTATCAGCTCTGCCTGAGTTGTAAGCCTCATCAATTTCTCTCTGCCTTTCCTACTCAGGGCATCCGCTACTACATTTGCTTTGCCTGGATGGTACAGAATCTCACAATCGTAATCCTTGATCAATTCTAACCATCGGAGTTGCCTCATATTCAGCTCCTTTTGAGTGAAGATATATTTCAGACTTTTGTGATCTGTATATATCTCGCACTTCTCTATATATAAGTAGTGCCTCCAAATCTTCAAGGCGAACACTACTGCTGCTAACTCCAGATCATGAGTCGGGTATCCCTTCTCATAGTCCTTCAGCTGGCGTGAAGCGTACGCAATGACCCTGCCGTGCTGCATTAGTACACAACCAAGGCCCTTGTGTGACGCATCACTGTATACTACAAAACCCCCAGTGTCGTCTGGTAATGCCAACACTGGTGCTTGGCTAAGTCTCTTCTTCAGCTCCAAGAAACTCTCCTCGCACTTCTCTGTCCAAACAAACTTTACCGTCTTTCTAGTTAGATTGGTCAACGGTGATGCTATCTTCGAAAAATCCTGGATGAATCTCTGATAGTATCCCGCTAACCCTAGGAAACTTCTGATCTCCGTTGGTGTCTTTGGCTGCTCCCAGTTGATAATGGCTTCCACCTTTGCTGGGTCTACCGAAACACCATTATTGTCAATGACGTGTCCAAGAAACTGCACCCTCTGCAACCAAAATTCACACTTCGAAAACTTTGCGTACAGCTTCTCCCTTCTTAATGCCTCCAAGGCAATCCTTAGATGTTCAACATGTTCTTCCTCTAACACTGAATACACCAAGATATCATCGATGAATACTACCACGAACTTGTCCAAATACTGCTTGAACACTCTGTTCATCATATCCATGAATGCCGCTGGTGCATTTGTCAGGCCAAATGACATAACCAGAAACTCGAAATGTCCATAACGAGTTCTGAATGCCGTCTTCGGGATATCCTCCTGTCTCACCCTTAGCTGATGATAGCCCGTCCTTAAATCGATCTTCGAAAAGTATTTCGCTCCCTTGAGTTGATCAAACAGATCGTCTATCCTGGGCAGCGGATACCTATTCTTAATCGTAACTTTATTCAACTCACGGTAGTCGATACAAAGCCTCATCGAGCCATCCTTCTTCTTTACGAACAGAACTGGCGCTCCCCATGGTGACACGCTCGGCCTGATATAACCCCTGTCTAACAGTTCCTGCAGTTGAACCATCAGTTCTTTCATCTCTACTGGTGCCATTCGGTAAGGCGCCTTAGATATTGGTGTCGTCCCGGGTACCAAATCGATTGCAAATTCTATCTCTCTATCCGGCGGCAGTCCCGGAAGTTCATCTGGGAAGACATCAGCGAATTCCCTTACAATGGGTATCTGACTCAGTTCACCCTCGACCCGTCGAGTATCTACCACGTGAGCCAAATAACCTATACAACCCTTCTTCAGCAATCTCTTCGCTTGCATCATCGTCAGACAACAAGATTGTCTCGGCGATTTACTACCATAGAACACCACCTTCGACTTACCCGGAGTCTGCAGGTGTATGCACTTTTTCTTACAGTCAATGACCGCCCCGTGGCTCGCTAACCAATCCATCCCAAGGATTACATCGAATTCTCCAAGACGAATCGGCAACAAGTCCACGTTAAGCTTAAACCCTCTCACATCCGCACAACAATTCTTATAAATGTAGTTTACGGGGATAATCTCTTTGTTCGCTACTTGTCGACGCCGGGTTTTTCGCTTTCTCTGTCTTTTGTCTTTTCCAATTTTAGCCTTTTGGTTTAGATGATTTTTGGAAAAGGTCGGCATTGAGGTCGACGGGGTTTTGAAAGATCGTTTTTATGATGAGCCAATTAACCAGAGTCGCCAGTTGGTATATTTGAAATGGATGTACCAACTCATCCGAGTTTTCGTTCTTTTATAAATCGCTGGCTCATATGTGACTCCGAATTAATTGGTCTGCGAATCGAGATTCATAGAGTTCGGGGGCTTGTTTAAGTGAGGGGAAGGTGTTAGGCACCCCCCGACTTCCGTGAAACACGGTTACCGCAATCTTGATGCTTTTCTTATCCTTTAATTCATGAAATGTGTATGTAGGTGCGCGCTTGTGTGTGGGTGTGTGTCCTATGTGAATGTTGTGGTGAGTTTGTATGAAAGAATCATTTGGATTTTAGGGAAAATCGTGTTTTAATTTGAGTACGCTTCGGAATGTCTTTTCGATGTACCCGAGAAAGCTTTATTATTTATTATAAAAGTTTTATTTTAAATGTCCAAAACTAAGGGATTTTAATTAAATGTCGTTTTGGCAATACAAGAGTTTTAAAACATCGTCAAAATAGGAATAGAGATATATACGTTTCTTTCGTAAAAAGATCGGGCAATTTCTAGGATCTCTTTCACCCTATGCACAAAGATTTAATAAAACGTCACTTATTTATGCAATCATTTTGTGTGATGTTTTGGAAAACGATTTTTTCTTTAGCTTTCTCGTTAGATAGGAATCGACATTCATTAACGTTTCTCAAATTTTTGCCTCGTGATTCTAATATCCTACTTTGATTGATTTTTATGAAAATCTTGACATTTAGCTTTGAAATCAACTTCGTGTCATAAATCAAATCAAGCATTAAAATGCGTTGGGGCTATTCATGGGCATGTAAGCCATCAAAATAATCCCAAACGCCTACAATCACAAATTCCACTAATATGGGGCCTTAAGCACGATTCTCGCTTTGGCGTCGTTTTAAGGCCCGACGGTTACACGTTACAAGGAGGCTACATCCTACCCGCTATATACATCAAGACATGTCCATCATCGGATTTGGACCACGGGGTCGTTTTCCTAGGCTCACAACCACGATTGCTACATACTCACAAATCAAACATTACAATAAATAACCAACGTGGAAATTCTAACAATATCACGACATCCTAAATAGCACTCAATTAAAGGAACCACAACCAATACATCTCTTATACAACAAACAAGAAATTTCAAAACATGAATATCATCGGGTTATTAAGAAGAATTTTGTTCCAATGGAACCCTCGCAAATAATCCCTAATCCATGATTGTTCAATAAGATACATGAAAATTATATCTAATTTACCCAAATCAATAGGACATGAAGTTGCTAGAACAAATAGAAATTTTCACCTTGCAATTGATACTCAAATGGATGTGAACTTGTGTATTTGAATAGGATAAATGATGTATTTGATACAATCAAACTCAAAAGAATTAATTCCACTCTTTTTTTTCTCTTCTTTCTCCTTATTTTGTTGCAAGAAATTTTTTGCTATTTCTCTCTATTTCCGTATTTTTTTGCTGCTGCAGGAATTCTTCTTCTTCCGCAAACTGCTCAACCTCCTGTATGCTGCCTGCTGCCGAGCTTAAATAGGCTGGCCAGAGCCAGCCGCAGATCAATCTGCGGCTGGCCGCAGATAGATCTGCGGCTGGCCAGCTGGCACGCCTCCCATCGCACTCAGCTGCTGAGTGCTGATTTCCCGGTTTTCGTGCTGGCGCACCCACTTGGCCGCAGATCTATCCGCGGCTGGCGGGCTTGACTTTCTCGATTTTCGTGTCATGCCTCGATTTTCGTACCGCAACGTCGGTTTTCGCTGACAGGCTCGTATTCTGCAGTCCGGGAATTTCCGGGAGATGTGCCACCTCATTCGGAAATGCCTGCCTCGGACGGTCATGCTGTCACGTCGACTTGGGCTGCCCAAATCATTGCGGCGGTGCCGGGCGCTTGCCCTTGTGCCCGCTCCTTTGCTTCCGCAAGCCGGTTCAATTGACGATTTTGCCCTCCTGTCATGGTTAGTAGAAGGAAACGCAAAATTTGGGTGTCTACAGCTGCCCCTCTTTATCATGTTTATGAAATGATAAATGAAATGAACAGGATAAAGAATAGACACTCGATGCATGAATGACAGTGCGTAAGAATGACAGTGCATACATGATGCCTCGCACATATAGCTTATGATGCAACATAAGATGCAATGCATGCAAGACATTCGTAAGAGTGTCAATGTATCAACCCCTTGACCGTGTTCGTTAGTCTTTGGGTTCACTCCTTCAATCTGTCGTCTCGTTCGGGGCCGGGTATCGTCGCCGGTCACCCATCGCGTAACCCCCGGTTATCGTCGCCGGTCGGGTCCTCTGTCGGAGCCGGTTATCGTCGCCGGACATCCATCTCGTGATCGCCGGTTTATCGTCGCCGGTCGATCGTTCATGTCGGGGCCGGGTATCGTCGCCGGTCACCCATCTCGCAACCTCCGGTTATCGTCGCCGGTCGGTTATCTTGTCGGAGCCGGTTATCGTCGCCGGTCATCCATCTCGTGATCGCCGGTTATCGTCGCCGGTCGATCGTCATGTCGGGGCCGGGTATCGTCGCCGGTCACCCATCTCGTAACCTCCGGTTATCGTCGCCGGTCGGTTATCTGTCGGAGCCGGTTATCGTCGCCGGTCATCCATCTCGTGATCGCCGGTTATCGTCGCCGGTCGATCGTCATGTCGGGGCCGGGTATCGTCGCCGGTCACCCATCTCGTAACCTCCGGTTATCGTCGCCGGTCGGTTATCTTGTCGGAGCCGGTTATCGTCGCCGGTCATCCATCTCGTGATCGCCGGTTATCGTCGCCGGTCGATCGTCATGTCGGGGCCGGGGGTCGTCGCCGGTCACCCATCTCGTAACCTCCGGTTATCGTCGCCGGTCGGTTATCTTGTCGGAGCCGGTTTATCGTCGCCGGTCATCCATCTCGTGATCGCCGGGTTATCGTCGCCGGTCGATCGTCATGTCGGGGCCGGCCGGGTATCGTCGCCGGTCACCCATCTCGTAACCCCCGGTTATCGTCGCCGGTTGGTTATCTGTCGGAGCCGGGTTATCGTCGCCGGACATCCATCTCGTGATCGCCGGTTATCGTTGCCAGGTCGATCGTCATGTCGGGGCCGGGTATCGTCGCCGGTCACCCATCTCGTAACCCCCGGTTATCGTCGCCGGTTGGTTATCTGTCGGAGGCGGGTTACCTCGACGGTAATCCAGGGACTGATCGCCGGGTATCGTCGCCGGTCGATCGTCATGTCGGGGCCGGGTATCGTCGCCGGTCACCCATCTCGTAACCCCCGGTTATCGTCGCCGGTTGGTTATCTGTCGGAGCCGGTTATCGTCGCCGGACATCCATCTCGTGATCGCCGGTTATCGTCGCCGGTCGATCGTCATGTCGGGGCCGGGTATCGTCGCCGGTCACCCATCTCGTAAACTTTTCACTTCAACACGTCAAATGGCTGCAAGGGAGCAAGGTGGGACCCACCAGGGCCAGCCGCAGGTGGATCTGCGGCCAGCCGCAGATGGATCTGCGGCCAGCCGCAGATACATCTGCGGCCATGATCGGGCCTTAAATCCAACGCGGCTCCTCCAGATCTGTCACTTTCAACTTGTAATTCAAAGAGATTCTCTCGATTTTTCTTGTTCGCAAGGGCTTTTTGTCGATTTTTTCAACTTTCCTGCAAAAAACTGTTCCGGTAGGATTGATCTACACGCTACAGGTAACACTTTGACCGGTCACTTTTCAATTTCGTCAATGTTTTGCTATACATTTGACTATTTGCATGTTTAGAGATAAAATGTATGCTTTACAATGCTATGTAATGTACCATCATATATACATGCTATGTATCAACTATGTGAGTCCTATTTTATGTTCATGAGGCGGTCCCACATATTGTTATTCCTTTTCTGCAATAAAATCATGCATTACATGCTGTAATTACATATATGAATGCAATTTAAATCTGTTTGAGGCTTTGATTGATGGAAAACACGCTTGGCTTATGCCTGGGATGTTCAATTTACAAACGGAACTTCGCCGATTTTTTTTTTTTTTTTTTTTTTTTTTTTTTTTTTTTTTTTTTTTTTTTTTTTTTAAACATGCATCATGTTGCATTAATCATATGATGAGGCTAGAAATTTAGAAATGTTCATTACATAATTTTAAAAGGAAACTTACCTTCTTTCTCGCCCGTTCTATTCCAGCTATGGATCGTGATGCGCCCAGTAGCTCCTCCGCCTCTCGGACTTCGGGTGTTCGCCGTCGTAGGGCTTGCACCCACTCCTGTTCCTCCTCGGACCCGTCAGGCTCGTCGTTTGACGGAGGCTGTTATTCGTCCTGGTTCATCCGGACGTTGAGGAGGCTGTTCCTCCGGAGGTCGCGGCAGAGGGGCCATCCTCCAGCACACCGGCTCCATCTACTCATCAGGCTTCCTTCTGGCGCCTCTGTGCAGATACCCGATCTTTTGGGTCGGGATCTCAGTCGTCACCCCTCGGCATCTCTCGTGGCTAACGAGGTATATTTCAGCTCTATTCGGATTTCATTTGTTCTCAATTTCTCCATTCTTCTTTTATCTGGATTGACCCCTTGGTGATTGCCCCAGGTACCCGAGTTTACCCAGCCGAGGGGTAACTGGTTCAACATCTATTCCCTTTACGCGGCCCTGCACAGTGATTATCGGGCGATGGTGGACTCTTGGGGCTTCCGACATTTCTTCACTATCATCCCCCGCCAGTGCCCCTGGGGTTACATGAAGGGCTTTATCCGAGCGATGGTTCCACCAGACGCAGTCTCTTCATCTCCTCGACTGCGAGGTCGTGTTGACCCCATGGGACTGGAGGTACATTACTGGCATTGAGTTTACCGGGTCCCGCGTTCCCCTTGGATCTTGATATCACTCCTGTGGAGGTTCGAGCTTTGCTGGGCTTCGCTGCTGAGGACCGGGTCTTTAAGGCCCGCAGTATCCGATCTGGTGCCTTGGCAGTCGATGCAGTCGGGGGTCTCTATGCGCTGCCTATTCCAGCAGATCAGGGCACCAGGGACATTCTGCTACGACGCCTGTTCCTGACCATCATGAGGGGTTGTTTTCTGGGGAACAACTCCTCCACCATTCATTTCAGCGTCGTAGGAGCGGTCAGAGATATGGACCGCATCGGTGATTATGACTGGGGGTCATTCACCTTTGCCTATTTCCTCCATGGCATGCGTCTACGCTCAGAGGGACAGACTGATGCCTGGCTCGGCTTCTACCATTTTCTGTTGGTGAGTCCCCTCCTCCTCTCTCTTACTGTATTTCTTTTCCTTTCATCTCTTTTCTGTATTTGATAGTGACTCATGCCCTGTCTTGTTTCTATTCACAGTATTCTGGGCTTACGAGCGGCTGCCATGTCTGAGGCCTATCACTACTCTGGGCCCGGACACTTATCCTCGGGGTCGGCGATGGCATCACAGTACTCTGGAGGAGGTCCCCGTGTCGGGCAGCTTTGCACATTGTCGTATTCAGCTGGAGTTGATCACGGCTGCCGACGTCGCCTGGATTCCCTACCTCTCCGATCATCTGACTGTGGGGTTTGCTGACGGGCATCCTTCCGGCCCGGAGTTCGAGCTTTCCACCCGTCGCCTCACTTTGCAGAGTGTTGGAGGCTGGGTGATGTATCTGGGAGAGCGCGCATTCAGATGCGTCACTGGAGAGATCCGCATCACCCGCACTCCCTTTCTTTCACTACTTTCTGGCCGCTGGATTCTCAGCCTTCAGAGATCATGCTTGCCGGGGAGGATGGTCGGATGCTTTCCACAGGTCCCACTACGAGTGATGCATTCCGTACATGGTGGGTGCCCCGTACCATCGGTCCTCAGACTCGGGCCACTTTCTTCCTTGGAGACATGGTTCCAGGCTCGGTGACGATGACCGATTGGGCTGCCTGTGTTCGGACCCCTACCCACGCTGAGCAGATCGCCTCATTGACCCGTCAGGTAGATCAGTTGTCGCTGTTTATTCGAGGATTGGGCCGGGCCCCGGAGGAGGCTTACACCTATGATCCTGACGGTGCAGGTTATGATGCAGGCCCGAGTTCATCTGACGCCACAGCGCATCCCTACATCCCTGATATGAACTTTGGTCCTCCGAGCTCGACGACTCCGGGGGATCAGTTCGAGGATCCTGCTTTCATAGATGATACTGATTTTATTTAGACCAGGATAGGATAGGGCCTTTTGTATCGGCACCTGCTTAGATTTTTTTTCATTTATGCACTATGTACTGAACTCATTTATTTATTTATGCACAGTTTTCTTTTCATTTTTATGGGATTCACCTGCTTTATTATTAACTGTATGATGCATGCTTTTTATTTATGGGTAGAGAATGACCCCTGTACAGTCTTTTTTGATACTATTTTTTCACAGATGTCGTCCTCAGATGCCGTGGTTCGTTTGGATTCCACTCTCCCCACAGGGTTGGTTGGCAGCCTCTTCCGCTGGTTGGACAGTCTACTGCCAGCAGATAGGGTTATCGTAGATGGTCTTTTGGGACATTCTTGGTCCTTATTAACCTTCCAGGTGCCAGCGGGCTTTGTGGATGGTCTTCTGAGCTGTTGGGCCCCTGCCCGTCAGGTGTTTAGGTTTGGGACAGTAGAGCTGACCCCCACCCTTGAGGAGTATGCTCGCTTCACCGGCTTGCCGTTGGATGGTCCCTGTGCTAGGGTTACCGTTGGTTCCATGCGCCGTCAATTCTTGACTTTTACCGGTTTGCGGAGGGCTGTCTTATTACCGGTAATCACATCAGACCATATGGTTCCTCTTCAATTCTTGATTGACCGATTTGGCTCACCTGACAGTTTCCGTCTTTTCCTCGATGATTTTTCCGTGTCCGAGGAGCGCTGGGATGCCTTGAGAGTGGGCGTTCTGATGGCCTGTGTCATCTCAGTTTTGTATTTGCCTGCAGGATCCGATCACTTGGACATGCGGATTGTTGCGGCCATTAGGGCCCTTCAGGAGGATCACACCATTCTCCCCATGATATTGGCGGATACCTATATGTCGGCCACATATTGCCAGTCCTTCCGAGGAAGATTCTTCAGAGGGAGCTCGACTTTGCTGTATGTGTGGTTCATGAGTCATCTTAGTCCCATCGGCCACTTCCGCCGCCAAGGGTTTTGCTTCAGCCACAACATAGCCGCGCAGTTTTCGTTTCGTCCCGTGAGTTGTACTGATGTGGCCTCCTGGACATCATTTTTGTCTATCATTGAGGACCCCTTTCATCTATTGGTTTATTCGGGCTATTGCTCCTTCATGAGCTTCTTGACTCATGTGCCTGGCATGGATTTCATCCCCATTGCTGGTTTGAGGGGCGTGACGACCTATCATCCCCTGGCGGTTATGGGGCAGTTTGATCAGACACAGGATTTACACCCCTTCGCGGGTGCAACTGCATACCGATTCCTTATATCATCCTGTACAGAGAGGGATCTATTGCAGGTATACGAGCTTTGGGATCGCAGGATCTTTGCCGAATATAGTGCGAGCTGTCATACCCAGACACTTGCCTACGTACAGTGGTTGCGTGGAGACCTGGATTCGGCTAGTTTGAGTCGGACTGGGGCCTTTGATGACCCTGGAGTGATTTTCACAGAAAATACCACAGACCATTCCATTTCAGCCGATTCTGCCCCGAGTCGGGTCGCTGAGGATTCCCGACTCCGCCTGGCGCTGACTACTACTGAAGCCGAGAGGGATGCCGCCCTTGCCGAGAGAGATGAGGCCATTCGGGCTAGAGATGCTGCCATTGCCGATAGAGAGGCCATTGTATTTCAGACCAGGGCAGTGGTAGATGCTCATTTTGGGACTGTCAGCCGAGCTACTGCTTTACTAGATCGTATTGATATGATGGGGCAGCAGATTGCAGGAGATGCTGATGCTTCAGATCTATCCACCACCCTGTCCATCCTGCTTCGGCTAGTTTTCAGATTTGTAGATTATTTTATTTCCTGCATAGACTATGTTGGTTTCATCAGTTATTGAAAGATAAATCTTGTAATAAAACGACTTATATATATATAGACATGCATTTAAATTTAGTCATTTTCCCCTTTTGTCGTATCATTGCCCTCCATTGGATCATCATTTTATCTAACTGACCATGATTTTGACATTTCGCCTTCTTTCTTTCCTCAAGACTTGATGGAGATTTGACAGATATTGCCGCACACCTTTTGATTTCGTCGGATTGAATCTCAGATTTTGGATAACTGTTTGGGTTGGATCAGGGTATGTATTCTGAGATGAAACTGGTTAGGCAGTTGGTTTCGGGAAGGTTTTGAGGGTGTAGGAAGGTTTTATCGGGCTATCGAAAATTGGTTTTGGTTGGGGAAAGGATTATTTTTAAAGGATCGGACCGCGCCATGATGGCTGCCTACGTACCCCCACAAGTTGGGAGATCAGGTCCTACGTAGTTCGCTCTCAAAGGAAAAAAGAACTGATAATTTAAGCGTAGAACCGCTTCACCGAGTCAGCATTGAGGGGTTGTGGAAATACCTCACCATCCATTTCTTGCAATATGAGGGCTCCTCCGGACAGCACTTTCTTAATCACGAATGGTCCTTCCCAATTCGGGGCAAACTTCCCCCTGGCTTCGTCCTGACAAGACATGATTCTCTTTAGCACCAGGTCATTCTCCTTGAATTTCCGAGGTCTGATCCTTTTGTCATATGATCGGGAGATCCTCTGTTGATATAGCTGGCCGTGCCAAACAGCAGCCACCCTCCTTTCATCAATTAGGGCCAATTGGTCGTATCGACTTTGCATCCAATCCTCCTCGCTTATCTGAGCATCGATCATTATTCTGAGGGACGCCATCTCAACTTCAACTGGCAGGACAGCCTCCATTCCATATACCAAGGCGTAAGGGGTTGCTCCCGTAGAAGTACGCGTGGACGTTCGGTATGCCAGCAGGGTGAGGGGTAACAGATCCGGCCATCCCCGATGATTAGCAGACATTTTTGCCATGATCTTCTTGATGTTCTTATTGGCCGCCTCCACTGCCCCATTCATTTTGGGACGGTAAATGACGGAATTGAGGTGCTTAATCTTGAACTGGTCACACAATCCTTTCATGAGGGCGTTGTTTAAATTCTTGGCATTGTCGGAGACCACAACCTCAGGTTGCCCATATCGGCAAATGACATTATTCCTGATGAAGCTGACGATGACCTCCTGAGTTACTTTAGGGAAAGAAGCTGCCTCTACCCATTTGGTGAAATAATCGATCATGACGAAAATGAACCGGTGCCCGTTGCTTGCTTTGGGCTCTATTGGTCCGATTACATCCATTCCCCACATCGAAAATGGCCACGGGGAGGTCATACAGTGCAGTTCATGGGGAGGCGTATGGATCACATTACCGTGCGCCTGACATTGATAACACCGTTTGACATGATCTTCGCAATCGGCCCTCAGCGTCAACCAATAATGCCCTGTCCTCAAAATCTTTTTGGCAAGCATCGGTCCACTCATATGGGGCCCACACACTCCACCATGTATTTCATTCATAATCTTTCGGGCCTGTGTTTCATCTACGCACTGCAACAGTCCCAACCCGGCATCCCTTTTGTAAAGTGAATCGCCACTCAGGTAAAACTTCATCGCCATCTTTTGAATTCTCATCCTTTCAGTCCGATTTGCCTGATCGGGAAGGGATCTGTCTCTCAGATATTCCCTTATGTCGTGATACCAGGGCTGCATCGCCAACACCACCTCGTTTGATAACACTGCCACATTTTCCTCATATGCCGGGGCATTCTGTACGGTGATCTCAATCTGTGGACTGTCCCTACTCTTGATCACGTGGATTAAGGAAGCCAAAGTCGCCAATGCATCGGCAAAATCATTTCGTCCCCGAGGAATATGGCGGAAGGCGATATCTTCGAACTCTTGCATAAGCTGGGTGACACAACGATGGTATGGAAGTAACCGAAGCTCCTTAGTGTTGTATACCCCGATTGCTTGTCTGATTACCAATTCTGAATCCCCGAACACCGCTAGTCTTTTTACTCCCATGCCACGGGCCAATCGGAGTCCCAAGATACACCCCTCGTATTCAGCGGTGTTGTTCGAATTGCTGAAACGAAGTTTAGTGGCCACGGGGTATTGTTCTCCGGTGATAGAGACTAGGACCGCTCCGGCTCCTGCCCCCTCGGCATTCATGGCACCATCAAAATACAGCTTCCAAAATTGTCCCTCGTCATCACATTTTTCGTGCGATACCCAAAATATATCCTCGCCCGGAAGAGGAGTTTTCTAAAGGCTCCGTCCCTCCTGACGGGGTTTCTGCCAACTGATCTGCAATTCCCTGCCCTTTCATGGCCTTCTGGGTCACGTACACCATGTCAAACTGTTGTAAGATTAACTGCCATCTGGATAATCGACAATTCAGCATGGGCCTTTCAAAAATATATTTTAGGGGATCCATTCTTGATATCAGGTACGTTGTATGCCCATGGAGGTAGTGCTGTAATCTCCCTGCAGCCCAGGCCAGAGCGCAACAAGTCTTCTCGATGGGAGTGTAATTCTGCTCACATTGGCTAAATCTTTTGCTGAGGTAATAGATGGCCTGCTCTTTACCCGCCTCATTTTTCTGTCCCAACATACATCCCATCGCGATGGTGTTGACGGATATATACATAAATAAAGGGATCCCATCCTTCGGGGGTACCAGCACTGGTGCCTCCGTCAGTTGTTTCTTAATGATCTGAAAAGCCCTCTGACACTGCTCATTCCATTCTTGGGAAGCACCCTTTTCTTAACAATTTAAAAATCGGCTCACATGTAGTCGTCAAGTGAGATATAAAACGGCTGATGAAGTTTATTCTCCCCAGGAATCCTCTTATCTCCTTCTCTGTGCGAGGTGCTGGCATATCCACAATGGCCTTAATCTTTGCTGGATCCAACTCAATGCCCCGATCACTAACCAGGAATCCCAAGAGCTTACCTGACTGCACTCCGAAAGCACACTTGGCTGGATTGAGTTTCAAATTATACTTTCTGAGCCGATCGAATAGCTTTTTGAGATGAGTTATATGATCGGACTCTACCTTTGACTTCACAATAATGTCATCCACGTAGACCTCTATCTCCTTGTGCATCATATCGTGGAACAAGGCCATCATGGCCCTCTGATAAGTAGCCCCTGCATTTGTAAGACCGAAAGCCAGTCGTCTGTAGCAGAAAGTGCCCCAGGGGTGATGAATGCGGTCTTTTCCCGATCTTCCTCCGCCACCATTATCTGATGATATCCTGCGAAGCAATCCACAAAAGAGTACATTTCGTATCGGGCTGTGTTATCCACCAGGATGTGTATGAAAGGCACCGGGAAGTTATCCTTGAGGCTGGCCCTGTTTAGATCTCTGTAGTCCACGCATACCCTCACCTTTCCTCCAGGCTTAGCTACTGGGACTACATTGGATAGCCATTCCGGGTAAGTAGATACCATAATGATTCCCGCCCTGAACTGTTTGATGATCTCTTCCTTCACCTTTAAACTCCACTCAGGTTTCAACTTCCTCAGTTTCTGCTTGACAGGCCTGAAGCCCTCCTTGATGGGTAATCGGTGTACCACAATGTCGGTGGACAAGCCAATCATATCCTCATGAGACCAGGCGAAGACATCCTCATATTGTTTAAGCAACTCAGTCATTTCGGCTTTTTGGCTGGGGGTAAGGTCCGTCCCTATCTTGAGTTCCTTTGGCTGGTCAGGGGTTCCAATATCAATGGTGATGGTTTGGTCCAAGTTGGGTTTGGGTTTATCCTCGACCCATCCCTTGATCTCGTCAGGTGCGTCGTCGTAATCTGTCTCATCTTGTTCAATGCCCATTAAATCGAAATCCAGCTCAATGTCAAAATCATAATCATCATTCAAATTTGAAAGACCTTTTGTTAGGCAAGGATTACTCAAATTGGTACACCTGACATGAAACAAAATACTTGTCATATATAAATCATTTTTTCACGATGATCGCATTTTCAAATAACAAGAAGAAACGACATAATGATGCAGAAATAAAACAACAACAAAAATAAACTTCTTCATTCCCCCATCATCGGGGGTCAATCACCCTGACGTCGAGCTTTACCCCTGTTTGGATATCACGGGTTTCTGGGTCCAATTGTCGATGGTCAGGTCAGCTGGAATGCGCTGGATAAAGGAGGGCCTCACATCGGACACCTCCCCGATGATTACGGATACGTCGCCTGAATCCTTCTCCATATCTTTTCCAGGAATAATCAGCCCTGCCCAATCGATGACAGGCACAACTTGTTGGGCTCCCGGTGGCGCGATAACATTCGTCCCCTCCTTACTGCTTGTTGATTGTCCGGGGATGTAGCATTTGGTTTCAAACTCCTTTGCGACCTCCTGCAGGAAACTTTCCCTCCGGGCCGACTCACTATGTGTGGGGGTTAACTCTTCATTCCCTGCCCCAATCACAGGTCCGCTGATCCCCTGCTCATTGTCGGCTTTGGTCACTGGACTGCCAACTAGTCGAATCGGAGTCGCACCCTGACGGTGTCCCCGTACTGCGCCCACATGGTATCCCAATCCTGCTTTGCCTATCTGCTGTGGTAGGTGGATGGGCTTGGTGATTCCCTGACTGACTTGCTTTTTCCCTAGTCCCTGTCCAGGTTGGAAGTTCATTTTAATCATTTCCTTTGCCACAAAGGTGAGTTCCGGAGAGACCCTTGGTTTCACAGCTGGAGCCCCCAGGCATCTATAATGGGGAGTGCTAATCTCTAGTGCTTGAAAGCTGGCAGGCGCCGCTGACTCATCCACATTGATTACTGGTAGGCCACTCCTGGGAGGAGAAGGGTCATCACATTCGGCCGAGATTGTTACCACCAAGATTCCCATCGATGATCAACTTGATTTGTTGGTGGAGCGTGGAAGGAACTGCCCCGGCCATGTGTATCCACGGCCTCCCTAACAGCAGGTTGTAGCTTGCCGTGATATCCAGGACTTGGAAGGAGATATCAAAAGTACAGGGTCCTATCTCCACTGGCAATTCTATCTCTCCGATGGTGTCCCTCCGGGATCCGTCAAAAGCCCGAACCACCACATGACTGGCCCGCAGGCGCTTGGGACTGATGTTCATTTTCTTCAGCGTACTGAGAGGACATATATTCAATGCCGATCCCCCGTCGATCAGTACCCCATTCATGACATATCCTGAGGAGATTACTGCGATGTGTAGCGGTTTTCGGTGCCCCCTTCCCTCTTTGGGAATGTCCTCATCCGTAAAGGATATTGCATCGGTTTCCAATAAGTGGCCTATCAGCTGGCCGAAACCCTCCTCACTAATTTCTTTGGACACAAATGCCTCCTCCAGAACCTTCATCATGGTTTTGCAGTGCTCATTGGATGACAACACCAAGTCCATGACCGATGTTAGGGTTGATTCCTCACTTAAAATCTGGATCCCCCTCGTTTCTGGGTGATCCATCCTTTTCAAAAACTCTATGGCCCTTTCCTCGGAAACCTCTTCATTTTTTCTCTTTTGGCTCTCAAGGACTCGCCCGGGAAGATATAAGGGGTTCCCCTTGGTCGTCACGGAAGCACAACTGGCCGCTTCCTCGGGTATTCCCCCGTAATTCCAGGGTACAGTCTTCAGACTACTGATAGGGAGTTGCGGCCTTGCTGCAAGGATGATGGGCCTCGGGGCTGTCAGCTTGACAGGTCCCTCTATGTTATTCGTACTTACCCCTATCAACTTGATGGGCGTTACCCTCGCACTCCCGTGGTCATGTATCACATTTATCATCTCCTCAACTTTCTGCACATAGTTCAACCTTGGCGGCTCCCCCGCCTCACTTGCCTCCGTCGCATTGACTCCCCCTCCATCATGTCTTGGCAGGGGATTTGCCTTAACATTCGGGGAGTCCGGCTGTTCCACCACAATCTCTCCACTGTCAATCAGGTTTTGGATTCGATGTTTTAACGTCCAGCAATCCTGTGTATCATGGCCAGGGGAACTGGAGTGGTATGCACACCGCTTGCTCGGGTCAAACCTTCTACCCTTTGGGTCACTCGGGGGTGCCAAACCAACAATCTTCTTTTGGGCTACTAATACCGCTAATACTCGTTCAAGCGGCTCCCCGAGCGGGGTGAATACTCGGTTTTGCGAGGCCTCAAATCTTCTTCGCCCCTCTGCTCTTTGATCTGAGAAATTGGGCTGTCGGGGTGGCCCTACCCTCTGTGCCTGTACCGGAAGATGGCTTTCTGCTTTACTGGACGACCCTTGTAGGATGAGGGAGACATCCTCTTCCTTCCTCTTTTGGACTCTCCGGGAAGTGCTGCCATAGTTTTCCATTCTGTATTTGCTCTCGGCAGCAGTTTCTAAAGCAGTAAGATCCCGGATTTTACCCGATTTCAACCCCATGTCAACCATCTCTCCATGTTTAATCATTTCCGCAAAAGGTCTTCCAATCCCTGAGATGACCCTCTCATAATACGGTGCCTCCTGAATGTCTACAAAGGTCATTACCATCTCTGATTCGCTCATCGGGGGAGCTACCTGGGCAGCCATGCCCCTCCATCTTTGCGCATATTCCCTAAAGGATTCCCTAGGCTGTTTTTTAACCTTTGTCATTTGGTACCTGTCAAGAGCCATCTGGGCCTGAAAGCTGTATTGGGTTAAGAAAGTATGGGCCAATTCCTCCCAGTTGTGGATTCGGGCGTTGTCGAGGCGGGCATACCATATTCTTGCCTCCCCTGTTAAGCTTTTCTGAAATAGCTGCATTCTTAACCCCCTCGTCTTCGGCATAAGCCCCGAGTTCTCCAATGTATATTTTCAAGTGTGTATAGGGGTCTCCCTTTCCATTGTACTTTTCAAACTCGGGAACTTTGAACTTTTCTGGATATCTGGCTCCGGGGAAAACACATAAATCCGAGTAATTAACCCTGCCCAGGGAGCCTATGCCCTTTAGAGATTGGATGGTTTTCCTCCATGTATTTCATTTTTCTCTCTCCGAAGGTCGTCATGGTCCCCTTCCTCTGGGATAGTAATCACTGTCCTGCTAGGTATGGGAACGGCCTTTGGGATGACTGGCTCGTCCCTTAAGTCGGGGTTGGTCCTCTTTAAGCAAGTTTGTACCATTTTTAGGAGGATTCTGATCATCCCCTGGTGGTGGAGTATTATGCGATCCCTGGTTTACCGGATCCTGTCTGATTAAGAACTGTTCCTTTAACATTGTGGCCATTTCCATCATCTGTCTTTTAAAATCATCAAACTCCTCCCGAGATATGGAATTATGGTTAGGAAGATCAGCCATTTCAGCTGTAGAGACTTGGGCTTTCTTAGACTGCGAACGAGTTTGAGGAGCAATCCTACAGAGACAAATGGTTCGAAGTTTAGTCCTGGGGAACTGAAAACATGGATGCATGCTAAAGCTATAAATTTTTTGTGTTTTGGGGTTCTTTAATCTTTCACTGCAAAAGAGAAAGTTAGTAGTCCTTTAGTGCCATAACCAATGCTAAACATGCTTTATTATGCTCCCCCAACTATTCCCTGCAATTCACAGCGGTTAGTAATCTCTTTCGACATAGAAAAGGGATGTATGAATACTGAATGAGATCATGACATTTAGACATATAAACGTAAAAAGGCATGAAGAGACTTTTCCTGCGTTGGGTTATTCTGAGGATGACCTATCCTAGGGTTACTCTCACGGGCTTTTCGGCATGAAGGTTCCCAAATCTTCGCAATCTACTCGTTTGAGCCCTTTCGATTGGAGCGGATTTGAGTGGTGTGTTTCCTGAGCCATCTCCGGGGAGCAGCCCCATCGAGTCCAGTAATAAGCAACCGACAGGTTCGCCTCAGGAGGAGGTACTCTCTCAACATACATTCACATTCATCGTCCTCACCGTATGCAAATGATTTCTTTAAAGTAAAGCCATTCCATTCAATCATTCATTCATTGGACAAAACACGCATTCCCACAACAAAAACACAAAGGATCAAAATATCGCATGCACACACATATTCATGAATTTTTAAAGGATAGAATAGCATCAAGATTTTAATGCGGCTTAAGCCCTCTAATGTCCCCAGCAGAGTCGCCAGCTGTCGACGCCGGGTTTTCTCGTCTCCTCGGGTCTTTTCCAATTTTAGCCTTTTGGTTTAGATGATTTTTTGGAAAAGGTCGGCATTGATGTCGACGGGGTTTTGAAAGATCGTTTTTTATGATGAGCCAATTAACCAGAGTCGCCAGTTGGTATATTTGAAATGGATGTACCAACTCATCCGAGTTTTCGTATTTTATAAATCGCTGGCTCATATGTGACTCCGAATTAATTGGTCTGCGAATCGAGATTCATAGAGTTCGGGGGCTTGTTTAAGTGAGGGGAAGGTGTTAGGCACCCCTCGACTTCCGTGAAACACGGTTACCGCAATCTTGATGCTTTCCTATCCTTTAATTCATGAAATGTGTGTGTGCGCGCGCTTGTGTGTGGGTGTGTGTCTATGTGAATGTTGTGGTGAGTTTGTATGAAAGAATCATTTGGATTTTAGGGAAAATCGTGTTTTAATTTGAGTACGCTTCGGAATGTCTTTTCGATGTACCCGAGAAAGCTTTATTCTTTATGAGAAAGGTTTGATTTTAGTTGTCCAAAACTATGGGATTTTCATTAAATGTCGTTTTAACAAAACAAGAGTTTTAAACCTTCGTCAAAATAGGAATCGAGATCTATACGTTGCTTTCATAAAATGATGGGCAATTTCTAGGATCTCTTTCACCCTATGCACAAAGATTTAATAAAACGTCAACTATTTATGCAATCATTTCGTATGATGTTTTGGAAAACGATTTTTTCTTTAGCTTTCTCGTTAGATAGGAATCGACATTCATTAACGTTTCTCAAATTTTTGCCTCGTGATTCTAATATCCTACTTTGATTGATTTTATGAAAATCTTGACATTTAGCTTTGAAATCAACTTCGTGTCATAAATCAAATCAAGCATTAAAATGCGTTGGGGCTATTCATGGGCATGTAAGCCATCAAAATAATCCCAAACGCCTACAATCACAAGTTCCACTAATATGGGGCCTTAAATCCGATTCTCGCTTTGGCGTCGTTTTAAGGCCCGACGGTTACACGTTACAAGGAGGCTACATCCTACCCGCTATATACATCAAGACATGTCCATCATCGGATTTGGACCACGGGGTCGTTTTCCTAGGCTCACAACCACGATTATTACATACTCACAAATCAAACATTACAATAAATAACCAACGTGGAAATTCTAACAATATCACGACATCCTAAATAGCAAATTAAAGGAACCACAACCAATACATCTCTTATACAACAAACAAGAAATCAAAACATGAATATCATCGGGTTATTAAGAAGAATTTTGTTCCAATGGAACCCTCGCAAATAATCCCTAATTCATGATTGTTCAATAAGATACATGAAAATTATATCTAATTTACCCAAATCAATAGGACATGAATTGCTAGAACAAATAGAAATTTTCACCTTGCAATTGATCTCAAATGGATGTGAACTTGTGTATTTGAATAGGATAAATGATGTATTTGATACAATCAAACTCAAAAGAATTAATTCCACTCTTTTTTTTCTCTTCTTTCTCCTTATTTTGTTGCAAAATCTAGCTATTTTCTCTCTATTTCCGTATTTTTTTGCTGCTGCAGGAATTCTTCTTCTTCAAAACTGCTCAACCTCCTGTATGCTGCCTGCTGCCGAGCTTAAATAGGCTGGCCAGAGCCAGCCGCAGATCTATCTGCGGCTGGCCGCAGATGGATCTGCGGCTGGCCAGCTGGCACGCCTCCCATCGCACTCAGCTGCTGAGTGCTGATTTCCCGGTTTTCGTGCTGGCGCACCCACTTGGCCGCAGATCTATCCGCGGCTGGCGGGCTTGACTTTCTCGATTTTCGTGTCATGCCTCGATTTTCGTACCGCAACGTCGGTTTTCGCTGACAGGCTCGGATTCTGCAGGCCGGGAATTTCCGGGAGATGTGCCACCTCATTCGGAAATGCCTGCCTCGGACGGCCATGCTGTCACGTCGACTTGGGCTGCCCAAATCATTGCGGCGGTGCCGGGCGCTTGCCCTTGTGCCCGCTCCTTTGCTTCCGCAAGCCGGTTCAATTGACGATTTCGCCCTCCTGTCATGGTTAGTAGAAGGAAACGCAAAATTTGGGTGTCTACAACCCTCTCACATTAGCACAACAATTCTTATAAATGTAGTTCACGGGGATAATCTCTTTGTTCGCTACTTCTACATTCATCGGGTGTTCTAACAGTTCATTAGGTAAATTAAGTCTTTGAGCAAATTCATCAGAAACAAAAGAACATGAAGCTCCCGAATCAAATAGCACATAGGCATCTATGTTGTTGATTGGAATAATACCTGACACCACCTCCCTGGATGTCACGGCATCTTGCACTGTCATGTTGAAGGTCCTTGTTGTTGGCTTATTTGGCTGGGCTGGTCCTCCACTGGTTGCTCTCGAGTTGTTGCCCCTATTGCCATTTCCGCCATCCATGTTTCTCTTTCGGGGACATTCCTTGCTCCGATGTCCTATCTCTCCACAATTGAAGCAACCTCCCTTCTTCGCCTTAGGACAATTGGGCGAGATATGCCCTTCTTGTCCACAGGTATAACAGACCATCTTCCCCTTCATACACTCTCCCGAGTGACCCTTTCCGCAATTCCCACATACCGGCCTTTTCTGTTGTATGCTCCCTTGCTGGATTTCAGAATTGCTACCCCCACTGCTCCATTGACGCTTCCTACTGTTGCTGCCACCACCGCTAACATTTACATTTCCTCCTTCTACTACCTTCTTTTTGTTCCTTTCCCGATTATATTTCGAAACCGCTTCACTCCCACCTTCAGCAATGAGAGCTTTCTCCAACAAGGTTGAGAACGATGTAATTTGCAAAACCGCTACCTTGCTGTAGATCCACGGCTTTAATCCATTCTCGAATCTCCTGGCCTTCCTCACCTCAGTATCCACCTGATGTGGGGCGAATCTAGCCAATTCATTGAATTTTGCAGCGTACTCCGACACTGACAAATTTTCTTGCTTCAATTCTAGAAACTTGATCTCCATTTTTGCCTGCGTACTCTCAGGAAAGTAATTCTCGAAAAACAACGTCTTGAAAGCTTCCCACGCCACGACTCCAGTTTCAGCTTTGTTCTGATTGGCTTCCCACCAGAAGTTAGCCTCACCTTTCATTAAGTAGCAAAAACTGTCTTCTGCTCCTCAGCGACTCTAGCTATGACAAAGGCCTTTTCAATCTCCTTTATCCATGACTGGGCCTCTATCGGGTTCGCTGTTCCTCTAAACTCCGGAGGCCCCACTGCCTTGAAGTCTTTAAAATTGGCTAAGTGGTTGCCCGTCTGGTTTCCTGCGGTAGTCGTTTGATTCCGCAGAGCTTCAGCCATCATGTTGATAAAATCTTGCATTGGGTTTGGTGGAGTTTCCTCTACATTGTTAACTGACTCTTCGATCCCTTGGTTACGTAGGATTCGTCTGGGCGGCATTATCTGTTTAAGCAAACCCTAACACGTTACTCGGGCTTCCTTAAAACATAAGTATTCAGTATGTAATATAATAATCACATGACTCTTGTGTGGGAGTTTTAGATTACCCAACCTCGGGAATTCTGCTTTCCGATTAGTGATTTAAGTTACTAAGATACCGATTCAGTTTTACTGAATTAACATAATCATTGCATAAATGGTATATCAAGTAAAATTCTCAAGCACATACCATAATAATGCATCTATATTCATATACCGACTTTAGCGTCTTACACGTTTATCACAGGCATGTTGTCATAATTGCTACCATCCCATTTAATATAACAAAAGGTGGGATTCACTTAAACCATTCTTTCCTACCTACATAGTTGGGAAGTACATCCTACCTACGAACTACCTCGCACCTTGCTGAGGTTAATATAATTTCTAGTAAACCAAATGGTAGTACCAATAACACTGCTCAAGGCATAACCACCTACTTTTACTATCCTCTAAGGGACACAAGGTGAATACAACTCAACGCTTGCCCTTGCTACTAGAGGACAGATCCATCCATCTGGCGTCGAACTGCATCCAGACGATGTCTAAGGCTCGCTCCAAATCAACTATCTTCGCATCCTTAGCCTTTACCTCATCCTTCAATTGTCCTAACTGCAGCTCCCTTAGCAGCAGCCTCCCTCGCAACTCGGCTAACTCAGCCTGGGCCTGGTAAGCAGCGTCCTGGTACTGCTGTTCAGAAATCTGGTGGATGTGGTTCTGCGCCTCTAATTGTTTAGCCCTAACCTCTAGCTCGGCGTTCCTCGCCAACAAACCTCCTATCACATCAGGCTCTATGGGCTCCTGGTTCACTGGACAGCTATCTTGACTCTCGTCCGACATCCTACAAACACCACACAAATAAATCAACATCAGTACCACAATAAAATATATTCATTGATGAAATGAAATGATATTTTATTCGGTACGACTAGAACTCTATGAATCTCCCCGACCCATCACCTACCTACTCTATGTGAGTTTTCTACTAAGGTTATATCCTAGGTTTCTTGTTCCTAACTTTTATAACCTACAGCTTTGATACCAACCTGTGACGCCCCCAAATTCGGGTTTCCTAACCTCGAATTCGGTGCTCACGATACTCAACGACAAACATACTTTCTAACTAAATGCGGAATAATAAACATACATTATTTATTGAAATAATAATAAGGTCTTGCAATCTTGGTCCCAAGGTTCTTTAACCTTAACATAAAACGTACCCTTAATACAATAAAAGCTTCACTTAATCAAACAACATTCAAGAATAACTAGTACATAGGCACTATCGGGCGTCTATTCTTGCACCTTCCCTTTTCCTTTGTCTCCTCTAGACGTTTCTGCCTTAGCTGAAATAAAGATCATGATATAGCAAGGGTAAGCAACTAATTTGCTTAGCAAGTATATACACAAAGAGATATATCATGATAGAAGGAAATTTCGCTTTCAATGTTCAACAACAGTATAAGAGTGTGGAGGAGCATTGAATTAATAAACAACAGTTGAATATTCAAATAATTGAATGACAATTACTGAGTGGTTTGAAATAACCAAGGACGTTTTCCAAGGTTCTCAGCATGTAAGCTGGACCTCTTAAAAAGTTTTGGTAATCGAGGGGATCAGCCTCTCATACCCCGTGATTTATGCATAAACACTTAATAACCAGCATTGATATCATGTCTTAAACAAGTTTATCCTTTTCTCAGCCAAGAGTTCTTACCACAACAATTTAATAAGAACAGCTTTTAAAATACCATTGTCTTAACCAATTTAGACATGCTGGATCTAGCTGATACAAATAGCATAGATCGATCTCATAAACAATTCATACTTGAAAGAACTTTAATTAAATTTACAGTTCAATCATAATAGGATAGGAATTCAATTGCACAATGTGCGAATCTCAATAATCAGTATAGATGTGAATAATCGACAATAATTATTCACTAACATGCTTCGAAAATAATAACTCGAGATTGAGTTAGGGAACTTGCAATAATGTAAGAAGTTTAGGGTTAGGAACTTGCCTGTCTGCTCAGCTACAAATAATTCTAGCTTTAACTAATTGGCCTTGAAGAACCTAACATTGATAATGTTGAGCTATCAATTAGTACTGCGTAGTTGTATATCGATACGCTTACTTATGCTATTTATTTATCAATTAAGCAATTCACATAGCACACATAAGTTAATAAACTATCATAAATCCTATAAGACACTTTAATGGATCTCTAGGTTGATGGTTTAATTAATTAACCATGTTTCCCTTAAGTGATAAACACTTATTAAACCCTTAAACAATTTAATTATAATTGTTTAATTAATTAACATTACTTTTTCTTAAGTAATATCCAATTATTAACCCTTAAACAATTTATTATAATTGTTTAATCACTAAGTTATTTAAACTCTCTCTATTTTATTAACTCTATCTTTATTTAATTACTATTAAATAGTAATTAATTAATTATCTTTAGTTATTATTATTAATAGTATTTAATAACTAATTATATTCACTTATTATTTAATTATTAATTAAATAATAATCGAATTATAAATTTTAATTGTCTTTAATTATTATTTAAGATTAAATAATAATTAATTAGGTTTGTTTATTATTTAAAGTTAATCAAATAATAAATAATTAATTAGTGCGTAATGATTATCTTTAGTTATTATTTAATAATAAATAATAGCTAATTAGATTTATTTATTATTTAAAGTTAATTAAATAATAATTAATTAATTAGTAAATATGAATTATCTTTAGTTATTATTTAATAATAAATAATAACTAATTAGATTTATTTATTATTTAAGGTTAATCAAGTAATAAATAATTACTTAGTAAATAAGAATTATCTTTAGTTATTATTTGATAATAAATAATAACTAATTAGGTTTATTTATTATTTAAGGTTAATTAAATAATAAATAATTAATTAGTGAGTAAGACTTATCTTTAGTTATTATTTAATAATAACTAATTAGGTTTATTTATTATTTAATGTTTAATAAAATAATAAATAATTAATTAGTGAGTAATAATTATCTTTAGTTATTATTTAATAATAAATAATAACTAATTAGGTTTATTTATTATTTAAGGTTAATCAAATAATATTTATAATTCTTAATCATTATTTAATAATAATTAAACAATAATTAATTAATACAATATATTTATAAAATTTAAGATTTAATGCCCAAAACTTAATTTTTGTGCATTTACTAATTTTTACAAAATTAATAATATTGTTTATAGTATTTAAATTAATTAAAATTAATTAAAACTAATTTCGGATGGCATTCTGGTAATTAACGCAAAAATCAGGCGGAGGGCAGGATGGTAATTTCCCGCGCCTGATCGCCGCCCGCGCATTGCGCGCGAGCTTCCCTGCCTGGCCCAAAACGGCGTCGTTTGGTGCACGCCCGTGCGACCCAACTTGAGCCTGGCGCGCCATGCGCGGCCAGGGTTGCACCCCTGGCGCGCCATGCGCGGCCAGGTGTGGTTCGGCTTAGCGCGGGGGGGGGGGGGGGCTTCCAGGCGGGTCCTTTCCCTTTTTTTTTCTTCTTCACACCAAATGAGTTCTAATCATCATCAAACAAGTTTTATACTCCAAATAAATTCCCAAAACTTTACCCATGACTAAGAAAATATTTCTAATATTACAACAAAATTTTTATGATTTAAAATAATATTTTTTATCAATAAATTTTGTACTCCAATAAATTATTGTACACATGTTTTAGCCCATCAAACCACTAAAACTTGCTACAAATATTTTTAAACTTCAACATATTATTAATAAAACATACTAAACCATTATTTGTCATCACCTAGGTTTTAAAATCATGAGTTAAGCATTCGTTAAAAAAAAATATATAGATCTAACAAAATAAAACTTAGATCTGGTAAAATAAAACATAGATCTAGCAAAATAAAACATAGATCTATACACACCTCATCCCTTTCATAATCATCAAACAACAATCAAAAATTAATCCCACACACAACTAGGGTTTTAAAAGAAATGAAGATCCATACCTCGGTTTATTGGCTATTCTCCTCTTCCTCCCAAAATAGGTTGTGAATGGGGATGGCCTAAACAATCAAGACCCTCTTCTTTCTCCCACAAGATTTGTTCTTGCTTCTCTCTTCCAACTCACAAACTCTCTCTACACTTGGTGAATAATAAGTGAGCCAACCCTTGTTAACTTTGGTGAGGGGTCCTATTTATAGGAAAGTAGAGACCATGGGCAAAATAGTCATTAATCATGACTAGGCAAGGGCAATTTGGTCAATTCATCAATAGTAGGAAGTTTCCTAACAACTTTCTCAAGGGTATTTTAGTCCTTTCCCAACCTCTTTCAAGGTTAAAATAGTCTTTTCGCAAAATCTTAATTATCCATTAGTTATTACCCATTCTTCATTGGTTATTAGACATTGGTTATTATCTTGCCACCATTACATTGGTTAAACACAATGGTTATTATCCCGCCATCATTTCATTGGTTATTAACCACTTGGATATACAATGGTTATTGCCCTTACATAATTACCTTGGTTATTAACCACTCTTGGCCATTTTAGTCATTACCCACCAATTCCTACACTTGACTCACCTATGGTTATCTCTTAACCATAGTTATATCATACCTGCCAACACGAGTATAGACACATCTTATACATCTCCCACCAATTAACCCAAGCTGGTTTAAATAGAACACAACGTTAACTCATTGAATTAAATTAGATTTAATTAATAAGGACGTTCAAAATTCACGGGCATTACATCCCTCTCCCCTTATAAAAATTCTGTCCTCGAAATTACAAAAATAGGGTTACTCAAATAAGAACGGATAATTCGCCTTCATTTTCTCTTCGAGTTCCCACGTAGCTTCTTCGACTGCGTGATTCCTCCAGAGAACTTTGACGGAATGTATGGTCTTGTTTCTCAGCTTCTGTTCCTTCCTATCGAGAATTTGGACAGGAACCTCCTCGTACGATAAGTCCTTCTCGACTTGAATTGGCTCATAGGAAATAACATGCTTGTAGTCTGGCTTATATCGACGTAACACCGATACATGAAACACGTTGTGAATGTGCTCAAGCTCAGGGGGTAATGCTACCTCGTACGCCACTTCGCCTATTCTCCTCAATATTTCGAAAGGTCCTATGAACCTAGGGCTCAGCTTGCCCTTCTTCCCAAAGCGGATCTTCCCTTTCCAGGGAGATACCTTCAAAAATACATAGCTGCCAACTTCAAAGTCTCGCTTCTGACGATGTAAGTCGGCATACTTCTTCTGACGATCCTGGGCCGCTACTAACCGCTGCCTTATTACTTTAATGATTTCCACGGTTTGTTGTACCAATTCTGGTCCCAACAATCTCCGTTGACCAACTTCATCCCAACACAAAGGCGTTCGACACTTCCTTCCATATAATGCTTCGTACGGTGGCATACCAATGCTAGCGTGGTAACTATTGTTGTAAGCGAACAATACCAAGGGCAAATGATCGTCCCAGCTGCCACCTAAGTCCATCACAACTGTCCGGAGCATGTCCTCTAAGGTCTGAATAGTTCGCTCGCTCTGACCATCGGTCTGAGGATGATACGCCGTACTCCTCCTCAACTGTGTTCCCGGTCTCTCCTGTAGGCTTCTCCAAAAATTTGGCGTGAAGCGCGGATCTCTGTCAGACACAATAGAAACCGGCACCCCATGTCGCGATACTATCTCCTTTACGTAGAGTTTCGCCAACTGCTCCAATTTGTACCTGATCTTGATCGGTAGAAAATGGGCAGACTTGGTCAACCGATCTACGATCACCCAGATGGCGTCTAAACCCTTGTGTGTTGTCGGGAGTCCTACCACAAAATCCATAGTGATGTGCTCCCACTTCCACTCGGGAATCTCTAAGGGCTGCAACAATCCGCTCGGCCGTTGGTGCTCTGCCTTGACCCTCTGACAAGTTAAACACCGGCTGACGAATTCCGCAACTTCCCCTTTCAAATGTGGCCACCAATAATGTTGACGAAGATCTTGATACATCTTGGTGCTACCCGGATGTACCGAAAATCTCGTATTATGGGCCTCCTGCAATATTTCTTCCCTTAAGTCTGGTACATAGGGTATCCAGATCCTTCCCTCGAATCTCAGCAGACCCGTGCTGTCAACTTTGAACTTCAACGTTTTTCCTTCCGATAGTTGCTTCTTAATGCCAATGCATTCTTCATCAAATTCTTGAGCCTCCTTTATCTTATCCAGTAGAGTCGGACCCACTGTCACGGTGAACAATTTTTCGTCCGTCTCCATTGGATACTTAACCTCCAGTTCCAGGCGTCCAAAGTCCTTTATCAGCTCTGCCTGAGTTGTAAGCCTCATCAATTTCTCTCTGCCTTTCCTACTCAGGGCATCCGCTACTACATTTGCTTTGCCTGGATGGTATAGAATCTCACAATCGTAATCCTTGATCAATTCTAACCATCGGCGCTGCCTCATATTCAGCTCCTTTTGAGTGAAGATATATTTCAGACTTTTGTGATCTGTATATATCTCGCACTTCTCTCCATATAAGTAGTGCCTCCAAATCTTCAAGGCGAACACTACTGCTGCTAACTCCATATCATGAGTCGGGTATCCCTTCTCATAGTCCTTCAGCTGGCGTGAAGCGTACGCAATGACCCTGCCGTGCTGCATTAGTACACAACCAAGGCCCTTGTGTGACGCATCACTGTATACTACAAAACCCCCAGTGTCGTCTGGTAATGCCAACACTGGTGCTTGGCTAAGTCTCTTCTTCAGCTCCCAAGAAACTCTCCTCGCACTTCTCTGTCCAAACAAACTTTACCGTCTTTCTAGTTAGATTGGTCAACGGTGATGCTATCTTCGAAAAATCCTGGATGAATCTCCGATAGTATCCCGCTAACCCTAGGAAACTTCTGATCTCCGTTGGTGTCTTTGGCTGCTCCCAGTTGATAATGGCTTCCACCTTTGCTGGGTCTACCGAAACACCATTATTGTCAATGACGTGTCCAAGAAACTGCACCCTCTGCAACCAAAATTCACACTTCGAAAACTTTGCGTACAACTTCTCCCTTCTTAATGCCTCCAAGGCAATCCTTAGATGTTCAACATGTTCTTCCTCTAACACTGAATACACCAAGATATCATCGATGAATACTACCACGAACTTGTCCAAATACTGCTTGAACACTCTGTTCATCATATCCATGAATGCCGCTGGTGCATTTGTCAGGCCAAATGACATAACCAGAAACTCGAAATGTCCATAACTAGTTCTGAATGCCGTCTTCGGGATATCCTCCTGTCTCACCCTTAGCTGATGATAGCCCGTCCTTAAATCGATCTTCGAAAAGTATTTTGCTCCCTTGAGTTGATCAAACAGATCGTCTATCCTGGGCAGCGGATACCTATTCTTAATCGTAACTTTATTCAACTCACGGTAGTCGATACAAAGCCTCATCGAGCCATCCTTCTTCTTTACGAACAGAACAGGCGCTCCCCATGGTGACACGCTCGGCCTGATATAACCCATGTCTAACAGTTCCTGCAGTTGAACCATCAGTTCTTTCATCTCTACTGGTGCCATTCGGTAAGGCGCCTTAGATATTGGTACCGTCCCGGGTACCAAATCGATTGCAAATTCTATCTCTCTATCCGGCGGCAGTCCCGGAAGTTCATCTGGGAAGACATCAGCGAATTCCCTTACAACGGGTATCTGACTCAGTTCACCCTCGACCCGTCGAGTATCTACCACGTGAGCCAAATAACCTATACAACCCTTCTTCAGCAATCTCTTCGCTTGCATCATCGTCAGACAACAAGATTGTCTCGGCGATTTACTACCATAGAACACCACCTTCGACTTACCCGGAGTCTGCAGGTGTATGCACTTTTTCTTACAGTCAATGACCGCCCCGTGGCTCGCTAACCAATCCATCCCAAGGATTACATCGAATTCTCCAAGACGAATCGGCAACAAGTCCACGTTAAGCTTAAACCCTCTCACATTAGCACAACAATTCTTATAAATGTAGTTCACGGGGATAATCTCTTTGTTCGCTACTTCTACATTCATTGGGTGTTCTAACAGTTCATTAGGTAAAATTAAGTCCTTTGAGCAAATTCATCAGAAACAAAAAGAACATGAAGCTCCCGAATCAAATAGCACATAGGCATCTATGTTGTTGATTGGAATAATACCTGACACCACCATCCCTGGATTGCCACGGCAATCTTGCACTGTCATGTTGAAGGTCCTTGCTGTTGGCTTAATTTGGCTGGGCTGGTCCTCCACTGGTTGCTCTCGAGTTGTTGCCCCTATTGCCATTTCCGCCATCCATGTTTCTCTTTCGGGGACATTCCTTGCTCCGATGTCCTATCTCTCCGCAATTGAAGCAACCTCCCTTCTTCGCTCGCCTAGGACAAATTGGGCGAGATATGCCCTTCTTGTCCACAGGTATAACAGACCATCTTCCCCTTCATACACTCTCACCGAGTGACCCTTTCCGCAATTCCCACATACCGGCCTTTTCTGTTGTATGCTCCTTGCTGGATTTCAGAATTGCTACCCCCACTGCTCCATTGACGCTTCCTAACTGTTGCTGCCACCACCGCTAACATTTACATTTCCTCCTCCTTCTACCTTCTTTTTGTTCCTTTCCCGATTATATTTCGAAACCGCTTCACTCCCACCTTCAGCAATGAGAGCTTTCTCCAACAAGGTTGAGAACGATGTAATTTGCAAAACCGCTACCTTGCTGTAGATCCACGGGCTTTAATCCATTCTCGAATCTCCTGGCCTTCCTCACCTCAGTATCCACCCTGATGTGGGGCGAATCTAGCCAATTCATTGAATTTTGCAGCGTACTCCGACACTGACAAATTTTCTTGCTTCAATTCTAGAAACTTGATCTCCATTTTTGCCTGCGTACTCTCAGGAAAGTAATTCTCGAAAAACAACGTCTTGAAAGCTTCCCACGCCACGACTCCAGTTCCAGCTTTGTTCTGATTGGCTTCCCACCAGAAGTTAGCCTCACCTTTCATTAAGTAAGTAGCAAAAACTGTCTTATGCTCCTCAGCGACTCTAGCTATGACAAAGGCCTTTTCAATCTCCTTTATCCATGACTGGGCCTCTATCGGGTTCGTTGTTCCTCTAAACTCCGGAGGCCCTACTGCCTTGAAGTCTTTAAAATTGGCTAAGTGGTTGCCCGTCTGGTTTCCTGTGGTAGTCGTTTGATTCCGCAGAGCTTCAGCCATCATGTTGATAAAATCTTGCATTGGGTTTAGTGGAGTTTCCTCTACATTGTTAACTGACTCTTCGATCCCTTGGTTACGTAGGATTCGTCTGGGCGGCATTATCTGTTTAAGCAAACCCTAACACGTTACTCGGGCTTCCTTAAAACATAAGTATTCAGCATGTAATATAATAATCACATGACTCTTGTGTGGGAGTTTTAGATTACCCAACCTCGGGAATTCTGCTTTCCGATTAGTGATTTAAGTTACTAAGATACCGATTCAGTTTTACTGAATTAACATAATCATTGCATAAATGGTATATCAAGTAAAATTCTCAAGCACATACCATAATAATGCATCTATATTTATATACCGACACTTTAGCGTCTGTACACGTTTATCACACAACAGGCATGTTGTCATAATTGCTACCATCCCATTTAATATAACAAAAGGTGGGATTCACTTAAACCATTCTTTCCTACCTACATAGTTGGGAAGTACATCCTACCTACGAACTACCTCGCACCTTGCTGAGGTTAATATAATTTCTAGTAAACCAAATGGTAGTACCAATAACACTGCTCAAGGCATAACCACCTACTTTTACTATCCTCTAAGGGACACAAGGTGAATACAACTCAACGCTTGCCCTTGCTACTAGAGGACAGATCCATCCATCTAGCGTCGAACTGCATCCAGACGATGTCTAAGGCTCGCTCCAAATCAACTATCTTCGCATCCTTAGGCCTTTACCTCATCCTCCAATTGTCCTAACTGCAGCTCCCTTAGCAGCAGCCTCCCTCGCAACTCGGGCTTAACTCAGCCTGGGCCTGGTAAGCAGCGTCCTGGTACTGCTGTTCAGGAAATCTGGTGGATGTGGTTCTGCGCCTCTAATTGTTTAAGCCCTAACCTCTAGCTCGGCCGTTCCTCGCCAGCAAACCTCCTATCACATCAGGCTCTATGGGCTCCTGGTTCACTGGACAGCTATCTTGACTCTCGTCCGACATCCTACAAACACCACACAAATAAATCAACATCAGTACCACAATAAAATATATTCATTGATGAAATGAAATGATAATATATTCGGTACGACTAGAACTCTATGAATCTCCCCGACCCATCACCTACCTACTCTATGTGAGTTTTCTACTAAGGTTATATCCTAGGTTTCTTGTTCCTAACTTTTATAACCTACAGCTTTGATACCAACCTGTGACGCCCCCAAATTCGGGTTTCCTAACCTCGAATTCGGTGCTCACGATACTCAACGACAAACATACTTTCTAACTAAATGCGGAATAATAAACATACATTGTTTATTGAAATAATAATAAGGTCTTGCAATCTTGGTCCCAAGGTTCTTTAACCTTAACATAAAACGTACCCTTAATACAATAAAAGGTTCACTTAATCAAACAACATTCAAGAATAACTAGTACATAGGCCCTATCGGGCGTCTATTCTTGCACCTTCCCTTTTCCTTTGTCTCCTCTAGACGTTTCTGCCTTAGCTGAAATAAAGATCATGATATAGCAAGGGTAAGCAACTAATTTGCTTAGCAAGTATATACACAAAGAGATATATCATGATAGAAGGAAATTTCGCTTTCAATGTTCAACAACAGTATAAGAGTGTGGAGGAGCATTGAATTAATAAACAACAGTTGAATATTCGAATAATTGAATGACAATTACTGAGTGGTTTGAAATAACCAAGGACGTTTTCCAAGGTTCTCAGCATGTAAGCTGGACCTCTTAAAAAGTTTTGGTAATCGAGGGATCAGCCTCTCATACCCCGTGATTTATGCATAAACACTTAATAACCAGCATTGATATCATGCCTTAAACAAGTTTATCCTTTTCTCAGCCAAGAGTTCTTACCACAACAATTTAATAAGAACAGCTTTTAAAATACCATTGTCTTAACAAATTTAGACATGTTGGATCTAGCTGATACAAATAGCATAGATCGATCTCATAAACAATTCATACTTGAAAGAACTTTAATTAAATTTACAGTTCAATCATAATAGGATAGGAATTCAATTGCACAATGTGCGAATCTCAATAATCAGTATAGATGTGAATAATCGACAATAATTATTCACTAACATGCTTCGAAAATAATAACTCGAGATTGAGTTAGGGAACTTGCAATAATGTAAGAAGTTTAGGGTTAGGAACTTACCTGTCTGCTCAGCTACAAATAATTCTAGCTTTAACTAATTGGCCTTGAAGAACCTAACATTGATAATGTTGAGCTATCAATTAGTACTGCGTAGTTGTATATCGATACGCTTACTTATGCTATTTATTTATCAATTAAGCAATTCACATAGCACACATAAGTTAATAAACTATCATAAATCCTATAAGACACTTTAATGGATCTCTAGGTTGATGGTTTAATTAATTAACCATGTTTCCCTTAAGTGATATAAACACTTATTAAAACCCTTAAACAATTTAATTATAATTGTTTAATTAATTAACATTACTTTTTCTTAAGTAATATCCAATTATTAAACCCTTAAACAATTTATTATAATTGTTTAATCACTAAGTTATTTAAACTCTCTCTATTTTATTAACTCTATCTTTATTTAATTACTATTAAATAGTAATTAATTAATTATCTTTAGTTATTATTATTAATAGTAATTAATAACTAATTATATTCACTTATTATTTAATTATTAATTAAATAATAATCGAATTATAAATTTTTAATTGTCTTTAATTATTATTTAAGATTAAATAATAATTAATTAGGTTTGTTTATTATTTAAAGTTAATCAAATAATAAATAATTAATTAGTGCGTAATGATTATCTTTAGTTATTATTTTAATAATAAATAATAGCTAATTAGATTTATTTATTATTTAAAGTTAATTAAATAATAATTAATTAATTTGTAAATATGAATTATCTTTAGTTATTATTTAATAATAAATAATAACTAATTAGATTTATTTATTATTTAAGGTTAATCAAGTAATAAATAATTACTTAGTGAATAAGAATTATCTTTAGTTATTATTTGATAATAAATAATAACTTAATTAGGTTTATTTATTATTTAGGTTAATTAAATAATAAATAATTAATTAGTGAGTAAGACTTATCTTTAGTTATTATTTAATAATAACTAATTAGGTTTATTTATTATTTAATGTTAATAAAATAATAAATAATTAATTAGTGAGTAATAATTATCTTTAGTTATTATTTAATAATAAATAATAAATAATTAGGTTTATTTATTATTTAAGGTTAATCAAAATAATATTTATAATTCTTAATCATTATTTAATAATAATTAAACAATAATTAATTAATACAATATATTTATAAAATTTAAGATTTAATGCCCAAAACTTAATTTTTGTGCATTTACTAATTTTTACAAATTAATAATTTTGTTTATAGTATTTTAAAATTAATTAAAACTAATTTCGGATGGCATTCTGGTAAATAACGCAAAAATCAGGCGGAAGGGGCAGGGATGGTAATTTCCCGCGGCCTGATCGCCCGCATCATTCCTGCGCATTGCGCGCGAGCATCCCTGCCTGGCCCAAAACGGGGTGGCGTTCGTTTTGGTGCTACGCACGCCCGTGCGGACCCAACTATGAGCCCTGGCGTCGCCATGCGCGGCCAGGGTTTGCACCCCTGGCGCGCCATGCGCGTGGCCAGCGGTGTGGTTCGGCATTTAGCGGCGGGGTGGGGGCGGGGGGCTTCCAGGGAGGTCGGTTCCCATTTCCCGTTTTTGTTTTTCTTCTTCACACCAAATGAGTTCTAATCATCACTCAAACAAGTGGTTTAATCTTATCCAAATACAATTCCCCAAAAATTTACCATGACTACGAAAACTATTTCTAATATTACAACAAAATTTTTATGATTTAAAATAATATTTTTTTCTCAATAAATTTTGTTCCTCCAAACCAATCATTTGTACATATGTTTTAGCCATCAAAACCCACGTAAAAACTTGCTACACAACAAATATATTTAAACACCTATCAACATATTCTAATAATAAAACATACTACACCATTATTTGTAATCACTACCTAGGTTTTAAAATCATGAGAGTTAAGCATATCTTTAAAAAAAAAAAAAATAATCTATAGATCTAACCAACATATAAAATTCGATCTTGGTAAATCTAGCAAAATAAAACATAGATCTAGCAAAATACCACCAAAATAGATCTATACACACCTCATCCCTTTCATAATCATCTAACAACAATCAAAAATTAATCCCACACACCACTAGGGTTTTCCAGCACTGACAGATCATACCTCGGTTTTATTGGCTATTCTCCTCTTCCTCCCAAAAGATCGGTTGTGAATTGGGCTGGCGCTAAACACTTCAAGACCCTCTTTCTTTCCTCCATAACACGATTTCTGTACATGCCATTCTCTTCCCCCACACTCACAAACACTCACTACACTTGGAGAATACTAAGTGAGCCAACCCTTAGTTAACTTTGGTGAGGGGTCCTATTTATAGGAAAGTCGCGACCATGGGAAAAAGAGACATGTAATTCATGACTAGGCAAGGGCAATTTGGTCAATTCAATCAATAGTAGGAAGTTTTCCTAGAACCTTTCTCAAGGGTATTTTTAGTCCCTGTTCCACTCTCAACCTATTTCAAGGTTAAAAATAGGTTCTTTTTCGCAACATCTTACATAACCATTAGTTATTACCCATTTTTACAATTGGTTAATAGACATTGGTTATGTATCTTGCCATCCTGTACCATTGGTTGAAACACAATGGTTTATGTATCCCGCCATCATTTCCAATGGTTATTAAACCCCTATGTCAAATACCCAATGGGTTCATATCCCTTACATAATAACCTGTGTTATTCAACACACTTGGCCATTTTAGTCATTACTACCCGAACCAATTCCTAACACTTGACTCCACCTAATGGTTATCTCTTAAACCTTAGTTATCATCATACAAACCTCGCTCAACCCGCGTATAGACACATCTTATACAATCTTCCACTCATTAACCCAAGCTGGTTTTCAATCGTCCCACTCATTAAACTCCATAGACTATAACATTAGCTTTAACTTCATAAGGACGTTCAAAATTTCAACCGGGCATTACATCCCTCTCCCCTTATAAAAATTCCGTCCTCGGAATTGCAAAAATAGGGTTACTCAAATAAGAACGGATAATTCGCCTTCATTTTCTCTTCGAGTTCCCACGTAGCTTCTTCGACTGCGTGATTCCTCCAAAAGAACTTTGACGGAATGTATGGTCTTGTTTCTCAGCTTCTGTTCCTTCCTATCGAGAATCTGGACAGGAACCTCCTCGTACGATAAGTCCTTCTCGACTTGAATTGGCTCATAGGAAATAACATGCTTGTAGTCTGGCTTATATGGACGTAACACCGATACATGAAACACGTTGTGAATGTGCTCAAGCTCAGGGGGTAATGCTACCTCGTACGCCACTTCGCCTATTCTCCTCAATATTTCGAAAGGTCCTATGAACCTAGGGCTCAGCTTGCCCTTCTTCCCAAAGCGGATCTTCCCTTTCCAGGGAGATACCTTCAAAAATACATAGCTGCCAACTTCAAAGTCTCGCTTCTGACGATGTAAGTCGGCATACTTCTTCTGACGATCCTGGGCCGCTACTAACCGCTGCCTTATTACTTTAATGATTTCCACGGTTTGTTGTACCAATTCTGGTCCCAACAATCTCCGTTCACCAACTTCATCCCAACACAACGGTGTTCGACACTTCCTTCCATATAATGCTTCGTACGGTGGCATACCAATGCTAGCGTGGTAACTATTGTTGTAAGCGAACTCTACCAAGGGCAAATGATCGTCCCAGCTGCCACCTAAGTCCATCATAACTGCCCGGAGCATGTCCTCTAAGGTCTGAATAGTTCGCTCGCTCTGACCATCGGTCTGAGGATGATACGCCGTACTCATTCTCAACTGTGTTCCCAGTCTCTCCTGTAAGCTTCTCCAAAAATTTGACGTGAAGCGCGGATCTCTGTCAGATACAATAGAAATCGGCACCCCATGTCGCGATACTATCTCCTTTACGTAGAGTTTCGCCAACTGCTCCAATTTGTACCTGATCTTGATCGGTAGAAAATGGGCAGACTTGGTCAACCGATCTACGATCACCCAGATGGCGTCTAGACCCTTTTGTGTTGTCGGGCATTACATTTAATTCAATAAATATTTAAAATAAGTTACAAAAATTCTCGTTCGTCACATAATCTAAGAGATTTATTTTATTATCTCAATTTATTAAATTAGTTGGTGTGAATATGTAAGTGAATGAATATGAATATATGTGATTGTATTATGTAATGATATTTATCAAAGATGATAAATATGTTAGGACATATGTGGAATATGTGTAGTATTGAATAAATAAATATATTATAAATGTGTATATATATTTGTTTATGGTACAAAGGAAAATTAACAAGAAAGCTACATAACCTAATTATATATTAGGTATAGTAATTAACTAACCTAAGGGTTATGTTATTATAGAATTCTAGTATTGAAAATATATATGCTAATGTAAGGGATTTATTTTATAATCTCAAGTTATTATTTATTTTGAAACATAATTATAGCAAGTCTAATTGGGTTATGTAAGTTAATTGATGTTATTGATATATGAGGAATGTGTTTATATTAATAATAATGTATAAAAGTCCAAATGATAATTTATTTAATGGACTAAGGAGAATAAATAATTTAAACAAACCCATTAGTTTAATTAAGCATTGGACTCGTAGATAATTTAATTAAGGGTAACTAAATTATTAGCTAGCCCAATATTAAATTATCAAGTATGATAGTATCCCAAATAAATAAATTAAGGGAGCCCAAGTTTACTTTAATTAGTAGGCCAAACTAATTAAATTGCAAGCCCAAGAAAATTAAATGAGAGCCCAATCTTTAACCCAATTAAGGAAGGGCATTAAGGTCATTTGTGGAGCTTAATAAAACAAGTATAATAAATCACAAGTGGACATATTTGCCCTCATTTAGACGGCTAAAGGAAGAGAAAGGAGAAGTGAATGTAATAATTACTCACTTTATTTGGTACTAACTTTAGCAAGGTGACATCATTTCATTTGGCCACCTTATTTAGTACAAGATTTGCAATTAATGCTAGAGAAGAGAGAGAAGATTTGTTGAGAGATATACATATACTTACATAAATTATATGTATACATTTTGCCCAACTAAAAATATCTTCTCTCTTTAGTAAAAATAATTTTTTTACTTCATTTGCTTTTAAGTTTTCTAAAAAGCTAGAAAGAGAAATAGAAAGGAGAGAAAGAGATGATCTGTGGGATATAGGAGAGGAAGGGAGAGAGAGCTTTGTAAAGCTCTATAGCCATGGCTTGGTGATTAAATGAAAAAGAAGAAGAAAGAACCAAGAAGGGAGAAATGTATAAAACCTTTAAACCTTAATCTAGTTAACTCCTTTTAAGTTTTGTTTGATTGTGGTTGATATAAAATTTATGATCTTGTGGTCAAAAACCCTTGATCTATATGTGAATAAGTGTATTATGTGTAGATCTTGCATGTTGGGTGTTGATTTGTTCAAAAGAAAATAAAAAAAACTTGTTTGTTTTTAAAAGGGTTAGAAAACCCTAGCTTTCGCTCACTTTGTATGAGTACTATTTGAAATCTATAAACTCTTTTTGCGATCCATCAAAGAGGAGTACTAGATATGTAAGTTAAGTGTTAAACCCAAGTGGTACAAGTCAAAAATAATATATACAAAATTCGTGGGGACTGTTTTGGTAAAAACAGTCCAGATGGTTCAAAAGAGGAAAGGGGCTGCTACAGGGCAGTCCCATCCAGGGGTATTTTCGTCCAACTTTTTTGCTCAAACAATTCCGAAAAAATTCGGAGTGATAATATGATAAGTTATATGAGTTGTGTAAAAATTTGAAAAGTTTTGGCCATGTAGAATGAAAGTTATGGATTTTATGGCGAAGGACCTCAAGTCAGAAAACGGGACAAAACCCGTTGACCACTGTGCTCCGAGCACTATTTTGACACTTTAGCTAAAGCAATAAATTCAGAGCTTTTTACCACTGAAATTATAGGAAGTTATGTAGCTCCTGTCCAAAAATCGCCGCATTCTGACCTATAACGAAGAATCTACGGCTAAAATAAAAACGTAGAGTTATTTGACGAAACGGCTAAAATTGGAGTTCTATAACTCCGATGGCCACGAAATTTTAACTGGGAGTACTTGTTAATATGTATAAGATGTTATCAAAAATTTGGTATCATCGGAGTTGTGCAAGATAGTGATCATTTTTCTTAGTTTTGAAAGTTAAAACGGACGTTTGAAAAATGTTAAAGGAAATTGAAAACTTTCATAAGGAAAGTATTTTTGTGTATGAAATATATGTACATATGTGTGGTAAGATTTGAAGAAAATAAAAATTGATTTTTACGAGAGGTTAAGTCATTTTTGAATGCAGCTTCCAATACGGTTTGCTGTATTCATATTTCGGCTTGCTGGATTGTGGTATTCGGTTTGCTGAATTAATGAAAACAGTTTGCTGAATTAATGAATATAGTTTGCTGAATTGACAAATATAGTTTGCTGAATTAAAGAATATGGTTTGCTGAATTAGTGAATCTAGCTTACTGAATTGTAGGTTAGTTTGAATCCAATGTGCTGGATTAGAAAACAGTTTGTTGAATTAATGAATCCAGGTTGCTGGATTGTAAGATAGTTTGAATCCAGGGTGCTGGATTGGATGCTAGTTTGAATCCAAGTTACTGGATTAGTATGTTTAGATAATCCAACTTGCTGGATTAGGTATTCAGACTTAATGGATTATAAATAGAACTTATAAAATGAAAGACTTAGTGTTAAGTCATAAGGTTTACGATAAAGTAGTAGTACAGTCGTGTTCTTTAATAGTTGATGTATAGTAGTTGGGCTAAACAATTCCTTCAGGGAGCGGAGGTATATACGAACTAGCAACCGATTTAACTCACTATGAAAACAGTGTAGACGAGACGGAAACTAGTTTGTTAGTTATTTGTGGGAAACCACTCAGCATACTATATTGAACACTATTAAAGACTCGATGTGTGCTAGTTTTAGAATTATCAATGTGTATGGTGCTAAGGTGCTGTCTAATATTTGCTTATGTGTTTAAATATTAGAAGTAGTGTTATAAGGTGATATATGATATGCTAATTAAAAGATCAATCTTATAACTGATAGGTCTTTCATAAGAGGTTAAATTAGATTGTGTAGCAGTAATCGACGGTGCAGGCAAGTTCCATCTTACTCAACTTTTATATTGAGCAAGTTTCTTATCCTTGTGCAAAGTATCTTAAATTCATTTTCATATCGAAATGCAAGTTTCCTTAACCTTACTCAAGTTCATATTAAGCAAATTCTTCTTAACTCAAACTTGAGTTGTTATGTTTCAATCATGCTAGTGGTTTAATTCTTTATAATTATTCCACCTCCTTAAATTATTGATTCGCACTTAGTGCATGTTGCATACGTTCATCAGGTATGAAAGGCTGATCACCTTCATTACCTTAAGGTTCAGTTAAATTGGTTCATGGTCATTATTGACACCCTGTATTATTGAATTCAGTCATTCAATTATTGAAATTTTGATTCATGTTCTTTCACAATTATTATATTGTTGAAAATTCAAAAGCTTATTCATTCTTTCAATCATGATATATTTTTATTGTATTTAAACTTGCTGAGCAAAGTAGTTGCTCACCCTTGCTATATCATGATAATAAATTTCAAATTTAAGGCGAACGTTCGAGGGAAGACTGTACAAAAGCAAAGGACAAGATTAGATGGTTATGCATGAAAACCAAATTAGTTATTTGTTGTAAGTAAATTGTGTAAACCTTTTGTGAATCTAAAGGTAAATATGTATTAAGTTAAGGTTTTAGACCTTAGGATATGTAGCAAAGTTTAATGTATAAACAATTTATGTTTATATCTTCCGCAATAGTTGTAAATATGATGTATCGTGATGCACCAGGTCCGAGGTTCAAGGGACCCGGGTTTGGGGTGCCTACACCCTCCTTCTGCGATAATCGGTTTTTCTAAAACTCCGGCAAAAGTGTTCAATTGGAACATTGACACCTTGCTATACAACCACGGCTTGTTCAAACCTCCTTGCTTTCCTCTCATACGTATTTACTTGATAAGTTGCGAACCTAGCTAACTCATTAAACTTTGCCGCGTACTCCGGTATAGTCATGGTACCCTATTTCAGCTCTAGAAATTGAATCTCCATTTGGTTACGTGAGCTCGTCAGAAAGTACATCTCAAAGAATATCTCCTTAAATCTCTCCCACGCGATCACACCCTGACCTCCTCGAACCTTATTAGCTTGCCTCCAATAACTAGCCTCTGACTTAAGCATAAACGTTGCGAAGGCAGTCTTTTGGTCCTCACTAACCCTCGCAACATCAAATACTTTCTCCATTTCCATCACCCAGGTTTGGGCTTCGATCGGGTTCAGGGAACCCCTAAATTCTGGCGGCCCTACCGTTTTGAAATCTGTAAATGACGTCACTGGTGGAACTTACGGCTGATTCGCAAGGGCTCCAGCCAAAAGGTTCACCAACTGCTGAACAGGATTAGCATTGACATCGTTGTTGTTAGTAGAGCTCTCCTGAGCTGGTTGACATGGTTGGCGTCTCGACGGTATTTTCTGTTCAAGAATATGTGCTTATTAGATCATCACTCAATTCCTTAAGTGTTCAACATTTAACTCAATGATGAGTAGGTTTTATACCTACGAATCGGATACCAATGAACGTGAATTATTGCTTATTTCCATGGTTTTCAGTTACTTTTCATGTATTTTGTATGTTTTTGTAGGTTGCACATGTTGGGATTGCATTGGGCGAGAATTGGACGTTCGAGTGGATGAAGTTGCTGATGTTGCTGAGGTTGTAGGAATTCAGAGCAGCACGGCCGCGCCCAAAATGAACTGGGTAGCAGCGCAGCCACGCGTGATGCCAGAGTTAGGAAAAAATTGCTGCCAGGGTAGCGCGGCCGCGCGCCTTGCAAGCTTAATCCAGGCGCGGCCGCGCCGGTTCGAGTGAGGGCAAAGTGGACTTTTCAGATGTTTTAAATGAGTTTGATTTGAACTTGGTTTTGGAACTTTGTAATTAATTAGGGGTGTTATCAGATACTATAAATAGGTGTTTTCTAGTTGGTAATTGAAAAAATAATAATTAGAAAACCCTAGTTTTGGAGCAATTGGAGAAGACTTGAAGCAAGTTGATAGCAAGGAGAAAGCAAGGAGGAGCAGGACAGAGTTTGAAGGATTGCTTTTAGTGTTTCTTCTCTTTTCTCTCTATTCCAAACTTTTGATGTTATTAAACTTGTGGATGATGATTTCTAGTTTATTTAGGAACTAAATTTCTTTTAAGGCTATAATGGATCTTAATGCGTAGTTTTGAATAGCATGCTTCTTTGAATATTATGATTAGTTATTTTTGGATTGTCTATTACGGTTTGTGCTGAATTGTTAATTATCTGGCCAATAATTATTGAGATAATCTATATGAATTTGAAAGATGAAGTATAGATTTAGATCTGATCATAATAGAATGTGATTGTGTCTTCTGTTGTCGATGGAATTCATAATTTGTGATTAGGATAGAGATAAACCTATCACCGCATGTAATCAAAATAGGGAACTTGGGCTTTAAATCCTTTTTAATTGTAATTCACATAGAAATATAGTGAGTTAGTTATCTAGGGTGATTAACTTGAGTCTATCAATTGTGGATTTAAGTTAGGTTGTTTATGGAATATTGAAAGATGATCATAAATAGTGATGTGTTCCTGGTTAACAATCCAGAATAACTAGCATAATCCAAAGGGGAGCATGTTAAGTAAAATAAAGCATTAAGTGAAGTTATAGTCTTAAGTCTTTAAGAAAATCTGTTTTCAAACTAGTGTTAGTACTTTAATTTAGAATTAATTAGTTAAATTCAAAACCTCAGAATTCATAAATCACTTGTTTACTAAAAATTGATTTGATTTAAATTTGGAATTTGTCATTATAGAATCAATTCTTCTCTGTGGGACGATACTCTACTTTCACTTTATTACTCGTGGACTGCGTATACTTGCGTATTTTTGCTAGTATAGATTTTGGCAAACACTCAAACAATTCATGTTAAACATTTAACACATAACATCTTCAAATAAAACTGATATTTCATTAATTCAAAGGTCTTAAACATAAAAAGATAGCATCACTATTATTTACATCAACTATCCCAAGATCAAACAATCTTTAGGAATAAATAGTCATATTTCATGGTGTATAATCACGCTGGAATTTACATCATTAACCACCATAAATATTTACACATAATTCAAAAACTTCTCCTATCACGGCCTACTAAGGCGTCGAACTGCCTGTCTACGTTCTTCCTCCATGATACGACACATCGTCCTGCGATCCAACATGTACCATGGCAAGTCCTTGAACTGAATCAGATAGTGGAGAACTCCATCCTGGGCCCTATCAATCACTGTCTGGAAAGTATAGTCTGTCTCCTCAATCTTAGCCTTCTTTGCCAGTTCACCTTCTTCAGAAATTTCTGCACGTCGAGCGTTATTCATCCAAGCATCCTCTGCTCTCGCACGTTCCGCTGACTCCTCACTCAGGTCATCCTTCAATTTTTGAATCTCAAGTTTCATCTTTTCATTCTTAGCCAACAAGTCTTCTTTTTGACTCTCTTCCTGAACTAACTTCCATTCTACGTCTCCAAGACGTATCTCAAGATCCTCAATCTTCTCATCCTTCTGTTCTATAAAAGTCTAGCATATATTTGTCAGTCTCTCCTAATCTCTAGCTCTGTCCTGCAACTCTATGGTATGATCATACAAGGCATCGTACATCTCAACATCAACAGAGGTAAGGGGTACCTCCTCGGAATCCTCATCATCCTCCTCAGCCTCTACCTCCTCAGGATCCTCTTCTGGATCAGACTCAGGCTCATATTCCTGACCCACAATCGTAATCAATGGAGATGGCTCTCTGTGTATCAACTGCTCCCGGATAACATGTATATCACGGGCCTCCTCCTCTCCAGCCACTCCAGGCTCAACATCCCTAGGCTGACTGAATCCTCCAATATCCGACATCCTAACAACAAAGTATAAATTTTAATTAATACTCAGTACTAGTCGCAGCACATAGGTTGTAAACATATAAGCATATAGCACATAAAGTATTTTATTATCTTTACTGAATTTTCTGAATTCATTCCTTAGAACTCGATGAGAGTTTATCACCACTATATTTTCTGACTCTTAAAAGGCTACTACCCTAAGGTTTCCCCACCTAAGGTTCATAACCTACGGCTCTGATACCAACCTGTGACACCCCCGAATCTGGGTACTTCGATTCCACAGGATTTGGTGTTCACTATCCATATACATCACATCATATCTAACTTGCCATTCAAATAAATAAAAACTCTTAATTAAAAAATAGGAATCTCCCATTAAAGGGTTACAACGTCATTCATAAACAAATCTCAGGTCATCTAACCTTAAATAAACATCAATGCGAAAACATAAAGTAAGTCTATTACATAAACATCATTTAATCAAATAAAACAAGTCTTCATCACTTGTTTGCTTTTCCTTTGCCCTTACTAGTGGATGGCTCATCAGTTCTTTCAACTTTAGCTGCAATGTTATTATGCAAGGGTGAGCAATGATTGCCCAGCAAGTATAACAACAACAGTAATAATAACATGCGAAATAATTAACGGATATTGAATAATCGAAGATTCAGCTTTTGAGTTCTAGAATATAAGACAAGATTCAAAAGAACGTCTGAGGGTCTTAAGACCACGAACTATGTCCCAGGTTATCAAGTATTTCTACTTTAAACCTTTAATAGTCGTAAGACTATATGGACCTTGCTTCTCGTACTTAGGGGGATCAGCCCTTTGTACTATGTATGTGCACAACATCTTAATGCTAACGCGTAAATAAAATCCCCTGTATAAGGGTTGTTCATCTCAGTTTGACATCGGAGTTCGCACCAAAGGAAGTTTGGTTTGGATTTACTTCAATAACGTTTCTAGAATTTAGAACGCTCATCAACTATGGACTAGTCGAATCAAAAAGGGTTCCCTAGTCAATCAAGGTTCAAAAGGTGTAATTCGAGAATCAAAACTAAATCTCACAAAAGGTACAATTGAATAAGTTCTATATAACTGAAGCATTACAAAGAGGAAATTAAAACGTCTCATTGAATCCATGAAATTGAATGGAATAGAAACAATAACTTGCTCGAGTAAGTAATAGCATTATGACACATGTATGATACGAGAATTAAGTTCAGGAACTTGCGTGATTGAAATCAAGGTAGAAAACTTATGTAAATGTAAAAGTAAGGATAAGATACTTGCCTCGAGCGTAGACTATAATTTTAAGACTCACGTTCTCTAATCAACCTATACATTCTGTTTATAAAACAGTAACAATAATTAGTTACAGTATTATAAATACTTCAAGACTCATTCTCATCCAATTTCATTTTAATAACTCAGTTGACATTGAACAATCAATGGGTATATGCTTACCACCCATCACAGTACCTTAACATTCATTTTATACATTAGCCTAAGCTTTAGGTATGTCTACGATATCATAACATGGTCACAAAGAAAGAATAAAATTTTACTCTCCTTTTTATTTTTATTTATTTTTTTTTTATTCCCGCCGGGGTGAGAAAATCCTTCACAAACTCTCGCCGGGGCGAGCCTTCGCCGGGGCGAGAAACTCAGTTCAAAACTCTCGCTGGGGAGAGCTCCTGCCGGGGCGAGAAACTGAGTTCATTGAGCTCGTCGGGGCGAGAATCACGAATTCTAGTTTCTGCAGTTCGCGAAGAACGCAGAAACAGGCCAAAAATTTCCAATTTTGTTATTCTTACATCAAATTAAACATACCCAGACACTATAATTCATATATAATTGTTACCCAAGCCTTCTAGCATGATTCTAACAACTTAAATTGCATAAATCATGAATCTAAGAATCAAATTTGGGGTTTTTATCATTTTATCAAAGCTTCTACGAAATCAATAAAATCACACATAACAAGTTCGTTAAAACACTAAATTGAACCGTTTAAATCTTGTTTTCTTCATTTATACATGCATAAACAAAATAAGTTATCAATTTAACCCATTAACATGCAAAACAAGTATTAATTTCATACATTTAAGCCATGTTCGTAACTAACTACTCTGTAAACTTCAGGACTTCATTTAAACACATAATCTCATGGATTTAATTACTATAAATCACATACAAACCATATAAAACACATTTATGCATGCTTTCAAATATCTAATCATTAATTTATAAAATTTAGCCACAAAATTTAGTTTATAGAGAATACAGAGAATTCAAAAACATACATTCATGGAAGAACTTCAAAAATATAAATTAAAACTTAAATTAGAAGAATTATTTTCAATTAGATGCTTAAACTATGCAAGATATTGTCAAGATTTCTTCTCAATTCACAAAATTCTCCCTTTTCTCTTAAGTATTCTCTCTAGCTTAATTTCAGAACTGAGTCAATAAAACACGTACTATAGAACTGACGCAATATGGATGTCAATTAATCCTATAATGGGTTAACTGACTCCAACTCCCCTTAAGGCCTTGTTTGGCTAACACATTTATTCCCCCTTCTAGTTTATTTTAATAAACTACTTATTATATAGTTCATGTCACCTATTTAAATTAATAAAATAATCTTACTAAAATCAATTAAATAAAGTAGAATAATTCTACATTAAATCACATAGTCATATAAGTAAAATTCTCATTTATCGATAATGACAAATTATTAAATCTCTAGTTAATAATTAAATTAATTAGAAATTACATTATACTTATTTAAATAATGTATTTAATCAAATAAATTCAATTAAACACATACTTTAAATATAAAAATTCTCTACATTAATTTAATTAATGTAACACGTATAATTAAATTAATCTATCACAATTTCATCAATTAATCAATTAATTCAACAATCAAATCATCAAAAAATATTTATTCAATCAATAAATATTCAGATTAAGTTACAAAATTCTCGTTTGTCACAATTGTTCTTGAAGCTCCAACATTGATGCACTCGAAGCTCTTGAAGAGCCATGGCTCTTGGCCATGGCCTCCCTCTTTGTTCCAGCCGCCTCCTCTCTCTTTTCTCCCTCTAGGTTTATTAGGATATGAAAGATATGATATTTTTTTTAAATGGGTCATTAGGTAGGTCATTTAATAGCTGAAATCTACCAAAAATCGCGACCTTGCGCAGCTGCATTGTCTATTGGTGCACCTGTGTTGATAAAACTGAATTCTCTGTGAGTTTTGGCGGCAGTTGCACCCAAAACAGCTGCAGCTGCGCAGTCCTACACTGAATTGCATTTTGTAGATTTATTTTGATAGCTTCGTTTTGACAGGTGGCTCATCCCTGTAACTCTTCCTTATAAAAAGTTATTGCCCTTTTTACTAACGGAAACAGTACGTCACAGCGACAACATTTGCAACTTCAAATTAACTATAAATGCAACCAATTTGCTTCCATTTCCTTATCATACCCAAAAGCATAAAAATGCATAAAAACAATACAAAACGTATAATAAACAATACAAAACGACATCACACAACAATAAGATAAAAAACATAAAAACCAAACAAAATACTTTAAGATTTACAAATAATCAAGGCCAAAAGTATTCAAATAAATAGGTATAAAAACCATTCATCAAATACCCCCTAAACTTAAATCTTTAACTTTTCTTCAAGCAAAACACTAGAAAATAATAACTTCACAAACTATCTAACGACGCGAGCAATGAATCAACATTTATATCCTAATAATGCCTCAAAGATTTCAAAACGAATAACTCCCAACAAAAACAAGAGCATGAAAGTTTAATAATTCAACCAATTCATTAGTTCCACAACAATCATTACCCTTAAACTGCGAGTGCGCGCATCCCAAACGGTACAAGCCCACCGTACTTAGATAATACTATATTAACAAATACTAAATAAAAGATACATTATATCAACTCTAGAATCCTATTACCACATCAATCTGAGCAAATAAGGCAAACCATATAATAGAGGATCGAAAGGATTTTTTAAAACAATTACACACAAGCTTGGAATCATTAGTTAATATTCATTGCACCCTCCCAAGTATTTGTGAAAACATATATTTTTTTTCGTGGAGTGCATTTTATGGCTCCATCTCACTTAAAACTTATAAGTGACTAGCTTGTTAACCTCCATCTTCGCTTTCCATATGTGTCCATGAGTTGAGTGCGTTTTACCGCTCCATCTCGACTGCACCACATGATTCATAATCCAACTTGGGAAGAGTGAAAGTTCAAATTTTAATACAAAAAATAATCTAAAGATATCAAAATAATAATCCAATAGTTCTCCCAAACTTAATGTGAATGAACAAATATTTGCGTTAATTGAATGCTTAAATAATTTCCAGGAATCTCAACAACATACTTCAACAAGAATTAAGCTATATAAACTCTCTAAGACAAACTAATCCAACAGGTGGATGCCAAGTGCTAAAAAGTGCAAAGGATCATAAATGTCATAGAACCAACTCCTAAGTTAAAATTTAAACTAGTCATGCTCAAAAATTTTTCACAAGAGTTAACAAAATGTACTCTAAGAGTCTTATCATGGGCCCTCAAATGATTCAACTAAAACCTTGCTCAAAAATTTTCAAAATTTCTAAACTACTATGCATACATAAACATCAACAACATCACGATAACTAACATAATACATAATACTAACTCAAGTACCAAAAATCATGACAAGTACCCCCAAACTTAAACTAGATATTGTCCTCAATGTCTGAAATATGAAAAATTAAAACAGAGAACTTCCCTCAGAACGTGTCAATCATCATCGACATCATCCCCCAAGTCCTCCATGACGGGAGTGCCAAACTTGTAGCACGATACTCGGTACCTGAGATTAACTAACACAGAACTTTACAACTTAGGGTTGCCTCCTAATAAGCGCTTATTTTATAGTCTTCAGCCCGACTTTTTTAAAACTGAAATACAAGTTTAAATTAAGATCAATTCAATTGAAATTACTATTAGAAAAGCACATTAGAAGAATAATTCCCGGGCAACGGCGCCAAAAACTTGTTGGTCGATTTCACAGTCGATAAACACGCGTAAGTATACGTAGTCAATAAGTAATATAATGATAAGAGAATTGTCGAACCCACGAGGAATTATCACTAATGTTTCCCAAGTACTAACTTTATATCGTCTCAACCTTATTTAAACAACACAGTTTAAGTAATTAAAACTAAGATTACAATTAAACTAAAGAACATGAAATATAAATAACATAAATAAATAAATAAAGAGCTAAGAACATAATATTTCCCCACACAAGCATTTTGTCGAACACTTGGCGTTCAATTGCTTTATTTACCTCCCTAACTCTCCAATTACTCCATTAATGGTCACGGATAATTGTCTCAACTGAAGAATTTGATCGTATTTATACGCCTCTTCTGCTGGGTCATAGAAAAATCATCCTTTGCGGTATATAAGTATATTTCTCTCATATATGCTAGCAAGTTATTTCAATTCTAAGACCATAATTAACAAGCTATATGTCACGAATGTCACAATAATCATTCCTCAAACGAATAAACTTTCACATAAGGAGTCATTACGCTTAGATTCTCAAATTGGCTTCACATGCCATATAGGTATAATTCATATCCCTACACAACAAATTATGTATTCCATCTTATGTAGAACATGCATTAATTCATATATCAATATATTCGATGGTCTAAATCCACCATACATTTTCCAATTTCATATAGTATTACCAAAAACCAATCACCAAATTCCTTAGCAAAATAAACATTAAGCACAAATATAATGAACCAACGCACATGGTGTCAATCAAATGGAGAAGAAATTCAATACAAACTAGGCAATGGGTTCAATTACATTCTTAAATTATAAACTAAATACATAGAAGAAAATAGAAATAAAGGATGGCCTCCCTTATAGTTTCCTAGATGAAGCTCCTACCATTATTGTTCTTGAAGCTCCACCATTGATGCACTTGAAGCTCTTGAAGAGTCATGGGCTCTTGGCCATGGCCTCCCTCTTTGTTCCAGCCGCCTCCTATCTCTTTTCTCCCTCTAGGTTTAATTAGAAAATGAAAGATATTGATATTTTTTAAATGGGTCATTAGGTAGGTAATTTTATAGCTGAAAATCTACCAAAAATCGATCGAACCCCCCCCCCCCCCCCCCACCTGTGCAGCTGGCATGTTTTGGTGCTGATAAAACTGATTTTTCTAGTGAGTTTTGTGTTTTGCAGCTGCGTTGCCTACTTGAATTGCATTTTGTAGATTCTTTTGATAGCTTCGTTTTGACCAGGTGGCTCATTCCGTTAATCTTCACTGGATTTAAACGTCTTTATGGCACTTTTACTATGACGGACGTCGCACGACATATTTTCAAATTCAAATTAACTATAATGCAACCAATTTGCTTCCATTTCCTTGTCTAACAAAGAAAAAAAAAAAAAAAAAAAAAACATTGTAAAACGCATAAAAATAATACAAAAACGTATAATAACAATACAAAACGACATCACATCAATAATTAAAATAAAAAACACATAAAAACTAAACAAAATTCTTTACGATTTACAAATAATCAAGGCCAAAAGTATTCAATAAATAGGTATAAAAAACCACTCATCAACTACTCCTAGAGATATCATCATCTTGATTCGATTTACAATTTGTTTTTTCGAATGTGACGGGACTTTTTTATTAATTTTCTCCTAAATTGGTTGTAGGATATTTCTCTTTAAGAGAGTCTTGAAGCAGTTAAAGAGGATATATGAATTATGATCTTCTTCCTGTTTAATCTTATTCTCCATACGCTTGACGTTAAATATCTTTAAATATTTTTGAAATCATTTTTAAGGAGTGTAATAGAATCTTCAATGGACCATTTTGGTCACCATTTACAATAAAATGTCCTTATTAAGTAAGGGAGACCAAAATGGAAGTTCTCTTTGATATTCTAGTACCAAATTTTTCAGGCCCAAATCCTAAGGAAGGCCATAATGCATAAAAAATGAATAAATCTAGACCTTTGAGAAACAGGTTTTATTATTTTAAATGAGGGTGCTAGTTTTTGTACTGAATGATAAATATTATAAATCTCTTGAGGTAAAAATTACTAAGTCAAAATCGAATCTCATCCACCAATTGGAATGGACCAATTTGGAATTTCACTTTTAGCGAATTCTTGGGGGTTATACGAAAAAACCAAGTATATACTTCTTCTGAGGATTATCATAATAGAAGCAGTAAATACCAAGCGTCCTTGTATAATACCAATAACTAAAATCTATTTTAGGATAACCAGTCATATGTATGGGTCCCGCATTAGGATCTAAACCCCAATTTCTGGGAGGTAAGCATCTAGCTTTAAATGTGCTTTAGAGAAAGAAAAGGGGGAGAAGTCCAATCTTTTTCCTCCTCGGTAAAAATTGTGTCTGCCTCCAAATCCGGGTACCTTTTAACCCTGAATATGGTACATCTCGGTACTTCCCATTCAACATAATCTTCAACGACAGAAATATAATCACTGAATAATATATAAAACATCTTACTCTAATCCTCTAGGTTTCTACGACCCTTTACATGTTTGAAATATTCTCATATTGAATTTAATATTACATCATATAGATAAAGATAATAACTATCCATATAATAAATTATTACAGATGGTATTCTACTCAAACACTTTTTCCTTTACCCTTGTCCTTATTTCCTGAACTATCAACCCGCTCGGGCTTAGCTGAAAACATTTTAGTTCAAAGCAAGAATGAGCTACAAAGCTCAACAAGTATAAACAATTGAATAAACAACAAAATCAAGAATCATGTTATCATTTCAACAACTGAACAATAGTTGTGAAAACATGTCGAATAAATTGGAATAATAATAAAAGATTTCTTTTTATTTAACATTTTTAAAACGACATATTGAGCGGTCAAACAACCTTGAACTTTTTCTTTCATAAAAGGTTTAACAGATTTGTACTGTAAACCGACATTTTCCAAGTACGTTAGGCTATCATCCTATTGCCCTCATGTTGTGCATAACCTATTGCTTTTAAACGACTATATGTGTTTATTTATTTTTTTACACTGTGAAGGCCAATCGAAAATCCGACCAAAATACCCCTAATAACAGGGTTGTTCATCCCAGACTTAACTCAGAGTCCGCACCAATTTAATTTGGTTTGGATAGCATTTAAGAATTTAACAAATTCAAATCATATCTTAACATGAGTCTAGCCAAAACAAAAGGCATTGACAAAAATTTCAAACATTTCATGGAATATCGAACTTTAAATCTTTAATAAAAATAAAATTTAACATAGCCAAATAACTTGTACAATTATCAAATTAATTGCATAAGTTTAGAGTTCACACAATATATAAATATTGCGTAAATTAGCACTTTAATATATTATTTGAATGAAGCCGAAAGACTAGCATAATAAAATAATGTGTGGAAGTAAAACTCGCGAAAGAGTTTAAGAATACTTGCTTGATGCGTTCTTTAATTAATACTCTAAAAATGTTCTTCAAATGTCCTACACATTTAATTAATAATAACATACCAATTAGTCACATAATGACTCCAAATATTGGGTTACGTCACATTATTACTCATTTTATGTTGTTCGCATTTTGTAATTTAAATAACACGACAACCTCGCGGCGTTTGGGAATGCCACGACCCTCATACTGACCCCCTATGATGGTCTATTTTCATTATTATTTATTTTATACTATTCATCTTGTAATGCCCGTGAAATTTTAAACGTCGTTATTAATTAAATATATAAATTTAATTTTTAATGAGTTAGTTTGTGTGCTTATTTGAACATTTGTGTACATTGGTAGCCTACGTGACGAGGTGATGAATTGATTTAAGTTGAATAAAGAGAGTCACTAATAGCATAGTTAAATTAATGAACAAGCCCTAAGGTTTAATATCAATTAAATTGATAAAGTAATTACTAATTAATCATGCAAGTAAATTGAATATAGTTAGTATATTGAATTGAGTAAATTAATTAATAAAAGTATTAATTAATGAGATATTTTCACATTGAATAATAAAATTTAATAGTCCAATTAGTAATCAACTACTAATTGGTTAACTTATTTAATTAAGGAACTAAGACAAATTATTTATTTGGTCATGGATGTAGTAATTAATAGTGTGACAAATTAATTAATCAATCATTGAGTTAAATTAAATGACCCAATATTGTATTAAATAGTTTTGGATTTTATTAGCCTAATCATTTAAATTGGAAGCCCAATGGTATTTAATGTGTGGTCCAAAACATAGTCACTTGATAAATTAAAGGTGTAATATTAATTTATTATTTAAAGCAACTAGTGGGACAACATTTTTGGGACAAATTTCCCCTCCTTGCCGTGAAACTAAAGAGAAAGAGAGGTAATTGCTTTTCAAAGTCCTAATTTAATTAAGTAACTAGTTATCTTGGAAGTTGAAATTGTAGACTTGATATAGTAGCTACCTATGATGTCAAGTAGCTACCTATGGTGTCACATAGCTTCCTAAGGTGTCAACTAGCCACCCTAGTGACACAAGTCTTTCACTAGCTTCATGATGGCAAGTATAGGTATTCTTGCTTTTTATTTAGTTAATAGGCTAAAGAGTGGTCATTTGTATCTTCATTTTTCTAAAACCTTGAGAGAGTGTTAGAGAGAGTTTGGTGAAATGCAAGAACAAATCTTGAGAGATTATTAAAGAGAAGGTGGTGTCCAAACCTTAAAGAAGAAGGAGAAGATCTTGGTTGTTTATGTCATCTCCATTTACAACCTACTTTGGAAAGAAGAGAAGAATAGCCATTAAATCTAGGTATGGATATTCATCTCTTTCAAACCCTAGTTATTTGTGTTGGGGTTTTAAATGTTTATTTTTTGATGCCCATGAAAGGAATGAAGTATGTATGGATCTAGGTTTCATTTTGTTAGATCTACATTATTTTAAAAGAATGCTTAACTCATGATTTAAACCTAGGTACTAAGAAATAATGATTTAATATGTTTTTATTAATAATATGTTAAGTTCAAGTTTTAAATGACTAGAATCTTGCTACATATGTTTGTATAGGATATCATATAGTTTAAATATGTAATGGTATGAGTTTAGGAAGAAAAGTCTAGCAAAAAGATTGAAATAATTTTTACCGACGATTAGAACGTGACTTGTTCGAAGAAATTGCACATTTTGAAATCTATAAATTATTTTTGGGACTTTAAATTTTCTGGTAATATATGGGTAAGTTAAGAACAAAACCTAGTTGGAATCATTTAAAAAGAAGTTAAAACGAGTGAGTTATGGATTTTTAACCAAAACACCCCGTTGATGGAAAACATGTATGAACAGTCCACTTTCGGGCTGATTTCAGTGTATAAAACTTGTCCAAATTTGTATTTTGATGATGGAATCTTGTAGTTCGGAAAGATACGAGTCTAACGAGTCCGACTGGACCTCAATCGGAGTTATAGATCTCAAGTTATTCAAGTTTTCGCTAAGGACCCTAAATCTGGAAAAAAAAGTCCGAAAATACCATAACTCCCTGCCGGTTCACTATTCACCGAACCGGCGCAATTTTCCGGCGACCGGTTCGGCACTCTTCCGGCCGGTTCCGGCGACCCCGTTTGGACCCAAATTTTTCTAAAATCATGTAGAATATTATCATATTTATTTGGTAATTTTTCAGTGTACTTAAGTGATGTTTAGTTTAATTAGTGATTAAAACCTATTTAAATCATTTAAAAATTATTAAATGATAAAGGTTAATACTACTAATTGATTATTAAACTAATTAAATAGTGTTTAAGAGTATTAACTATTTAATTATTATTTAATCAATATTAAGTAATAATTAAATAGAATTAGTGATAATATACTAACTATTTACTATTTAATTAAGATTAAATAATAAATGGGGTTAAATAATTAATCTATTAATATTTGATTAATATCAAATAATTATTAAATAGTGTT